>VZSC01019019.1:104745-162963 GCA_013398225.1 Steatornis caripensis
GGGGGGGGGGGGGGGGGCTACTAAAGACAGTACCATATGAACTACAGTAAGAGATAACATTAATAGAAGGAAATATGATAATATATCTAATTATGTCAATGATACTATCTGTAAGAGAGCTCATCTGAAATCTTGCTTTGTAAGTACATTTTCTATGTAAATGTTATTTCTAAAATGAAATCTCTTAGTTTTAGTCAGGAACAGCCATTTTGTAGAATTAGCAGGGTATACAGAGAGTACAGTTACTTCAAAGAAAAAAAAAAGACCCTTTTTAGTGTAGCTATCCTCATAAAATCAAACTCAGTACTTGAATCATTCTAGGTTCAAACTACATTCACGCCCTGCCCCTCACCGCCCCAATTAATAATTTTCTCAGGGTTTTTTGTTGGGTTTGGTTTTTTTTTTTGGGGGGGGGGGTGTTGGGTTTTTTCAGGAAGGGGGCTATTTTTAAACTTAAAAAATATGACTTAGGAGAGAAGTCTTAAATCAGCTTTGCACAGGGAAGAAATTTTAACCCTCACGAAACGGGGAGATACATGGCAACCCCAAGTCTTGATATAATTAAGCCAACTGTCTGGTTGACATTCATCCTGATGATTAACATTTGTATTTGCTACAAATTAATTGTGTTACTTGTAGCAAATGGAATTTTGCTGGCACTTCTGAAAATGAAGTACAATAGATACCATAGTGGAAGGCTACATTTATTGTGCGTTCCCAAATTTAACATGAAAATTATTTATAATAGTTAAGCATGAAAATTACTACTGAAGCTGCACATTCAAATCTTTTCTTTTCTCAGTGGACTTGTATCAGTGGAAAATTCCATAGATATCCATCAAAATGAAACTTTCAGGGATGTAACTCATTATTAGCCAAGAGTGTTTATATACAGCCTTTGGTTAGTTTGCAGTCATTTTGATCTACAGTATTAATTCTGTATTACCCAGCATCATTCATATATTACTTAATATATACGAAACAATCAGTGCGCTTTAAGCGAATTCTTTGTTCTCCCCAGCTTCTTATTTTCTCTGGAAACAAAACATTGCAGAGAAAGTCTTTGACATAAACCAAAATAATTATTTGAGCCAACTGATGCCAGGTAAGGCCAAAAGAGTCTTCAGGCTAACAGTATTCAGTAGCATTTTAAAAGTTTGATAGCTAATAGTTTAACATTTTTTTTGCCTTAAGGATTTGAGATTTTTTGCACAAATCCTTTGGTTTAACATGACAGCCACATTATTAATTAACAGAAATTGGAAAGAGTGACTCTAACCGCTAGCTGCATAATTTATTAATTTATATACAGTATAAATACTTCTGGGTGTATGCCAAAGGAATTAATAATCATAAGAATAATATAACTGAACTTTCATATCAAGGAGACATGATAATACTTTATTGCAACATTTGAATTAATGTGCAAATTTAACATCGTTATTCTATGCGATGCTTATTACAAGTCAGAGAGAAACTGATAGCATTGAAGACCTAGAAGCAGGAGAGTACAACTCTGAAAAAACCACACACACAAACAACCTATCGATGTTGCCTTTCATTTTGTAATTGTGGAATATGAGTAGTGGAAGGAAGCCTAAGTTTATCATCTTTGTTTGGATGCCTGATCATTAAAAAAGAAAAAAAAAGAGAAAAAAACCCAAAACAACAAACCCAAACCTTCCATGAATGGTCAATATTTATACTTTATTGAGCTCCTACAGCTCTCCTATTTTTCTATGTAATAGGGAAGGAAATTAATATTTTACCATGAATGCGTAGCTGATAATGATGCTAATAATATTTTTTGTTATTTAATAGGGGGGAAATTAGCATCATTTTTGTTATGTTTTGCATTCTCTGATATTTGAAGCTGTAACACTTGAATATTCTAATGAATTGTGGTTGTTCATTTCTGCTGCCCGGATTTGAATAACTCACTTTTGAAGTACTTTGTCCATCTATTAATTATTTCTCCAAGTAGAATATATCAAGATACAGGACATACTGAAGGCAGGTATCACTTGGGCTGTCACTCTATATTTTGTTATGTTAAATCATTATTTTGCTCTCATTTGATGGCACACAGCAACTTTTCACATTCTGGTTGTGTATGTTGTGCCTCTAGGCTTTCAAATACAGGCACACCAGAGAGCACATGATATAGTCATGACTATATATTTTTCATTGAAGTGATTTTTCCTCGACATCAAGAATAACGGTGACTAATGACCACCAGAACATTCCTATGAGTGTTATGTTACTGATCAGAAAGAATTCAGTAATGACGATATGTTGAAAATCTGCTTTTTGAAAGTCATATGCATATTATCTTTCCAGCTGTTATCTAATGGATTAATGAAGTTTGTATCAGGACTTTAAAGTTTGCATATCGAGTTTCTTAAATTCCCATTGCAAGGCATCTGTATGCAATCTGTCTTCATAAATGACTGAAAAATGCTCCCTTATATCCTCTTACTAGGTGGCTTTTCCTTATTAAGTGCCCTTTCTTCTGTAGTTTGGCTTTATCTTTTTTCTTATTATACCATGATTTTACTGTGCTTTTTATATATTGTAGTGTCTCTCTAAAGATTCAGTACTTTTATTTCAGCCATGGTTAGTATTGTATGTTAACTGCATGATTTGCTTAGTATTAATGAAGCCTTTGCACGGAGTGTAATTGCTACATTTTTGTGTGAAGTGTTTGGGTCGCCAAGAATAGCAAATACATTGGCTTTTGTTACTTGGCTATCTCTTAATTTCCCTCAGGCTGACAATATTATAACTCATGCAGGGCACAAAAGTTCTAAAATTTTAAAGAAAATCTTAAAATATGGAATTTTTAATAAAGAATAAGCTGTGGCTTTTTCTTTTTTTTCTCTTTTTTTTTGTTTTTGTTAAGGTAATGGAAGATACTGCTTTAAATTGTATCTGAGTCTTAAAGCTATTGATACCTTTACCATTTGAAGGGAAAAAATCTTTGAAACACACAAGAGCACGTTTTATTTAAGGTAAATTTCATTCTTGATGCAGAGTCAATGAGTCCGAGTTCGGTCATGTCACGTTACTGAAAGAAAAGATTAAAACATTTTGGTAATACTCAGACTGTTGTAGAGTTAAGTCATTATGGAGTACACATAGGGAGGAAAAAACCTTATCAGAGGCGTAAGGATTTAATGAATTCAGTTTTACATTTTTCTCCCATTCATTGCTTATGCACAAAACAACAAAATAAAATGCCCAAACAAAACAAAAACCCCATCCATAACAATTGGCATGAATCGTGCTGAACTAGGTAACTTATAAGACTCAGAATTCAGGAACTCTGACTTCTGCTCCTATCTGAGAACCTGCTTGTTTTGCCTCCCGCTAAGTTCTAAAGCTCACATAAAGCAAAGAGAAAAGCGGAGGCGTTAAGATGGCAGCAATCCATCACACTCAGCCAAATCAGGAACCAGGAAAATGCACAGAATGATACTATTCTGCATGACTCACTCAAACCAAACTCACTTAAATCATGCGTAGCTGTGGAATGAAAAAGACATCTAATAGACCTTATTGTGAGTTAACCCTCATCTAGGAAGGACAATGCTTAGTATTGTATGGTACTTCAACTCTTACAGCCTTTCCCTTATAGTAGATTGGTTTGGCTTATTCCTTCTACTAATATTTTATTATGATGAAGAGGATGATTTTATTTTTGGTTTAGAACAATGTTTTTGACAGTGTCTTCAGCAAAATGGTATAAACAGTTTCCATTGGTTTATGTTGTATTAGAATTACTCATTTTGTTCTGATTAATATTTTGAAGCTGTATCAGGTTTGTAAGTGAGCATTGAAATAAGATTTATAATTTCTAACTAAGGGGAAATGGAAAGGAAATTATTTTTATTTGCTGTCTACAGTACTGCTTCAGTCTTCCTTTAAGACCGAAATACTTAGTAACTTAGTTAAGAGACTGTGCTTTTGAAGAACAAATGAGTTGAAATTTCAAATTAAATGCCAAATGTCAAGAAAAACACCCCTTGGGTAGGGAGCAAAAAATTCTTAAAGTGCTTATAAAAGCAAGTATATTAAATATAAGGAAATGCACTTTAGAAGAAAAAAAACCCACAAACATATGAAGTGATTGTCTTCTTCCACTTCTTAAGAGAAAGACTTAATCATAAAATACATGTTTGAAATTTCTATAACACAGCAGAAAGACTTTTTGTATTATCATTCTTGGAAATATTTACTATTTTGGGGGTTATCTGTAATTCTTTTTTCAGTTGTAAAAAATGACTTGAAATTATAGCCTGAACTTTAACTCTTCTTCAATAAGTTCTGTGTTAGTTTTAGACAGGTAATCACAGAAGCAATTAGAGATCTTGTCCTGAGGCTCCTTTACTGCAGGTGCAACTGTCTGATTGCTGTTTTGTAATTACTGTGTAATTCTAACCACCCATATGCATTAGCTAAGTTGTACAGTGTGCTTCAAATAAGTGGAAACCCCTTTCAAGTTCAAATAAGTACTTAATAATTTAGGTTGCTCTGTTATGTAGTCTCAGATGTACTCATTGTTATGTTACTTTGTTTGTGAAACTCAAAGCTAATGGAGAATTTGTCGTGCAATTGGTTAAATTGTTACAGAAAAATATTGAATAACTGTGCTGATTAAAACATTGAAACTAGAATTCCTTGGAATATGCAAAAAGCTTTAAATGATTACAGAGGCAATGCCAACTTCAGGATTTTTGTTTTTGAAGTCTTTGAAGTCTGACTTTGCAGAACAGATTGTGAATCCCTGGCCCATTACACACCTGCAGAGATTTTGGTGTTTTATTTCTCTTGGGTGAAACAGCAGAAGCCCAAACCATGTTAATCACTGTCAGAACCAGTTGTATAAAATGCCAAAATGCAATGAACCAGGAATTTTATAATAAATATGACAATACAGTTTAAAGTGTTGTTTTGTTACGCTTGCAATTTGTTGTAATTTATCACTTATGATAGTACTGGAGGGGAAAAATATCTGGGACCTCCAAGTGATCCTTTCACTTGGAAGAAGTGGTCCTGTACTTCTGTACTGGTTTATAGATGAAGGAAGAAAAAATGAAGTGCAGCTATGAGATGTGTAATGCATGTAATTTAAATATATGAAATTAAAATGCACTAAAATCATCCTCTGTTAATATCTACTTAATACATGAATTCTACTTGAGATAATACAGAATTCGTCACATCTTGTGTATAGAAAAGGGCCTATGTTCTATTCCTTCCAAATAATAGTCAGCATATGAGAATATTAGACCTGTATGTTACAGAAATGACACTACTGAAAGCCGGAAAGAGCTTTAAACAAAATCTGCTATCTTTTGTTGTTTGTGTATCCATACTGCTCTGAGTATCAAGAGTCACTTCTGAATGTAGTTTTTAAGCAACTTTGCAAAATAATTTTCAGACATCTTTTCTGGAAAAGAAACAGTGCAATTTCAGCCACTTGTGATAAGGGAATGACAGTGCTGTTTGAAAACAGAATAGTTCTCTTTTCTATTATATTGCCATACATGCAAGTGCAGTTGTTACCCTCTAGACTAGTGAACTCATAAGTTACTACATCACTTATCCAGGGGTGACTGGTTCCTCTGAAATAGGTTTAATTGAAAATACAGATAAATTATGGCCC
Organism: Steatornis caripensis; assembly: GCA_013398225.1. Lineage (NCBI taxonomy): Eukaryota > Metazoa > Chordata > Aves > Caprimulgiformes > Steatornithidae > Steatornis > Steatornis caripensis. The sequence goes on from VZSC01019019.1 coordinate 110,414, forward strand.
ATTCTAACAGAATTTACAGATTCAGTTTCTGATCTTTAACCTGCACATGTTTATGCAGATGCTTAACTTAAAGCACAAGAGCAAGCTAGTTTACTCCACTGGAACTAGATCTGAAATTAAACGCTTAAGTAAAACTTTGCAAGATTAAATTTCTGCTGTACTTCTTGCCATGTCTTTGCGATTGTCTGTTGGCTACAGATGTCAAAGGTACCTTGTAGGCAGCTGTTGAAGATTTCTGCTTTGTTCCCACAGGAAATTTTCAATGCTTCTGCCATAGCGGTATTGGAACTGCTGACCACAGAAAAATTGCCTCTGACTATGTCTCTGTTGTTCCTCCTGCTGTGACAGCTTCTTCCATCATCTAGCTGTATTACGTTCTGGCTGAATTGGTCTGATGGCTCTTGACGTCAGCGTAGTACTTGTGTGAGACAGTCACTGGGTCAGAGCATTGGCAGTTTAAACACTAGGGTATGATGTAATTTCAAAGGTAGTTCTAGCTCCTACTTTCAAATAGGTCATCATTTATATGTTTTCTAAAGTAATTTTCAGTTGCGAATATTGAAACAGTGAGAATACGGTAAATACATTTTGAGGAAGAGTGCACGTGCCTTCCTTGGGAGGGGATCAAAAGAAGAAAAATTACCCAAAACTCAGTTCTGAAGGATATTATCAAGTTGGATGATTGTCTTGATTTTTTTTTTGCCTAGGACAGTCTTCTCAATCAGTAGTACAACAGCTGATATATTTCTCTGCAAGGCCACTAGTAAGAAATTTTGTAATTGTTAAAATTAAGTGTTATTGGTCACGCTGGTCGTTTCCATACACTATATCCCAAACACAACTTTGAAGTGGATATAAATGATCTCTTACATCCTGAAATGACTAAGAAGGATATGATCCCTTGGAAGGGTGGTGAAATAAGTGCCCATATCTATCGTAATGCCCAGTGGATCTGTATTAGTTTTATAGTAGGATCTATCACTCTTCAAAAACTCAGACAAATCTTTCATATGGAGCCATAATATTATTAATGGTACTTAACAGAATTTCTTGCATTAACTCACCTGAAATCACTGATATGTCATGACCTTATGGATAAGAGTTTGCACTGTGAGCATTCCTGCCAAGTCCAAACTCAGAATTTTAGATCAAAAAACAATGTAGGTTGAACTTAGCAGCATGTTTTTGATCTCACTTCCTGTATTGGATATATACAACTTCTTCAAATATTTCTCTGTATTAGGATAATCCGTTTGGATTACTAACAACCCTATTTTTTGATGCAACAGAATGACAAGAAGTTTATGTCACACTCTATTCTTAAGAAGTTTTCTCCTCATGAAAAGCTAAATTTCCTGGGCTTATTTTCCCAAACTTGTTTTCTTGAGTTTGGAATTTTGCTAACTTCTAAGCTTCCTCAAGGGAGAGAAACAGGTTATTCTAGAGGAATAATTGGAGTAATTGCTTAATTTTTCTAGTTCACAACCTAGAGGAACCAGTCTCTCTTCACGAAGGAAAAAAGAACCAAGGACATCCGGCATAAGCCATTGCTAATGATCTGCCTCTCACTCTAAAATAGAGGCACATGACTTTCATCCAGTTGCCCCTTTCATTCTCACCCATTATGACTTTTAACAGCTTCCTTTCTTGAGAGGCAAGTGCTTTCTAAGCCTATAATTTATGACTAAAAGTATCTGAATTTGCCCCAAACAGAAAAGTTTTGATTTTAGGAAGCTTTCACTTGCACAATCCTTTCCTCCACTCATTTTTCCTACAACAGTGAGACCTACCATTCCTTTGTTTGTGATCAAAGTAGTGAAAGTAAATTGCTTCACTCTTGCTTCACTGAAAGTCTTATGTCCTAACAAAATAAGAGGGTATGGTATTCAATTATTATGTGACCATATGTTTTGGTATGACAACTTTTTTATGATTCCTTATTAAAGCCCAAGAAGGTTTTGCTGTGAAGTAGATCTCTGCTGAATGGATCTGAATTGAAACAAGTACTTAAGATAGTGATTTTAATCTGGTTCACTGTTTGCTTCCTGTTATCTACTTTTATCTTCCATTTTGTCAGAGGTGTGATCTTTTTTTTTCCCTTTTTCTGTTATATCTGCTGTACCTGTGTGATAAGGTCTCTTATGTTTGTTTATCTTTTGATGAATGAGTTCTAAAAGTCTTTTGCTTGAAAGTCAAACAACAGTCTTGTTTGAAAGTGACTTGTCTGAAATATCAATTTGGGATCCTGCTGTTCTATTTGAATTTGACTTAAAATGATCTCAGGAAAGATTTGGGTGTCTGTGTAGATGGCTGTGACTGGCTTTACTATCTTTATCTGAACTTTTCACCATTAATATCCATCACTTTAGTTGGGTGGGGGGTGGAGGGAGCTGTCTCTGATATATTTACGAAGTATGCATGCAGTCTGGGAAGTATGTGTTTAGAACATATATATATATTCCAGAAAGTATAAGCCCGTTAGGCTCCATAACCAGTAAAAAGAGAGGGGGAATGACCATAAGATATCTAACTTAGGCTTCTCTTCAAGAATTTCCCTCTACTTTCCAGAGGGGTCTCTCCTGAGTACGGGCTATAGAAGGGGAACTGAGAGTTTCAGCTTCACAGAAGAAATGGATCTTTAAACCGACACACCACTGGGCTGTGGAACTCCTTCCCACAGGATGTTGTAGATGCGAAAACGTTTACATAAGCTAAAAAAGCAATAACTAGGTTAGAGATGAAGAAAATCATTCAGAGCAATTAGATGGAAAGATACCAACTCCAGCACAGAAAATCCTTGAATGACACCTTTCTGCAGGATACCACAAAATTCTGAGAAAGCTTAATACTTGCTTGTCCTGATCACATGCTTGTCCTTAAGCATCTTCTATTTACTAATGATACCTGACTTTTGTGGATACTTCTCGTGTCTTTTGGACACTGCAGGACAAAATATTTTACAGTGTACTTTTATTAAATTAATGTCAAACAGTTTTTTTTTGTGTTGGTTAAACTGACACATTATACTCTCATACTTTTTACATAAGAATTGTGAAAATCTTGAGGATGGATCTAAATAAGCCTACTGAATTAATATTAATAATTCCTACATCCCATTCCATTATACTATAATAATAGTGTATTAAAACAATTTTTCAGTTAATTAAAACAATTTCCGAAACAAATGTTTCATTTGTTTGTTTTATAAAGCTCCTAGTAGGACTTGAAGTCTGAAAGGAATTAGATCAAGGACAGGTAAAATAAATGTGAAGCTCATGCACTGAATATGTTTTCAGCTTATTTTGTAGGTAAGCCTGGTCTCATAATAGTAAATTACAGCTATTTATTCTCTTAACAACTCTGAAGACTCCCTGTTGCAAGTTTACAATTTTAATTTCTGATTCGAACATAAAATATTGTTTACACGTTCAGGTGTGTATCCCTGAAATTTCACATATCACTAGCATTCTGTAATGTTGGTGGGGACTGGGTATTTTTAATTTTCAATACTTGGTTTTAGACATGTGACCAATTCATACTGCTATCAAGGTTAGCTTGTGTTCCCTACTTGCCAATAGTAAATCAGTAACAATTTGAAAGTGTAAGTATTCTTTAAAACTAAATTCAACCTTTAAATATAAAAAGATCAGTTGTTTACAGCACAGTATATACAAATAGAATTGTTTTAATTTATTCTGGGTGACTTAATACATATGAAAGAATCATCCATCTGAAGATCAATTTGAATATATCCCTAAATGTGTTTGCATCTTAAGAATTCTGAATTTTTAGTATGATATTAAAGTGATTATTAAAATACCATTTTTCATTCTAACCATATGTCTTGAATACTGTTAATGTTCAGGTTTCTCACATGCACTTGAGTCTGAGGTTATATATCTAAGGGCATTGTTGAGCTGTGACAGAAGGACTGTTGTGCCCTTCACAGGCCACTAGCTTCTGATAATCTCATTTTATCTTTAATCTTTGTGTACAAGAAAGATTGCATAAATGTGGTGCTATTGAGTGATGCTTTGGCTGTTGTGAAAGGAGTGTTTGGGCCCAGGCTGGTACCGCAGCAGAAGGGAGGAGAACATTCCTATGTAAGGAGATGCAGGGCTCTCCGATTGCTTTTTCCTAGGCGATTATTTCACTCAGGCTTTGTTCCTACATCCCCAAAATGCTTTACATACATGGCCTTGCTGATACACTTCGCAGCTACTTTTGGAACCAGCCTGTGCAACCTTTCTACGATAATAATGATGGAGTGTCTGGTCACGTTAATCTTACATTATTTTTCTCATTTCTCAAGAGAGTACATGACATCGCAAGGAGCTGTAGCCCAGGGTTTGGTAAAGAGAGTGCCTTGTGATTGCTGTCTAGTGAATAGAAGGCCAGAACAGCTTGCCAAGGTATAGACGAGGGCTTAGGGGAACTAAAGATAAAAAATGTTGGTATAAAGTCTTTGGACTAATTGGGTGCGAACAATATATTTGGGTTAGGTATGGCATTATACAAGGCAGAGCGGATTTTGGATGTGCTCACTTCTTTTTGTTCCTGCTAATCCTTCACCAAGCGTTTGTATAATCAAAATGTTATTGATGTAGATGAATTGCAAGCCCTAAGCATACGTCCACATAAACACCGGGGTACTGGTGGCAGCTAAAGTCTACCTCATACTATGTTTTTAAAGGTGTATTAGGCAGTGTATGACAGGGATAATTTCGCCTAGTCCTTGGCGGGGGGAAATGGAAACCATCACTGTGGCTCTGTGATCAAACAGAAACAGAAAGGTATCCAGATATGCCCTCTGCACTCTTTCGAATTAGAAAAAAAAATCAAAACTTTGAAGACAGGGAAAGAGAAGAGGGAAGTGCAGGCCAAAACCAAGCTTTACCCATCAGTTTCTGGGTAAAGCGAAAGCCATACAACATACATGGGTTATAAAATAGATGATATAAACATCTTACAACCTTGAACTAAAAGTAGAACAGGCAAAAATCCCTATTCTGTAAATATTAAATGTTGAGTAGAAAATATATTAAGACTCTTGATCCGGGATTTTTTTTTTAAATGTGTTTTCTGCCTTATGCCCCCTTGACACTCTAATAATGAACAAGTTATTTAGTTAATGAAGAAAGGATCTTGTATTTAAAGATCTACATATTAATGTGACCTTCCTTTGTTCATAGCTGTTAATATTTATTGCCTTTTCTTGTTGAGATTTTATTTGGTGTTCTGTGACAAACAAGAGTATGATTAGTGAAGCTGTAAAGTTCTCATGGTGGCTGCCTGTGTTCCCAAGATAGCAGCATTAGTGTCTGCAGAAGCAGTTAATGCTGTTTATCATTAGTGACAGAGGCTGGGAAGGACCTTCTGTGGCTTTTATCTTTCACCTTGCCAACAGAAGTTGATGAGCTTTGTGATTTAAATGCATAGGTGATATTGTAATATTTATATTCATTTCACATAGACAGGTGCACAGGTAAAGTAATCTTGTTGATGGAGATTAATTAAAATCATGTTACTGTAGGACTGGACAGGTTATGAATTGATATACTATCAGCACTTTATTTACTTTTCTTTATAATTAAGCTAGCATATTCAGAATTTGTACAACAGAAGTATAGATTAGTATTTTATGACTGGTTTTCCACTGGATTTTTTTAGCTGTAATTAAAGTCAATTTATGCTTTCTTTAGGAATTTTTGAGTTTAGAATCTTGAAGTCTACATCTCACATCCACAATTCAGAATAAAAGAATTTTAGCAACTTGTTGCACTGAACTCTACTATTAAAAACACTCACAATGTCTTTTAAAATTACATGCCTTACGGAGCTTCGTATTCAGAGCTTCTTTTGTATGTACGTTTGTGTGCCTCTAAGATTTAACTATTTAAACATGCATCTCTGGAAAATACATGATAAACACTGTTGTCATGCCAAAGGCTTGTCATACAAAGAAAATTACTTCTGTCCTAGCTCAAACCAGAACATCTACTTATGGAAAAAGTTAAATTTTTGTTTGTCTTGTATTTTACTTCTGAAACGCCAATTCAACAGAAAGTAAGTTGGCTGTCTCAATTTCATAGAACCTCATTTTTAAAGGATAATGCGTAGTTATCTATAAAATTTTGGTCTAGGCTAGCTGTAGTTGCTTTGATGGTCAAGGGGGAAAGCAATAGAAGAGATGCATGAGTGTGGAGGATTTTGTGGTATATGAAGTGGCACCTACAGAACAATGAAGATTAATGGTAGTGTTTCTTGCCTGTGTGCTTTGTTACAGTATTTCTAATAGAGATTGGAAAAAAAAGAAAGACTAACTTGCTTCATAAAATGGAAAATATTGAAGATTTATTTCTTAACTTGCTTTAATATTGTATGCCTTTCTAGTTGGATTTATTCTATTGAGTGATCTCTGATATTTTTTTCATCTGAATTTCATTGAATGGCAAACTTTAAATAATGAGAATTGCATTTTCTTCTAGCAGCTCAGTTTATCTAGGTAAAGTATAACAAAACAGTACTGCAGAAGAGAGGTATGGGATAAAATACACAAATATGCTTGCTTACTTGATGTATGGTTACAGATGCTTTAATATTCACTTATGAATGCAAGAGTGCTGCTTCAGTTTTAAAGGGTTAAGAGTTAACGCTTTAGCATCCTGTTTTCATGATTTTCATATAATAGAAATAAGACTCAGTTCTTTTCTGTTACTGAGATATTTTGGGGTGCATTAAGAAGAGTGTGGCCAGCAGGTCGAGGGAGGTGATCCTCCCCCTCTACTCTGCCCTGGTGAGGCCGCATCTGGAGTACTGTGTCCAGTTCTGGGCTCCCCAGTTCAAGAGAGACAGGGAACTACTGGAGAGAGTCCAGCGGAGGGCCACAAAGTTGATTAGGGGAGTGGAGCATCTGTCTTATGAGGAAAGGCTGAGAGAGCTGGGTCTGTTCAGCCTGGAAAAGAGAAGGCTGAGAGGAGATCTGATCAATGCTCACAAATATCTAAAGGGTGGATGTCAAGAGGACGGGGTCAGACTCTTCTCAGTGGTGCCCAGCGACAGGACAAGGGGCAATGGGCACAAACTGGAACACAGGAAGTTCCACCTGAACATGAGGAGGAACTTCTTTACTGTGAGGGTGACAGAGCACTGGAACAGGCTGCCCAGAGAGGTTGTGGAGTCTCCTTCTCTGGAGATATTCAAAACCCGCCTGGATGCATTCCTGTGCAACCTGCTCTAGGCTAACCTGCTTCAGCAGGGGGGTTGGACTAGATGATCTCTAGAGGTCCCTTCCAACCCCTACCATTCTATGATTCTATGATTTTCCTACATTAAATACCAGCTGCAGAAGCAAGGTAAGCCTTTCCACTTGACATCTGTGAACTATAATCTAATCTTTACTTAGACAACGTAATTCTTATGTTTTGAACAAAAAAAATTCTCTACTTTCCTCCTTTTGCTGTCAAACATCTTTGAATCTACACATTCGTCCAAGATCTACATTATTTCTAAAACTAGCTGTAACAAGAAGCAAGAGTATATTTGCATTTTCCCCAAGAGTGCCACTTCCTACACTCCTTTTGCAGTCAGTGGTGAGATGGAAGGTTCTACAGTGAGTTACTCAGAACATCTGAGTTACGCCATCACTTGGACATTGCCTGGATTTTTTCTCTTTGAGGAAGAGTGTTCAGGAAACCTGTCACTGTATACAGGACTTTCACAGCAAAGAGGAGGACAATTACACTTACTATCTTAAATAAGTTAATACAGTGTGTAAATACTGATAAAATAAAAGTAAAACATAAAGAATGCAGTTACAGTAATAGCATGCAATCTACCACTACAAACACAATCAGAAATAATACAAACTTTATATTCAAAGCTTTGAAGGTTACCTGGAAGGTTATCATCAGATGACCATTCTGTTAGGAGAGAAGTAATACCAAGCTCATCTGAACTGATAGACTAAATTGCAAAAAAAGGTCTTAAAGTATTTGCAGATGAGAACTTTTGCTTTCATCTACCTTTGATGTGGGAGGTACAGAATATCAAAGGAAAGCCTATTTTTATTTATCTTGCCACTAATATAAAGTTGTCTTAATTTTATATTAAGGCAACCAATTGTTACTAACAGAAACTTTTACTATGAGCTAGTTATAATCAATTTGGCTCAGTCAGCTTTGCCTATATAAAGTTTCAGTTTGATTTTCATTTTTATTCTTTTTATTTCTGAGATTTTTTCTAGTATTTTTTTGCCAAGCTATCTTCTACATTTCTTTTAATCTCTTTCCAGTGTTATTTTATGCTATCTAATAAACTAAGCATGAATAGATTAAGAAATTTCTATGCTGCTCTACAGTTAGGATTTTTACACCCAATTTTATTCTAGACAGAAGGTGAATGGAGCCTCTCAGGAAGTTACAGTTATCCTTTGTCGAGTACCTCAACTTGTGGGCATCTACTGACATGGATCTTACACCTACAGCAGAAGTAATTTATTTCCAAGTGGGAGAAGACCTTTGATCATCCAGGCCACTTTGTTCAGCTTGCATAAAAAGGACAGGATTGATTTAGGATATTTTGTTCTTTGTTGATATAAAGAGGACTGAGGGTTCCTAATGACTAAGAATTAAAAGACTGTTGTGTTTGTTTACTGAGCTTTGATGACTGGGAAACGAATGATTAGAGTTTGCAAGTTTAGAAAATGGTTGAAGTCACTGAGTATAAGCAAACGTAACAAATTTGCTGCGTAAGTAATATATGTATTTACTAACTCCATTGAAAAGATTTCTCCGATGACTAATTCATGTATCTGTTTTCCCTAATAAGCGATGAGATGTGAGGTTATCATTCACCCAGAATATAATGGCTATTACACAATTTTCAGAAATAAAATCGTTTTGGTATAAATAGATCTTTCAGTCCATCTGGAATTTAATCACAGACCTTACAGAAGTCCTAGGCTGTCTTTGGCAAGAATGGGCAACCTGAGGTGCTTCAATGGAATGGGAAAGCTGGTTTTAATTTTTATAAGTAATGGTTCAGAGAGAAACTTCTAACTGGTATCAAAAAACTATTGGAAGAGAAGGAAATGCTCTGAAGTACATAAAATGCAAATATCACCGAACAGCCTTCTCTGTTTTTCCATAAAGAAACCAAGATGTAGATAAAGTAGATAATGTGGGTTTCTTTGAATATGATCTCATTTCTTCGTCAGGTAAAGACTTTGGCAGTAAATTGTAGGATGAATGTCACCTTTCCTTTCTTAGTCATTTCTGTCTGTTTCGTGAGCACAGCTGTCATTTCTTTTCCTTTTTCAACTAGATGTAAGGCCATGCCTGAGACCTTACTGTCTTTCTTTTGAATAAGGATATATGGTACTTTTAGTGCATTTTCTGTTTTATGCTATAAATTACAGCCTACTCTTCCTTAGCTTGCTTAAGGAAGCCTCCGTGGAAGCCTGCCACCATCTAACCTAGAAGGGCTTGTACTCACTTTCCTCATTTGTTTGGCTAGATCGCTGACCCGCTGTGGAATAGATGGGAAAACTATTTCATCCCAATAAGCTAGTATTGATAGAAATTATTTCCTGCATGAAAAGCAAAAAGAGGCTAGTAAATAGAAAGGCAGGGAGAGATTTGTACAAACCATTTGTGGGACTAGAATCTAAGAAACTTATTTCTTAGTCAAATTTATGATGATTTGGTTTTTATTCTTGTTTTCATGGGAGCTGACTCAAGCTCTTTTTTATGAAATTGAGGAGGAAGTAGGAAAAGAATCTTCAATTTTCAGGTACTAAATAGGTTTTTCAAACTTTTTAAATACAATTGGGAGTGGAAAATAACATCTCTATGAAAAAATAGATCATATATGTGAATGAACAAAATAATTATCAAATTGTTGCCATTTAGGTTAGCATCTGTTCTCTTTAAGAGGAAGCATTCTTCAGTGTTGATAGTGTCTTACACTTTTCTGGTTGTTCTCCCTAGGATGCTCTCGGAACAGTGCTGAACTTTACTTTTCTGTTAAATATTTTAAACATTCTCCTTCGTGCACAGGATGAGCAGAATACCAATTAGAAAGGGTTCTTCAGTGGGGAATTTTTTTTTTTCTATATCTCTTTTTGAACCTACCATTGCCCAAACTCAGCTCCTTTTTGATGTAAATACCTTTCATTAAAAATTATTGCATAAAACTGCCAATCAAGAAGGTTCTGATTCTGATTAAAGAATAAACATCTGTGAATTTTATTCCTGCTGTCTGTTTGAATGGCACATATTAGTAACAGCGACTGATTGTAGATGCTTATTTTTGTTTATGGAAAGTTTGCTTCAAAATCAAATACTTAATTTTTAATTTGCTAAGAGTTACAATCTAAAGAAACCTTTGTGGTAGCAATGATTAAATTAAGTTACTCAGACTATGCTCTTATTCCATACTGCCTTTGTCATGTTAAGAAGAAAAACTTTTCAGAACCAAATGAACCACTTGAGGATAAGAGGCTGCAGAATTCAGTTTAAGATGAAGGCTTCTAAATGACTGAAATATTCTGGCCTGCATTTAATATAACTCTTTTTAGACACGAGACAATTTGGGGAGTGGCTATAATTGATACAGAACCAAAGCTGACTCTTCAATTTGTATTTTAAAAGTGTAACTAATATTTGGTAACACACAGTTCTTCAGAAGCTGATACCAACATCTTGTTTTGATGTTTTATAAAAGTAATGAATTTACTGTAGGTTTATAGGACAATATCAGTTGGAGGGGACCTGAAGAAGTCTCCAGTTCAACCTCCTGCTCAAGCAGAGTCAGCTACACGGTCAGACCAGGTTGCTCAGGGTTTTCTCCACTTGAGACTTAAAAACCTCCCAGGCTGATGGTTGCACAACCTCTCTGGGCAACCTGCTTCACTGCGTGACTGTCCTCATGAGGATTTATTTTCCCTTACTTCCAGATGCAATTTCCAATTTCTCAATTAAATTTATGCCTATGAAAACAAAACCCAAAAACTTATGAATTTCATACTGGGCATATTTTGTTTAGTGTGGAAGTGAAGAATGCAGGGATCAGTTCTGGAGGACAGGTGGGTTTTGGTTTGGGGTTTTTTGTCGTGGTGTGGTTTGTTTGTTTTGTTTTTTTTTTTACCAGTTGTGGGTTTATATGCAACAGCATTATTGTACACTGCTGTTCTATCATTTGGTAAGATTATATAGACACCTTAGGAGATTCAAATGTTACACAGATTTCCATCTGCTTAATGTGATGACATCTTGGAATGGGTTTCACAAGTTTCTCAGTGACACAAAAAAGAACTTTAACGCCTCAGAAATGTCTTTCATTATATCTTATTTTAAATTGTTACAGCTTAGAGCTTTAATGACTCATTAGAGTTCTTGGACATTGGTCACTGCCACAGTAGAAACCTTTGATATATACTGGACTTCCTGCTGTGTGGCAGAAACAATTATTTTAAAGACAATAAGCAGTTCGGAGAACTCAGTACATCTTAGGAATCCTGGTGGAAACAAAATGGTAAACAGAATGAAATGAGATGAAGAAGAGATAAAAAGAACAAAGCTGTCTAAAAATATCTTACAAACACATTAATGAAACTTGTTTATTTGCTAAATGGTAGGGGAAGAGTTTATAATGGATCGTGTTAGACACAGGAAAATTTTTCTTCCAATTGTTTGTGCCAATTTTTATTGCCTTCGCCCATATTTTATTGTTTATCAACACTTCTTTGGTTGTGATTTAATATTTGAAGCAGAAGACATCTCTTATTATGATTTGGACTTATACTGTGGGCTGCGAGGAGGTTGAAACAAAGACAGACTGTTGCATTTTTTTTCTCTCCTAATAAAGAGTCATGATTTATATTGGTTGAAACCAACAACTATAATTCTCCGAGGTCAGTTCATTCATTTAAAGCCTAAACACTATCCTAGTTTTCATAGTGATCAATTAGTTGTCCATACTGTATTTCATTTCAGTGTGTATTTTTTCCTGACTAGATTCAGATTGTTTGATGTTGAATAATATTTATGCATCTATAGTACCTATTAGTGTGTATTTTCTGGAATGCTAAAGGCTAACCAAAATAATTAAAACCAAAAGAAAATTAAGTAGTAATAGTCCTTCTGAATTTGAATATAACTGTCAAAGGGAGACTCACATTTAAAAGAGTTTTACCCATGAGAAAAAGTCTCATGCTCCTAAGTGAAATTAAGTGCATGCAGGTATTATATATTACAAAGAAAAAAGACCTCTAAACATTCCCCCCACCCCCCAATATGTGCAGGGTCTTAAATATACTCGTTCTGGTAAAACCTCTAGCTAAATGTAAAAGATGCTTAGGAAAAGAGCAAAGAAACAGGGGAAAATATGTTCAGAATCGCATCTGTGTATATTCTCGGATTCCTGGGATACTGCAGTTTAGCATCTTCCTGAGCTAGAGGACATGTTTTTCTGCTCCATATTCTTGGACAGATTTTTATGCCATGAATTTTAAGTTCATTCTCTCATCTAATCTATGTATATTGTTTTATCATCCAAGGCTGTCTATGGTAATGACTTGCAGAGTGTGGTTAAGTATTGTGTAGAAGAAGGACTAGCTCCCACCCTCCATTATTTAATGATTTCATATAACGATTTCTAGTTTTGCATTGTGAGCAATAGTGAATTGCTTGCTTACTTGTTCAGTAATAAAGATGATATACTCTGACATATTCAACATTAAAAATGCTTTAAAACAAAATATAAACTGTTAAGCATACCAAGCTTTGAAATGAAAAGGCCTTCATCACATGAACATAAGTGTAAAGAAAACATGTTTGATTATTTTTGAAAAAACAAATTTTCTAGTTTAATGTTACTATGCATTGGTTTTAGACAAAGATGATGTCAGCAAAAATGTGATTAACTCCAAGCTGACAACTATTGTTTATATAAAAATCATGAGTGGTGTCATCTCTCAATGTTTCTGGGAGAAGAGAAGTGCTGCTTCAGCAGGACTAGGTGAATAAGAATGTCCATAATTTTGCAAATTACTGGATGTCCACTGTAGTGAGTGTGCATCTGTTTTTGCTTTCTCTAACTGTTGAATTAAATACATTTTATGTTTGGGATGAGATGAGGTCTTGTACCTTGTCAGTTACAGAGCACCACGTGACTGGTGGTAATTTCTGAAGCAATACTAACTTGTTTGCCTTTGATCCATAACCTTTGTCTCCCCGGCTGCTGCAATCCTCCTAATTTCAGATCTGTATTGACCTCCCATCTCTCACAATAAAATCACGGTTTGGCTTTCCCTGTCTAGCTGTACCTGGACTATCGGTCCTTATGTACTGTGTGAAGAATGTTCAGCAGGTCTAATTTTGGTTCAGGACTTAGATGCTTCTCTCTGAAGGAATGCTTTAGCTGAAAAAACTCATTGAAAGACAGCACCATGTATTAGGAAGAAAAATATTTTTGAGAAAACATATCCTAAAAAAGCAACTCCAAAACCGAAGAAAATCCAAACCAGTTTGTATAGTCACCAACATCTTAGATAACTACTTCTTCTACATAAAGACTCTAGAGAAATTGAAATTCAGGACTACAGGGAGTAGTTAGATACCTGGTATGGCTAGAATATCTCATCTCATGAAATCGTAACTTTTTACAAGCTTTTCTTTAATGTTCTTCTAGGTCAGCTTGTCTCCTTACTCAAAACAAACATGCCCTTGGAAAGGTAACTCACCTTCCTTCACAAAGATTTGTGAACTTGAAGCTTTTTTGATCCTTGTGCTTTCAATCTCACAAAACAGTTATTAGCTTAATGTATAGATTAGGAAAATGATCATGTCTTTCAAATCTGTGCTTGTCAGTTGTTTTCTGGAAAGAGATGATGGTGTCTTGCTGAGCAGATTGCATTCATTTTAAGAATTATAGGCATATGGTGAGCATCCCACAAGCTTTCGCGCAGAACACACACCAAAAATGTTGATGCCTCATCATAGACACATACTTATCTTACAGACTACATTCATAAAATAGTTACATTTCAGTACTCATAATGTTATTACATACAATTCCCATGTCTGTTATCTTATTATATAATATAGCTTGCAAGAATCCTGTTCTCTGTGTCAGTGGAGATGCTTTTAACATTTCTGATAGAACTATATATAGAACTATAAAGGTAAAATAAAATTTAGAGACTTATCTTAATGAAGTTGTATAACATGGTTGAAAAAACCCAACAAGAATAACAGGAATACAGCTTTTTTTTTTTAAATGGGTGGGAAGTTTCTAAGCATCATCTACAAATACCATTTGGAGAAGGAGACAGTAATGACATAAAACTATACTTAATATATGTACAGTTACTATAACTTACAGTTAAATTTCTTAGAGTGGTATTTGCTTAAGCATATGTCTACTGTAGTTTTAAATGCAGAAGCACCTGGATTGTAGCTGCTTCTCTGGAAAGGTGAGAGCTTCCTACAGTCCTTTGTCAGTTAACAGAGGCCTATCATAGGCTGATGCGGGTATATCAAAGGGTAGTAGATGCCTGTAGTTTAGGCAAGTGGATTCCAGCTCTAGTACCGCTTCAGAATGTTTATCAGTAATTAATCTCAAGAACATTACCTGTAAAGATTTTTTTTTTTTTTATGTCGGTGGTTACAACCCAACAAAAGCCTTCCTATCTTAATTCAGCACAGGAAAATATAGACTATTTCGGTAAGTTACTCAATTGTAACAGCTATATCAGGTTAATTGTGTTGTACAAATTTTCATAGAGCAGAAAGGGGTTGTCATGTTTCTACAATCACAGTGTCTTGTACATTACCTGTAAATGCATGGGTTCAATTTTAGAAATGTGTATCAGTTTTAAATATCACATTTGTTCTTTATAGAATAATGCAATAATTTTGTTCTACATTAATTACCTGTGTATTCGTCCACTGGTTTCTATGTTAACAGATTACAAAGTACCAACCATTAGGATTAAAAACAAGAAGGAAAGGCTTAGGTAAGTCTACGTTTTATGAAGAGACACGTAGACTTTGATATAGTCAAAATTCTGAGCTACAACATTTGGAGTTCTTTTGTGATAGGAACAACCTCTGACTGACTGGGTGATTTAAAGGGATCAGTTAAGAGTAGGAATTCACCAGGTAGAACAAATTGCAATAATCTAGTGCTGGGGCAAAGAAGAAAACTTTGTAGTGTTGAGCTTTGCTGTTGAAACGAATGTCAAAAGAAATAATAGAAAGCTTTGTTTCATGACAACTGCCTAGCACAGAACATAAGATATTTTGAAGCATATCTCACTGTATGAACCGTGATTGTTGAGTACACTTTTAGGTCCTGTAGAAATAATAACAGCTATTGCTAGGTATGCATCCAGAAGTGGATCATAAGAACATTGAACCTGAAAAGGAGACAGACTGTGTTTCACGATTTCTTGTCTCTATGCCTCTGATCTCCTTGAAAAGAAGAGCAGTGAAGAGTTCTTAGATGAGTTGAATCTGACATTGCTATCCATCCTCCATTTTCTCCTGAAGTCTAGTTCATGTGAACTACAAAAGTTCAGAAAGAACCTGCAATTTTATGAGTTCAGAAATTTGTAAAAGCACTGCAGAATGCTTTCTGTTTAACTCACCTAGAACTTTGCAACAGTGATGCATAAATTCTTGGAACCTCAGGACATCAGAACTGAGTCACAGTTTTGAATCAGGCTGTGGTTGCTTTACCTCCTACTTCATCAGTGGTAAGGACAGAAGTTTCCATCATTCTTCTGAAAGCCAGGGGTCTCCCTTAGTCTCTAGGGACTGCATTTATGGGAAGATTTCATTAGCAGTACTGACTGCATGCATTAATACTCTACTTCTTTGACTTTTTCAGAAGGCATGAGACCAAAACATTGAACTTGATTCATTAGTGAGGAGTGTTGTGGAGCTAAATAGAAGAAAAGAGACAAAACCTGTCCCAAAGCATTTCTGAACGTGAAAGATTTTAGAAGCAAAAAAATAGTATTAAAACATAAGTACGCACCCCTGTATCGTCAGCTGTCTGCAACGATGTGGATTAACACGCATTCAATTAAGATGATTGTAAACATTCAGTTACTTTTTATTTGAGTTTTCTCTCCTTTAGATTCCCTGTCACTGTGACACTTTGTAACATAGGGAAGTTTAAATAAAGTTTGTAAAATCAAAGTTTATGTACGTATATAAAGCTAGGTCCTACAAGATTACATGAAGGCGTACAGTGCTTCCTATGTGGAGTCCTGTTACTCTCACTGTGACTCCACATGACAATACCATATTGCTCTTTTGGGAGTTAAGAGAACATGTGTTCCTTTATATCAAAAGAAAACATGACAATTAGCACGTTTGCCGCCCCAATTTACTTTGACCCTCTAGTTGATGGGGATGGAGGCTTGTTCTATTACAAGAGGGAATTTTGAGAGTGAGACAGAATTGTTAACCTTCTCACTGATGCTGGCTGTGTGAAGCGTGTCACCCTACCCTGACACAACAGCTTTGACTCTTTTCCCATTTGGGATACATCATTTCAGCTTTCTTCTCTGCTGTACAAGGATCCTTCCACCCTACACGGTGGTTTTGACTACACCTGGAAGCCGTGACATGGCAAACTTTTAATCCTGTAAACTTATCTGCTCTCTGTTGCAGTAGGTGCTGAAGACAGCTGGGAGCCTGAGCTGCCACCAGGCTCTGTGCATGCCACACTTGCAGCATTTCTGCCATGCTGCTGGCCTTTGCACACATCATCCCTGGACCTCTTGGAAACAGTTCCTGTATGAGCTTGTTTTTGTTTTCTTCAAGGGTAGAAGTGTAATTCTGTGCAAAAATTGCACTCTTTATGGATTTTGCTTTCTTTGCTTTTACAATAGTTTAGCTGAGGACATTTTGAGCTGGTGGTTCTTCATGCTGTGTGCTGAACCAGGAGGAAGTCAAAGGAAGGTAAAGCTGCATTTATGGAATTTGATTATTTCTGCAAAATATTTGTCGTGCTTCTATTCAGAATTTCCACTTAGCTGACCAAAAATTCTTGTGATGTGCCAGTTTTAAGGAAATAGCTTGAATGTTCTTCTGATAACTGCTACCCTCTTCTGTTTTTTCTTGGGAGTCTGCTCCTAACAGTTCATTCGAAGAGACCCTTACAATACACAGGTGGTGCTTTGAAAGTGAAAACAGGAAAACATTCAGATATGCTAGTTAGTGTAATAGGAACTAATTTCATTATATCAGAAAAATAAAACTTGGAAAAGAATACATCACAAGAGGCAGTCTTGTGAATTCACAAATTGATGAATTATTGATTATGCCTGTCAATGCAGAAAACGAATTAAAGATAAGGGAAAAGATTATTTGAAAAGCTGTGTTCATTTGAAATGCGTTACAATCATGATATAAATACTTACAGGAAAGCTGAAATATTTTTAAAAGTCAAGACAATCACGCTGGTTCTGATTTGTCTTTCTGGCAGTTGTTAAGACAGCTGCTGTACATGGAAATGCCTGTTTCTCTTGAAACGGTGCATGGATATTTGACAGGAGAAGAAGGCTTAATGTTAAAACACAACATACAAGAATATGGGAGTATAACATTAATTAAAAGTGAGAAGAAGGTGGTTCTTTCTAAATAGGTAGACATGAGAACAACATGTGTTTCAAGCATTCAGTCCCTAAAGAATTTGGTTACGGAAAGAAGCAGGCTATGAACGTTTGAAAAGTGCACTCTGGAAGTGATTCAAGTGTTCAGTGCACTGCGATGTTTCCCACTCGGGAGTAAAATAATTACAGGAGGGAAACTACACCAGCCCAAAGAAAAATCACAACCTCTTCTCATCTATTGTTTGAAATAGCTTCCTGAAGTTCCATCATCCTTTTTTTTTTTTTAAATAAAGAATTTTAAATGAACTGTTTTGAGTATATCTGACATAACTACGTTTTAGTTCTGTAAGTTAACTAGCTATGTCATTTATAATTAATGCATTTGGAACAAATCCTTCTTTTGAAAGTCTTTAAATGCTTTTTAATGTGTCCGTTTCCCTTCAATGGCTTTCTAAGTAATCTCAAGTAAATTGTTTTGAAAACTTGTGAAAAAGAAAAGGGTTTATTTATTTTATTCTGTGTTTATTCTGTTTAAGCAGAAGTGCTAGAGCATATGACAGTTTTAAGGGTGCGAATATTATAACTCTGTACACATCTGTCTGGCATAGACACACATCAAGTTATTATGCATAAAATCTGTCTCTTAACTAATTAGCAGTCTCAACATGTCTCTGAAGTATAACTGAATTATTAAATGTTGGCCCAGGACTGATGAGCAATGATTGAAGAGAAAGAATTAGTTATTTAGCCACTATGGTTGAGGATCAGAAAAAAAGAAGATATTTCTACATAAAAAAAAAAAAAAGGAAAAGTGTAGAATGGTTTGATTTGCTTGATTTCCGTCTGAACTCTCCAAAAGAAGCATACTACATCTGTTCCTTTGACAGTTCTGTCAAAAGAAAAGTTGGGTTTGGCACAGAAGTAAAGTTGCAGAATTCTGAGCTAATCTTGTAGGAATCAAACTCATTTTTCCTCTTTATAAAACAAACTTGTGGCTTTTTCAGGTACAATAATTTGACCCCTATTACTTTTCTTGTTAATTTTTGGGAGGAAAAAGAAAACCCATTGCTTTGGATTTTGTCTTTGTGTTTGTGCTCTGCAAGGTTGTCCTCCATATTTTACGCTTATTTTGTCGCAGAAACTTATTTTTCTCAGTCAAATGCTGAAAACTCTGATATAAAATGACTGTCACCTTTTTGTTAAATATAGGAAAGGAAGAGCCAGACTACGGCAATGAAACAACGTCAGAGCAAATTGCAACTTTACACTTTCAGCCTCCTATCTCACCAGAGGTCATTGTTAGGATCCAATTCATCTTAAAATGCGCACTGTCTTTGAAGTAATACCACTCGATGCCTATGCCTGTACTAGTAGCTCTGATCAAAAACTGTAAATCTTTTTGTCACCATATATTTTGTGAAACAATCAATCTCGGTCCCTCGAGATGCGATCTTTGTGAAGAAACTGTGTTTCACCAACAGTAAAGGGAGCTGTAAATCAGTTTCAAACAAATGTTTGTATAGGGAAAATAAAAGAGTTCACCCTATAAAATGTATCCATGCTGAAAAATGCATTGCATAATATAAAGATGTGTTAGGAGGTATAATTTCAGCATTGTTACAATTTCCAAGAAAGACTATCTATTTAAGATAAAGACTACCAGTATAAATAGCACTACATGTTGAGTACAATACCCTTTTTCATACTAGACTTCCTTGATACTTCATATTGATTTAGCCATTTTATTCATGCCCTCTGTAGTCTGCATCCTTGTCCTGTTTTCCAGTACTGCTTTTGTGTATTACTGGCTTTAAGAGGAAGCACTGGAAAAAGCACAGTTCGTCTGAAGTGATTTTGTTGTACATCTTAAGAAATTCAGAGCTGTGAATTTTTTTCGACTGTTTTCTCACGTATATGGCTACTCTCTAAGAATAAACCAGAATGTTGCAGATACTTCAAGGAAAATAATTTAGGAACGTCAATGAGGAAGAAAGTACAATTTTATGTTCATGCCAATGCATAAATTGTAGCTGATGGAATTAATAGCTAAAGGAATCTTATTTTAAGCAGGGTGTTTTAAATAAGAACAAATTTTAGTTTTGTTTTAACTTCTGACTAATATCAGCTTCGTTGGACACTGGTTTCTTTGAACCTTCTGAGTCCTCTTGGTTTGAAATCATCTAGCCTTTATGCTGTTACAAAAAAATATAAAGCATTCAGGTGCTTATTTCATTTTCAAATGGTAACATTACCTTGTTTCCTCTCTTCAGAATGTTTGCTCCCTCTTAACTCCATGCCTCTGTACAAGCAGGGGCTTTATGCGTATTTTTTTTTTTTCCCCTGCTGCAGAGTTAGGATTTGTCTTCATAGTTTCATTGTGTGGATAACATCTATAGCCTTTAGAAAGCATTTATTCTTAATGCTATATTTTCACATAGGGTATTAGGAATGAAATTAAAGCAAAAAATTTGCCCTCAAAATCAATATGTACTCTGTTCCTCGTTTCTGTATTATATGTCAGTCTCAAAAAAAACCCCAAGAAAACCCCCCAAAAACACACAAAAAAAAGTCAAAGGAGGCAAAACCACCCCACTTTCTCTCTTTTTAATGCAAAAGTGCATTATGTTTTAATGCATAAGTGCATGTTATGACTTATGTTTATAAGTCAGGAAATTATCCTGAAATTATTTTCCTCTCCTATCTTATCTGAAGACAAATAAAAGTAGTAAATCAAAATAGACATGCATATATTTATATGTTATTAACTGTTCCTATTTAAACTTTCACATAAACAGTAAGTGAACTGTGATATTCGTGTTGCATTAAATGTGGATCAGCTGAGGATAGCAGGAAGTCATCTTACTTGAGACTTTGCAGAGAATTTTTGTCTATTTAATCTGGAGATACTAGAATTTTAGAGGGGTGTTGATATAAATAAATTTTTCAGCTTACGTTAAATTTTCATCTTAATTTGAGAAAAATAAAAGAAAAACATCTGTTCTAAAATATATTTTAACAACTCTTTAAGGCTACATGAGACCTCTAAAGTATAATACAGTAAATGTAAGTCACTCTTATTTCTGATCAGTTCTGTCATAATCTATGTGAATCAGTAATAGTCATCAAATACCACTTAACCAGCTAAAATGTTAGTTAAGAAGAACATTTTCTTAAGTAGAAATGCAGTATAGCTGTCAAAACAATCTTGCTGCTGAATTTAGCATTGTAAAATATAACTTTTTTGATTGGTTAATATTTTTTTGTCCCCAAGAATGAGAGGGGATCTGATCAACGCTTATCAATATCTAAAGGGTGGGTGTCAAGAGGGTGGGGCCAGGCTTTTTTCGGTGGTGCCCAGCGACAGGACAAGGGGCAGTGGGCACAAACTGGAACACAGGCAGTTCCTCCTGAAAATGAGGAAAAACTTCTTTACCGTGAGGGTGGCAGAGCACTGGAACAGGCTGCCCAGGGAGGTTGTGGAGTCTCCTTCTCTGGAGATACTCAAAACCCGCCTGGATGTGTTCCTGTGCAACCTACTGTAGGCTAACCTGCTTTAGCAGGGGGGTTGGACTGGATGTTCTCCAGAGGGCCCTTCCAAGCCCTACTGTTCTGTGATTCTGTGACTCCCATTTTCCTTTCTAATAAATCTAGAAAGTAGCTAAAAATAATTTAGTTTGATCTCATATTAGTTAAGTTAAAGATTTTTGGTGCAATCTTTTTTCAAGGTCATACATTCTGGCAAACATTTACCTCGCTTTTACATAATTGTGAACGATAATTTTTAAGTACACTGTCACACTGTGGTAGGTATTTATTTAAAGAATCAAACATAAATTTCAGAGTGCTGTTTTTTGGGGTTTTGGGGGGTTTTTTTTGTAATTATACTTGGTTTTTAATTTTTGCTTTCTTACCCTATTAGTACAAGTTGTTTACCTGGATGCTGTTATTTCCAGCTGGCAGAAGATTATAATTTTCTCTTAATTTGACAGGAAATAGTAAACATTATCAGCTAGAAACCCCAATGTATTTTCTACTAGCAGTTTAAATGAGTTGCTGTCACGAGATTTTTCTACCCTTGAGTGAATAGCTAAATACTCTGACATTCAAGAGCTTTAACTGATATTGATATCACTCCAGCCTGTTTTGTCATCCTCTGACCTAATGTCTGGAAATAAGAAATAACACAGCAATGAATTTTTTTCCTGAATACAACAACATAGTTGCTTGTATAGTGGAGTAGAGTATTTTGTAAGTCCTGGGCAAATTTATAGCCATTTATTGAGTCCAGCAGCAGCATATTGAGAACAATACAATTCAGAATATAGGATTGTGTTGTCCACATTTTAACAGAATAGAATATCTACTTTGGCATATGAAAATCCTTAATGCATAAGATGTAAAATCTCCACAGATGATACTGCAGATAAAGTGATTCTGTCTGTCATTATGTCATTAACATAAACTACTTATTAGGAGAAAGTAATCATTGGCAAAAAAATGGCATAGGTAGTCCCATTACCGTAGACAGGGCATGTTTTCACATTTTTCTTCAAAAGCATTGCATTGAAAGCTTTATCTTAGTCAACTGAGGTGTAATGTTTGCAAGGGGCTGGGAACAGTGACAAAATCACCTGTGTTCGAGCAGCAGAGAAGAAATGCATACCGTTTTGTATTATATGGTCCATTCAAAAAATGATTTGGCTTTGGACCATTTTATGTGAATGGGTTTTATTTTGACTTCCAAAAATAAATTCTCCACCTTGAGAATTTGGTTATTTTTTTAAAGACAGAAGGTAAACTGATGACAAGGAAATAATATCTTGCTCTCCTACAACAAGGTAAGCATTTTCGGATTTGGGAGCTTCAGGACAAAATGTAATTTTCTTGTAAATTTTAAGGTCTGCATAATTCCTCTGTAGGCAGTATAAACACCAAAAGGCAGAAAACCTTCTTTTTGAATTATCTTAGTTTCTAATGACCAAGGGATTGTAAAATATAAATACAACCTCTAGTTAAGTTATAGACTTCTGGAGTCAGTAACAGCAACAATGATCTATTAACAGGACCAGACAATGCTTGCTGTTACATTAAGGGATTTTTGTTTGGTTGGTTTGTTTTTAATTACATATCATGAAATAAAATTGTAGAAAATCTAAGGTAGAATCTTATTCTTTATATCTTTTAATTTCTGAAAGTTGAAGACTTTCTATTTAGGAGAATGAATTTTATTATTTTATGGCTTACGCATGATCAACAGGTGGTAACTGTATTCCAGTTCAGTGTCTTTCCTAATGGAAAGACTGCATAAATGAGAAAGCTAAAAACTTGATTTCAAATCTTAAACTGCCTTTGCATTGGATTACAGTGAGTTGAACTGTGCACTGTATTGGAAACCAGAAAAGACATGTTTTGTTTGTAAATAAAAAAAAAACCCAACAGCAACAACAAAAAAAGGTGTTAAAAGAGAAGACATGATGCACGTGCAACACCAAGGATTACCAACCCTTCAGTAGGTTTCAGGAATTTTGTTTGCATTTTTTGATGTTTCTTCTCCTCTCTTCATGCATTTTAGTTTTTTATATCATAACGAAGTACATGAGTTTTCTTATTTGCACAGGCATGACCTGCGGTAGCTGTGCAAAGAAAGGAGGACAAAGAAAGTAACCAGTAACTTGGTTTAACTGTTGGCTTCGTAAATTAGATTTTTGTTTAATCTGTTCTTTAATCCAGCTCTCATTTTAGTTACAATTGTTTCTTGTTTAGCGGTCTACTGTAATTCAAAAATTGATTCTAATGTTTGTAGACTTTTTAATATCTCTGTTTATATTCAAGAAAAATTCTTCATCAGAATCCTGATGTATTTGATGGAATTTTAATACAGCTGATTTTGAACTTTTTTATAGTAAGTATATATATATATAAAAATATATAAATTATATAAATATATACATATATATAGTAAACTGTGCAACATACATATGTGAAGACATGCCAAGCTAAGAAAGCAAATTCATGTGCCTCAAACTAGAAGATGGACACTGAGCTGGAAAAAAAAACCAGTTTTTTTGAAAGGAATGTTGAGACAGTACTGTCAAGTGGCAATACAGCCACACTGAGATCCATGGCTAGCTGCTGTCACAAACCATGATCTTGCAGGGCTCAGCTTCATCCTGGTTGCAAACCGTGGGCCCCCCAGAGCAGTCAGAGGCACAAGTGCTGCTGCCCCTTCCATGTGTAACGCAGCTGTGCGGGTGCCAATGCTTCCTGTTGCTGGTTTATCCCTTACCGCTTCCTTTTTAGGTGGCTTGCCTCATTTCACTGTGTGTTTGATCTATAAAACTGTGAACTCTTCATGAGAAGATGGCATACATTCATTACAAATCTGAACTGCGGAGTGAACAAGTTGTCTCGGTGTCCAATGTACGCGTTCGGAGCAAACTAATTAGGTTCTGGGGCACCTTTAGTCACAGCTCAAAGACCTCCTTCCCGAGTTTGGCTTTCTTTGTGTTTTCTCCTATGGTATCATGGCAGATAAAACTCTGTCAGAGAGCTGACATTTAAAATGGAGCTGCCTTCTGTAAGCCCCACAATTAGAGTATCTTTATTTCTAGAAAGCATAAGTATTCACACAATTACTTTTAATAAAGTTTCTATAATAACTGTTTAGTAAATTTATTCAGTTTACCACTGATAACCTCTCCAAACAAACACAAGACATGCAGGTTAGTTTAAAAATGCAAGAGTTCTAACTTCATTAAAAGGAAAGGAAAAAAAACCAACCCAAACACAAAACCTTTCTAGGAGGAAAATAGCAAATGATTAGGAGTAAAAATCCCTGATTTTTGTCTGCCTCTTTCTTAGCCACAGCAAAAATGATAAGGTTCAAATAAAATCTCTTAAAGGCACACAAAGGCTGCCTGCTTTCTCCTTCCGGCCCACACAACTGCAGAGCTGCATTCTGTATGGACCAGCAATCTGCTAACCTGGGTTTACTTTCAGTAGGGAAATAAACTAACCATTCCCCTGGAGCAATCCAATCACTTAACTTATTGATCTCTTCATTCGAGTCAGGAGTAAACTAGACCGTCAGCAACTCACGATCATTTGGGAAAAGGGGAAAAAAATCAGCTTGAGGAAATCCTTCTCTTGCTGTGCTTATTAGTTTATCATTGGCTTTCTTCATCAGACCCTGCCTCTTTCTACAGCCACCACTGAATTGGTGAGACTGATCTCAATTTAGATCATTCAGCTGAAAGTGTGCTTCCCTGAGAATTTATGAATTACACCAGCAGAGAAAGCTACAGTAAAATAAAATAAGAAAAAGAAAGATATTTGAAATAGTAAAAAAACCAAGTAACAACAAAAAAACCCCGAACTTGTACGTATTTTCAGAACTTATTCTATGATAATTTCATACAACAGCCAGGCTAAAAATGGTTAGAGTCATTTTGTGGCTCACGGGTATTTCCCATTGGAAATAATGTAGTGAATATGAATAAGTTAATGTGCAATAGCAGTACAACCCTATCTTCAGTGGGAATTTATGTTACAGCTGTTAAGCCTCAGACTCCTTGCAGATTTCCTTGTGAAAAAAGGGATTACTTTATGTGGTGTATGTTATTTCATCCCAATACAAGCAACACTTTATTTAGTAACTTAGTTTGGGTAACCCTGCACAGAACATTAAAAATTACTTACAATGCAATCTTATGGGAGAAATTCCATGTCTTCTCAACCAGCTGAAAGTGCCTGGAAGCAGAGTAATGACTGGAGAGTTATCACCCCCAAAACAAAAAAAAGTTTTCTGGTTTGTCTCAGTATAACCACTTTAGTCCTGGGGAATAAATCACCTTGCTGCAAGGAATAAGCTCTTCTTTGAACCAATGCTTATTACATTCAGAACATCTCTCTCACGAGCAGGAACTCCAATAGAGGAGATTTTAAAGGTACTTTTTTTTTTTTTCCCAGGGATAAAAATCTGTTAAGTTTTGATCTCTTAAGGACTAATCCTGGGATGCTGTGAAAACTGTTTATTCTTTTGACTTTGGTGGAGCTAAAAGGATGTACATCAGTTCAGGATCTTGTTCTCTTCCCTGTCTGTATTTCGACCAAGTCAAGTGAGAAATAAATCCTCGCTTAAGAGGCAAGCAATTCCCTTTTACTCCTCTCTTGATTTGGATAAGATCTGGCACTTTGAAGATTTATTAGATTTGCAATGTCCTTTGGTTCTCTTTTTCTGTATGGCAAACAAGGCTTCATTTTACCTCTGATCCTTTTTTTTTTCTTTGTTATAAAGAACCTGTGCACATATTACTAGATTAAATTTAACCTAAGATGAATATTTTCCAGCCAGTGTTGTCTGTTGCAAGATAACTGTTTGAAAACACAGAAATCCTCGTTCAACCTCCAATTTAGGAAATAGGAAATAGTGCATAAAGAATTGGATCAAGCAGAAAGCCTCCTTTGACAACAGATTATTCCTAATTGCAAGAGTCTGAGAAACAGATTTTCTACATTTCAATTAAGAATATTGTTGTTGGTCAAGATCAAACAACAAAGTAACCTTTATAGGAGGTAAAATTATAGCCAGTATGTTTAAATGCAAAATAATGTGCTTTTTAAGGGGAGTAGATGGTAAATGTTTATAGAGTCCTCCAGAAAAGAAAAAAAAAAAAAAAACACAGTTACAGAACTTTCTTTTGCAGCGTTTATTTAAACTTCATTCAGTTGCTTAGGTACCTGTTGCCATGTAAGATGCCTTAATGTAGCCAAGAGATCTGCATGGGGTTGACAGATATGACACAAGACCTGTGGGAGGCCTGAGAGTGGATTAACAGCTAGACAGCAGGGAAGATAGCCCCAAGTCTCATACAGCACAGGACACCTGCATTTGGGTAAGAAAGCCACTCCCAGAATAACTTGACAACTGTGTCCTGGCTCCCTTTTTTCATTATTATTATTATAATTTGTTATTATCATTTCCATTGTAAACTTTTAAAAGTTGTAAGTCATGAAGTGAGGAGAGAACTTTTAATTCTCTACAATTTAATTTCCAGAATATTAAATAATGTTTTGTGTGTTGTTCATGAGTACTGCTTTTAACATGTCATTCTAACATTCACTTCTATGTAGTCCCAGAGTTAATTTTAAAAAGGTTTTGATGTCTTTACATTTCTCAGAAAACAGGGCTATAGACTGAACTATTTTGATAAAGGAAGACACACAATGGAAAACGGTACTATCAGGACAGAAAGGCATACCAAACGGTATACCAAAATAGGATGAGCAGATAACACTGCTCCCTGCGATGGGGATGACTTACTCATTTACAGAAGTGGGATCAGTCCTAGGATGTGCTCTTCTACTAGACAGCAGTTCAAGAATATCTCTGTGACGATTCAAACAGTCATAATCCACTTTACACATTGGAGTTTCGTAGGCTGTTTTCATGTTGACTAAATGATGTTGTTCGTTCGTTAATTGTCTGTGTGGAAACCAAACCGTTGTTTTTGCAAGTGAGAGAGAAGCTGAATATAGTTCTTATATTACCTAATACTTTTGAAGTCCTAGAAAGCATAATAAATATACCTGGCAGTTAAGATGCGCGAGAAGTATATATTTGCATGAGAAGCGACATGTCATCTGAATTAGCTGTAGTGGAGCAAAAGCAATAAGCAAAAAGCAGATAGCTGCATGTCAGAGCAGTTTTTCAACATGTGAAAATAGGGCTATTGGAAAGGGAGGTTACATGAATTATAGTTGCTTGATGACCTGTGACTGGGTCTGGACAAATATTTTGAAGGCAGTCATATTTTAAATATCGAGTACTATCTGTCTCCTATAAGAGAGGTTCTACTACAATCCAGCTATTCTTTTCTCAAAGCTTTCTAATGTGTTACCCCCCGCTTTACAGGTAATATATTGCTTACTACTCTAAATCTGTTTTTCAGTTCCACAAAGCATAATTCATATGAAAGTTTGGGCTTTTTTCCTCTAAAACTTTTTCTTCTGAGATATTGTTCTCCTACTTCTTACAACTGTCTTTTGTTTCTCATGTAAAATTAAAATACTCTTCAACTTTTCCCTTTATATTATATTAAAATATTGATGAAATAGCTTTGACTGGAAGACTGATATTTCTTCTTGAAATAATTTTAAGTTTTCATGTTAAATAAGAACTTACTGTATCCTTCCCTAGTATTTTATGGTTTTCAGAAGAGAGAAGTGATATGTAAGTCTGGTTTGAAGCAACACTGCTCAGTACCTGCGTTATGAATTTTCCAATTTGTTTAAAAATAAGACAATTTAGCTAATACTAAAAGATTCCTTCTGCTTCCTTGAGTGTAAAGGAATGTATGTATTTGTGTATCTAGGTGCACATGTTTGTGTCAAGACGTGAGAGACAGTGTATGTGCATCATTTTGGGTACTATCTTTGTTTGCATAGCTGAGGGAATCATCACAAGCAGAAATGTTGTTTGGGCATGAGGGGCAGAGGCTTTTCTCCCAACTACTCTGCCTGTCTGGTGAAGGGTGGAAAGATGTGTCTCATAAAACCCCTGTTGATTACTTTTTTTTTTTTTCCTCTGGACCAAGGTGGTTGTTAGCCTTATAATAGTTCTTGATTTTAGAGTTTACATCTTCCCCTCACACCACCACCCTTTCCATCTTTGTCTTCACACACATGCATAACCCCCAATCCCTGGGGCTGAGACAAGAAAATCGTCTTGTCGCTGAAAAAATTTAGTTTTAAAAATAAGACCATCTCAGACTGTGAGTCCAGTAAAGTCTGTCTCCGTCCTCAGTCCGCAGAAAGGCTGTGGCAGTGATAAGAAGGAAACCTTGTTCCACAGCTCTGTCAGCTGTGACAAGGGAGGGCTCATTGATGGTTTGAGGAGTGTTGGAGTAGCTGATGTGTTTGATGCAGGTCAGTTCCCAGCTCAGGTTTTAGAGTTCTCCAGAAACAGCCACCGCTTGATGGAGGACCCTGAAAGAGTTCAGCTTGAGAAGAAATCAACCAGAACGACTTTTCAACCTAAGGGAAAAGGAAGATAAATACATACTATTGAGTATGTGCTTTCAGTTATTTCAGAAATATCAAGGAACAATAACACTAAGTGAGCTTCTGCTTTTCAAAGGCAGTTCAGAATTATGCTACTACTTCAGGAATTCTTTTTATTTTTTTTTTTTTAATTTCTTTTTTTAAATTCAGGAATTACTTCAGGTAAATTGAAAAGTAAACATAATGCTATGTGTTAAACAGGGGGAAGGCTTTATCAGCTCCTTCAAGACTGAGGCAATACGTATAATAAATTTTACCTGGGTAATTCATACACATTTTTTTTTTTACCATTATGGGAAAGTGAGTGGATGAAGTGAATTTAGATTTGTGTCTCCAACAATGAAAATGAAACAGTCTTTGTAGCCTAACCCTAGGCCTCAGATTGTTACAATGCTAAATAGAGATTCTAGCTGTGGAAAGCTTTCAGTGAATCCATTTTCTTTAAA
This sequence comes from Steatornis caripensis, assembly GCA_013398225.1. Taxonomy (NCBI): domain Eukaryota; kingdom Metazoa; phylum Chordata; class Aves; order Caprimulgiformes; family Steatornithidae; genus Steatornis; species Steatornis caripensis. The sequence continues at coordinate 139,550 of VZSC01019019.1, forward strand.
TTGTAATCTTACAGGAGCTCCCAGTAAACTGTAATGACAGTAGATTCACTTATCAATTATTTGAACAAAATTGTGACCTTTATCGCTTGTCTGCATAGCATTTTTTGTTCAAGTGAGCAGACCTGGAGGAAGTGGGGTAATTCTGATGCCAACATTCCAGTAGTGCTGCAGTCTGTCTTGCTGTGTGTAGTAGTGAGCTTAAGAGGTTAACATGAAAAACAAATTACTGTGCTTTTCTGTAGTCTTCATTACTGATGTACTTCACCAAAACAAGACAAAGACAACAAATGGGAACGGAACCAGCTTTGCAGTCTGAATTGGTATTCTGCTGTGCACAGTGTGTTTTACTCACTGGCAGCAAGATGACTTGTTTTTTCCAATTTTTGATGGTAAAGGGTCAGGAAACAGTATTAACTAAGGCAAGTGATTAGAAAGAATTAAATTGAAAACTTTTCTCTGCCCAGCACAAGTCAGCTTTGAAATGAACTTACATTGCTTAAGAGTGATTTATCGTTTCACTCTTAAGTGGTTTTCTCCTCTCCTCCACCCACCGTTGATAAACCCCAAGTGTCACACACACAAAGGATATTATTTGATCCTCAAAGTTCTTGCTTTTTATTAAGGTAGGAAGATAGTTCTTAAAGCATGCTTGGGAATGTTTCAGGTGTTTGTTTCGTATGTGCAATAGGCCTTGCTGTAGCCCTTGTAATTTGTAAGAAATTGATTTAGATATAGATATGCAAGGAATGATGAAATAGCTTTTTTATGAGCCTATGTTATCCAACAACTCACTGCTCTGAAGAGTATTTTGGGAAGTCAATATTGGCAGTGGATACAGCAAAACAGAAACATTGGTATTCTCATCACTATACTGTTTCTTTTCTGTCCTCTGAAAATATACCTAATAATACTTGGTATCAGAGATTTCTAAGTTTCCAGTGTCCTGGATCCCCTTAATGGTCTTCTTTTTAGAAATACTCTAGAAAGTTTAATAATTTATTTTTTCATTAAATGCCACTTTTTTGTTTTTCTGGTTTTGGTGTAAAATCGAATGACTTACCCTAGCTTTTCCAATCTTTTCCATTCTTAAATAGTGAATGGCAAGATTATTAAGAAGTATTGAATTGATTTCAAGAAGACCTTTTGAATTCTTTATATTAAAGGCTGTATTTATGTGACAGTTTTACCTTTACAAATTACAATATTCTCATTTCTCTATTTTCTAGGAAGATCTTATTATAGAAATTACTATTTTTCATTTATTTACTATGTTTCCATTCTTTGAGTCATGGAGGGAGGAGGCGTATTTTTTACCTCTTCCTTGTGTTAGGATTTAGTTTCAGTATGTACTGAGGTGGACAAATAATTTCCATATCAGCTCTTCTAATTTTCAGTATTAAAACACCTAATAATTTTAAAAAATTGAGTAATCTCTGTACCTGTGTTAATAATGATTTTATTTGCACAAAACCCCCTTATAAACACACATTTTGCAACAAATAAATCATGAAAGTAAGATAAAAAGTCCAGAAAAAATACTCATTTAAAGAGTAAATCCTTTCAGTCTTACACTTTCAAGAACATAAAACTATAAAGAACCGTTTGTGTTATCAAATATAATCTTTTCTATAACCATGGGAACTAGAAATGTGCAGTATTCCCCTTAATGCATTTTGGGAGGGGTCTCACTATGTGCAAAGAGTATATAATTGTNTTACGCTTTCAAGAACATAAAACTATAAAGAACCGTTTGTGTTATCAAATATAATCTTTTCTATAACCATGGGAACTAGAAATGTGCAGTATTCCCCTTAATGCATTTTGGGAGGGGTCTCACTATGTGCAAAGAGTATATAATTGTGTGTTACGATTACTATTTTAGACTAAAACATACTATTAATGTTTTGTTCAGAGCAATACGCGCAACATCTGCTTCCCTAATGACTTTGCAAATCAAAATTTCCATCTATGAGGCCTAAAATAAAATTTTTAAACAGGATTTAAGGGAGGCATTTTCTTGCCATCATTAAAAAAACAAAATCAAATTATCCGTTTGTATTTTTGTACTTGTTTTGAGAAAGTAGCCTGTCCACTTTCTGTCTATGATAGGAGTACTTTCTATTTAGAAAGCATATTTCTGTAAAAACATTTTATACTTTCAAAACTATGAATTACTGAAGATACTTTTTCCTCATTAGCTTTCCTGTAAAATTGACCAGAACACCACAACTCTAGTATTGTAGTTACAATATGTAGGAAAAAAACTACAATTCTTGACCTCTATTGATGTGGAAAAGGTTAATTTCTGCTTTCTTCCAGATTTCTTTGGCTTTTCTTCCTGGACAACTAATATATACCACTCTAGATCTATTTAACCTAAATATGTAATGATCATCATATTGCTTTTCACTTCTTAAAGGCATTTGTTTAATATTTCCTGTTTTGATTATATTTTAATACATTGTAGTGACTGCATATATTTAAATATCCTCTCACTTCTTAATCTAATGTTTTAGACAAAGTTTTGAATTCTGAAAAATACAAGGCATTCCTCTCAATTAAGTAGTAGCAGTTTATTTGCCTTTAATTTGATGCACTGTTGTGTGTTTATAGAAACAAAGAAAATTTTCCCTCATAGATGTCTTTTATGGTACACTTATGCATATGTGTGTGCTACTGAACATATAATAAATGCCCATATGATTTTTTCTTAATTTTTTTCTTTTCTGTTATTTTGTCACATGAAAATGTAACTTTGCTTCTCTGTCTACTCTCATACCTACTACTCACCCTAACTACTACTCTCCCTTCCTCAATAAGGTCATTTTATACTTCAAGATTATTGATGAGACTTTAGTCCTTAAACTCTAAATTAAAACAAAAGTACTTGTTTATGGAAGTCATTACACAGAATTAGCTCACAGGATGGTTTTAGAGTCAATTCATCATTATTCATGAAGTGTTTTGATGTGCTTAGATAGGAGGACTTGCAAAATTCAAAACCAGTAACTTAAGATACTTATTAACTTATTAATATTTGCTTTGCACTTCGTGAGTTTTTCTAAAGAAAACACCTCTTAAAATACTAAATTCTAATGTAGTTATTGTGGTTGAAAAAAAAACCCTGTTTAGACCTTCATCAGGCTTTATATTTCTTTAATACTTTCTTTAAGAGATGCATTACTTACAGGACTATTTTTATGTATCAGGATTGTGCAATGAATTAAGTTTTGGGACTGAATGAAAGGACATTCAACTGAAAATGAGTCAATTTTTGTGGTAGATAAGAGGAAACGGATTTTTGTTTTAAAGGCAATAGATCTCTTCTGGTAAAAAAAAAAGCAAGCACTAGTTTCTACTACAAATCTGCACATTGTGTTTTCATTTATGTTTTCTTCCTAGAATGCTGGTAAAGCAGAAGTTTTTGGCTTTTTGGGGTTTTATTGTAGATTTTTTTAAAAACTGTATTATAGGATTCTAATTTTTTTGTTGTTGTTTCAGTAGCTTACACTGGTTAGTAGAGATGTTTCTGTCTTAATGTAGAAAAAATAATTCATCTTCCCACCTGTCCCCTGACACAAACACAGACATTTGGCATTTTCTTCGAGAAATAGTCTTGAACTCAGAAACGACTATGGAACTTCATCTTCTATCTTTTGTTTTGTCACAAAATATAACTGATTCCATATAAATACAACATTGCAAGTAGCCCATGTCACGTCACTGGTAAGGGCCACTGCCCTGCCGCTTTGCAGACCTTATTGCTACCAATGGAAGCATGACTTGCTTTACTCGGTATTTATACTTTGTATTCACATTCAGTGTTACTTACTAAAGAGTTCCAAGTACAGGCACAAATATATAATGATAAATAGATAGAAGAATTATAATTAGTTAATAGTAAATTCCATTTGAATGGTTTCCACCTGTTAAAATTAGAACCAAATGGTAAAATAAATTCAGCAGAATCCTTCCTAGAGTATTACGTCTTGCAGTTAAACTATGAGATTTGTTACGAGTTGCAAATGTAATGGATTTTCTTTTAGTATCCCATATTAAGGAGTTTTCTATTATATTGCATTTATTAATAAGCCATTTGACACATTTCTAATAAGAAGCTGCATCCTTTAGCCAGATTTTACCCTCACTGTGCATGCTTAAGCAAATTACCTCTAAATAGGAAAAGCAATATAAGGTTCAAAAGAGAATGCTAGGCTTAAATTTGCTAGATTTCCCTCTCTGTCTCTTGAGACCCTTAATGACTCTTTTCAGATGCTTAAGCCATTTTTCTTTTTCTGTATTGCCCTAGTAAAAAAATAAAAATCACCTTGCACAGTCTATGCAGACATGCAATTTAAATTTGGGATTATATTTTTCTTTTCCAACGTTTTAGAATTTAATAGAATTATCTGCTGAGTGCTTTCCTGAGAAAATTAAATTCTGGGAAGGCTTCCAGTTCTCGTCACCTTTTGCTTGTGGTGGCTACCACTATTGGGAAGAATATAACATTACTAATTTTGTGCCAGTCTTGGCAAGCTTCCACAAGTTCTAATGTAGTCATGAGATTCTTGTAGCTATGCAGGCCATTTTCCACTTCTCTTTGTAGTCGTCTTTGCTCTTGATCTTTCTTTTTCTTTCTTTCCTTCTTTTTTCCCTTTGTTCCCTCTTTCTCTCTCTTTTCCTTTCCTTTTTTCTCCTTAGGTCCTTCCCCCCTCCTCTCTCTTTTCAACCCACCTCCCTTTCTCTCTTTGTCTTTCTTTGTGTCTCTCATTTTCTTGTTCGCATTCTCCCTCTGTCATTCTTTCTATCTTTCTATTCTTCTCTCATTCTCTGGGCTTGTGTTTTACACAATCTGTTGTGAATCTTCGCTTAAAGGATCACTCCACAGGAAGTGTATGGTGGGTTTGCATTGGCTGCACAGTGCTTTGCATGCTTGGGAGGTGTATGAACCTCTGGATGGTCAGGGAAATTCAGTAATGCTTGAAAGGCCACTTTGTGATTTGCCTTTTGCTGTTGAGAACACAGAAAAAAAAATATCTCTCTGTTTTAATTGTATGTGTTTTAGTATGAGATTGAATTGGGAAAAAAGTGGTAAATTTTGACTCCGTTTTTGTCACCTCTGTTTTAGTGTGCCTTTAAGTAATACAAATGCAAATTATGGCTATTATGATACTCAAGTTATGTATTTCTGGTGAATATATTAAACAGTTTCATTCAAAACTGCCACATGAAAATCCCCACACATTAAAATTCACCCAATTTCAACAGACACATTTCCTCATTTTGGAAATAAATTATTCCCTGGTTACTTTATCTCAAGCTGTGAAGAGCCTAGAGATTTTACATGTTTTCTTTGGCAATCTAACAGTATGATGCAAGTTTTCATTCATGGGGCACAGAAGCAGGGAAAATTGTAAAATAAAGAATTTTTTTAGTGTATTGACATATTTTCACTACAAACAATACTTTGTGGTCAGGCATTCTTGTTTTCCAAAAGTTTTAATATATGTGAGTTAGCTTCCTGTATTCTCCACCAATATTTATTATTATTAATAAAAATAAATACAGAAATGCGTTTCTAATATGTACTGGTTTTGTCATCAAAGTTGTAAGTTCTGTCAGACAATGCTGAAGACACGAGGGTACAGAAAATGTTTTTGTAATGAACTCATGGAATTTCTCTGACAAACTTGAATCTTGAATTCATATTTTTCCTTTGAAAATACTGTAATTTGAACGTACAGGACTGAATATTGAAGCTATCATTTAATTTTTAGTCTACCTCTTCTACAGCATGATCTACATGACTTTCACATCTTCTGTGGTTGGAATGAAGGCTAAAGATGTGAAAAAATTTCTCAGTCAGTAAAACATTGTGGGGTTTTTTGTTGTTCTTCTTGTAATTTAAAGTTTCCTGTCATTAGAGATAGAAAGGAAATTATTCCCAATCTTTAACATACTTTGACTTGAGAGCTCACAAAGACGGAGCTGTGCATCATTTAAAACATATACAGACTTTCAGAGAAGCTGTTTGCTTAATTAAAAAGAATAAGTATTTATTTCAAAAGGAAACCTCGTAGATTTTGGAAAAATCATCTCCATGATATCTGTTGCAGAAAAGATAGTGTGTAATGTTATTTTAGGGAATGTGGAAAATTTTATTTAATTTTTATGATTCAAAAATAATTACGGTTTGACGCAATTTTTGCTGATCCATTTTCTTATCTTTTTAAAATTAGTTCAATAATTTGCAAATAAACATACTATATTACTTTTATGCAGAAATTGTAGCTTCAGGAAACTTCTCAGTGTAGTCATCTGTGGCTAGAGGTGGATTTTTTCTTCCAAACACAGACCTGGAGCATTAAGGTGATACAGTAGTAACTGTATACTTGCACTGAGGCATGTAAGCTCTGCCTCCTTAGAGTTGTCAGCTACTCACCTTGTCTTAACAAAGAGCTTCTGTTTCACCCTTCAAACTTGTCATCATATAGAGTACTCTTTTAATATTTAGAGATGTCTTCGCTTCATACATCACCGAAATTTTTGCTGTATGTGGAGCATGGGTCTATAATGCTATGTGTGGGTAACACGAAACCCCCAAAATAATGTACACAAACAGTGCATTTTTATGTCACTGGTTTTGTCAGGTGGAATCCAGATCTGCCAAAATGAAATATAAACTATTTTCTAAACTTAAATTGTACAAAGAACTTCCTGCAGATAATCTCACAAATAAAGGTGATTCATGTATATTTCTGTTACACCCTTAGGAAACAACATTGCACAGGCATCCTTCTCTAAGGAAAAGTACAGCACTGCTTAATGAGACTTTTGAACACAGACACAACATTAAGATAAAATAGAAAGGCTGTTAGCGTTCCCTGTTTTACTTCAGAGACAGAAGAATGTTACACTTTAAGCCATCATGAAATACACATTTTCTGCTTGACAGCTGGAGATACCAGATTGTATGGAGTTGGTGAGGTAGGTTTGGGAATGATTTGTCTGGAGGTAGCAGTCAACTTCATGACAGCCAAGGGGAGGTCATGGCTGGAGAAGGAAGGGAACTGGGGACAGGACCAGCAGCCTGATAGACAGGCAGGCAGGGGGAGATGGAGGGGTCGCTCAACAGCATGCTGCAAGAGTGCAAGACAGGAGGAGAACTAAGAATGCACTGAGTCTAGCAAAGAATCGTCACTCGGGAAGTTAGAGGAGGAAGAAACAAATATCAGTGATGGTAAAATTCATACTCCATCAAAAGCTGGGGTAAAAAGAGCAGGTGAAAAGTTGGTTGCTGTTACTAGAAGTTCTGAAATATTCAAATGACATGATTTCTTTAGATATTTACAGTAACAAATCAGTTGGCTTAACATTCCAGAATCAAATGAGAGTGCTTGTTTGTGGAACTGAATTATGTCATATAATTGTGTTTTGGTTCAATGTTTGCATATGTTTTTGAACAGGAGTTAAGTGCATAGAAAAGATCTGTAGTCTTGGTGAGCAGAGCAGATAAAACCCTTTTTTCTGTTGTTTAGCTGTTTCTCTTGAATCCTAACTTATTTTCTCCTTCAGAGTCCACTGGGGTTTTCAGTAACTCTCCTATTTGTAAATTTTCTCCCCTTTGGAGGATATATAAAACTTTTTTCGAGGACAGTTATGGGAGAAAGTTTCCAATTCAGTGTACCCAGTCGCACTCAGGCACAGTTGTCTGAAGTAGCGTTCAGCCTCTGGCCTGTTGCAGTGATTCTGTCTGCAACGGCAAATTATCTATCATTGTAGATGCCTCTCTTTTTACATTGTCATATGAATAATTTTATTTGTGGCATTACAAAAGGATAGGTTATAATGTCTAAGTTAAAATATAGTTTTGTCACAGATTAAAGTTTGTCACTGGTGTTATGCCAGAGTTGCTTTTGTTGCCGTTTTTCCATATAGTATAGCCACACTACGTCATGCAGTTACTCACTTCGCAAATGGTATAAGATAAAGACAAAGCATAGCTGCTTCTGCTTCTACAACACTTGAATATTTGCACCAAATGCAAATTGTTGACAGATTCAGCAAAAATAATTTCATACATAATTAATTCACTGTAATTGACTGGCTACTAGCCCATGATGAAAGCAAGAGATCAGATAGCTTACAATGTTCCAATTTTATTTTGAGTTAATAACTTTAATGAACAAGTATTTTATAGACCAGTTTAGGACTCTAAATCCTTCCCTTACTTTTGGTGCCGAACAGCCTAAGAAGGGATTCATAAGGTTGCTTCCTTTCTGCAAGAAAGTAGCAGCGCTGCTGGCAATTCTTCCCATGCAGTTCCAAAATGTGGAACTTTTCACGTCTCACGTGTAACAGTTTTGATGTAATTATGTTCCTTTACTCCCTGAACATGTGCTCCCTTGAGAGCTAACTTTATGCGGGACTCTAATTGGCAGCAATGGAGCTGGGTTAGTTAAATGATCAAGTGAATTGTCACATACTCTTGATATTCTGTGTTGACTGGCACCAAAAACTGGCACTGGCAAACAAGGTCCTGATGATAAAGCATGAAATAAGAAAGTATGGAAGTGTAATTATCCATTCGTGACCCTGAACTGGCTGTTCTTGTCTCTGAAGCAAGAGAGTGTTGCATATACATTATCATTTGTATTGGGGTGTTTTCTGGAAGCTACAGTCATGAAATTGCAAGAGTGCTTCAATGATCAAAGCTTTCATAGCAGCACAAATTGGATTTGTTTACTGTGAGACAGAGTAGAGACCTGTCCTTACCAGCTGAGAAACTGGGATATTTCCAAGCTTCATCCAACAGCGAGTGGCATGGGATGAGGATATGCCTTGCAACTGTCATCTCCTGTACCAGATACCTCTGTCCTTTGCTTTAGTAGTGGTTTCTAATCTGCCTGCTATTCCTTGTAGCACTTTACACAGCTACAGCAAGAATAAACAGTGTGGAATTGTTCCTTTGTTCTTCCTCTTGTCATACCCTCTATATCAAATGTCTGGGGTAATATCTTCCTTCCTTCCTTTGCTACTAAAGAATCTCTCCCGAGGAAGATCTTGTTTTGATTATAAAGTGCCTTCTTAAAGCAAGCAGCATGCAAACTAAACCCCCTCCTACTTTTGTTTAAAACCTGAAAGTTGTTAACAAGGTATTGCTCAGCACGTTGTCTCATCCATACATGTTACTGGAGGACAAACTATTCTCTGGAGTCTTCTTCCCATCATTTTGTATTTCTACAAAATTTCCTAAAAGGAAAATGAGACTTCAGTAGCAGAAAAAATAAAACCACAAAACTTCAATGCAGCAATGTCTAGAAGGGTTTGTTTTAATTATGTGTTGTCATGGAAAAATGAATAGCCCTACTGAAATTCAGGCATCCAAAATACAAAATCAGTCTCACTTTGAATTTCAATTATGCCAATTCTATTTTCAATACCTCTGTCAGAACCCTGTAGATAGAGTTTTAGGAAACCCCAGCTCGAGCAGGCTGCGGAAAGCAGAGGCAAGATTATGACAAATTTTTTGTTACTCTCTCTCTGACAAACCCTTCGTGGACTGCCTGTAAAGAGGTCCCATCCTAGCCTAACTCGTCATGGTGATCTAATATTGAGAGCGTAAACCACAAGGTACATTTATCAGTTCCAGTATGAAGAGATTGGTTTCCCAACAAGATTTTCATCTAACGAAATTCTGTCTCTTTTGTCTAAATTAAAATAAATTAAATTCCTTAAATATCCAAATAATCAGAATACAAAAATACTCTGGAAGTCTGAGCTTTTGCTTTACCTTCAGATCAATGAAGAAGTGACCTTGAAGGGAAATAAATCTGCCTAATCTGTCCTCCTCAGTATTCCAGAAATATGGGAAGGAATAAAATGGCTGTCAGAGTTACAAGATTGTACAAGCAGTATGAAATGCACATAGAAAGCCAGAAAGAGGTTTTGCTCCTTTGCTTTACCCTGCCTCCTTTTCTTTTAGAAGGAATGAGGGGGCTGGTTTAAACCTTGTTCCACTCTGCAGGATGATTCAGAGTTGAATCTTACTGATCATTTCAATTCCTTTACTCTGAGAGTCTTCTGCAATGCCTATATAAAAGGATATTTTTTTAAAAATTGATAATAGAAACAGTAGTATTTACAAGATTTAAATATTAAGTTTTTACTCTGATGTAAATTTTAAATGATTAATGTTACTTTCTCGTGTATCTCTGCATAATGCAATGAATACAGAGTAAGTTAGGATGTTAGTTTAAAGTGTGATACCTATGCTATGTTTACAAAGTAGGTTAACCCAAACTAGACAAGGTACTTCTGGGCCGGAGTAAGAGCACTGAGTCATGTCCTCTGCCGATTCCTCCTGGGCAGCTGAAGAGGATCCGTCCGGTCTCCATCCTTTCTGTGCCTCTGCTGAAAGCTTCTGTCCCAGGAGTGGGGATGACGAAACTCTGGATTTCTGCTTCAGAGCCACTGTAGTGTTAATATAAACCAAAGGACATTTCAGTTTATTTTAATAAGTGAAACGATGAGCCGTGGTACCTGAGAGGTCTGATTCACAATCCGTGCAGGATTTCCCTGCAGCAATTGAAGAAACTGAGAGTTTCTTCATTAGAAAAGACTAAAAGTCCTGCAAAGTTTCTTCTTCATTAGAAGAGACTAAAAGTCTTGCAAACCGTTGGTTTATTTTAACTGCCAAACTTGGGGGGGGGTGGTGGTGGTGGTGGTGCATAGTGGTGGTGTTTGTGAGCCGTAACATCTTCAGCTTCTGCAGATTAATCAGGCAACAATCATGAATCAGAGCCATAGAGCTGGTCACCCAGGAGTTAGCAAAGCGGGGTTAGTTTGCATTCTGCTTCATTCTGCCCTGACTTCCCATTTTACATAGGTCTTCCAACAGTCATGACACCATTGGGTTGACTTGCCCCAGCTCCACAGCACAGAGTTGCTTGCTCAGGAGGTGGTAGCTTCCTCATGAAGCAAAGCTTTTTAGCCTTTCTCTTATGCCATGTCCTAATCCTGCAGGAGACGAGGACACAGCTTGTACCAACTTCAGTGGAAGGCAAGCAAGCACATAGTGGGAAGGGGACAGTGTCCCTATCCTGTAGCTTTGAATGCTCTGGGTTCTCATGGAGGAACTATGGATTTATATGAGATTTGTAAAAGATGACTCTGTTATGAACTGACTAAAAAAAACTAGTTTACACTCACATGGTTGAGTGAAATGTGCTTCAGAGAAGCACTTCAACAGATAATCCCTAGAGAATGATTGTCTATCTATTGTAGAACGATTTAACCCTACAAAGGGATTCTCTTTTATTCTGTACATGCATTCTAAAGGGTCTTTGTCTCAAAGACATTTACAGGGAGAAAGCTTTGTTTTCTCAACCAAGGTTTAGAAATTAAGATTTTTTTTAATTATTTTGTTTGCATTGTATAAAGGCAATATGAAGACATAGGCAGGGTAAATTTCACATCATATGGTTCTGAGGTTGAGTTTCTTTTCAATATCATATGGTTTGGGTTTTTTTGGCATGTGAGTAGCTGGATTCTTGACATGGCATTAAGGAAATGTCAAACTAGACATCTATTCTTAGTCTATAAGTCATTATTTAACAACTTCAAAGGTTTGACAACTACAAAGAAATGAAGCACAAACACCTAGGTATTGATTTTGCCTTTTGCTTTGTATCTGCTCCATTAAATTCTATTGGCATTGACAACTGCTGAACTCTTCTTCAAAATTCTGTGAGCTTTCAGTATTTAAGGACAGCTTTATTTCATTTCCCACACCGTTTTCCTTCTGCAGTCTCTCTCTTATTAAACTATTACCACAGTCTTAAGAAGAACTGTTTAAAATTAAATCTATTGAAGTTTATCCTTCTCTTATGTCTGTGCTGAAAGATAATGCTATGGTAACATGTCATTGATGAATTTATGGGCACTTGCTATCAATGGATTTCCAATATTGGATTTAGTTACCCAATGCAAGGACTAATAATCAGTCATAAATGGCTGGTATCATATAAAATTGACGCTATAAGGAATAGATCCTGAAAAAGATTTTTTCAACTGTATTCCAAAATGCAGATGATCATATTACCTAAAAAAAATAAATAAAATAAAATAAAATAAAATAAATTACTCTCTTATTAACTAAAAGTCATAACAGCAGTTTGGAGATTGCTAGGTGGTAATATATTTAGTTTTAAAATAAAGAATAAATAAATATCAGCAAGCACTTCCAGAAATATCACTTGCCTCTCAGTGGAAGACAAGGTGACCATCTGAAACTGGAAATGGGAGAACGTTTCTATAGTGCTGTAGCCAGTGCTGAAAGAGTGACTATTCAGTGCAAAAGTCAGTGCATTTTTCACGATTCATCTGCAAAAATAGCTAGACCCAGCTTGGTACTAATGCAGTGTTCTCATGGATGTGCATGTGTACATGCTGTGTGGTGTCTTCTATGATGACAAATTAATATACAACATTGATTTTGTTTAATCTGTGAAATCTGGGAGAACTTCTCACCTTCCTTGACTCCACTGGCAGAGTGTGACCTAGCCCTCTTTTACTGTAGTCTTCATGGGAAGGGCACTAGGTAAGTGAACTAAGGGCACTAGGTAAGTGAACTAAAAAAAAAAAAAAAAGGCTCACTTCAGTCAAGTCATTTGACTGCATAATATGATTGCTTGACCCTACCAACTGAGGATACTCTATGGAAAATAAATCCTCAGTTGATGAAGAGTCAACAGAGCTGGCAAACAGTTTTGGCCTGACCCTTGGGGTAAGCCAGTATTTGTGGGGTAGTTTAGTTTGAGTACTTTGCTTCAACTAGTTTCTGCTCTTGGGTAACACTCCAAGGAAAGTCTGTACTGCAACATAAAAAAAGAAGGAGCAATCCCAGGCCGTGGGGCCAATGGCATAAATAGGGCTACGTTTATAGCAGTTCACACTAGTTCTCTCTAGGGCACACTGGCCATGCTCACATTACAAGTGACTTTGCTCTGGGTCTCTTCGACCCTTTATGGTGTCTGAGTCCATAGATGTAACTGTTTTTTCTTGGTTAAGTTCAAACTGCTTAAAATGTCGGAGCTGTTTTGCACTGACCAACTTCTTATTTTTTAATATGAATGTGAAAGTATGTGTTGCTCTGTGCTGTGGCTGGAATATGTCTGAGGAAGCACAATATGCCAAGATAGTTTTGAGAGACTGTCTTGGTTGATGGGAGGCAGTTGTGTGTAATGTCATCTATACAGTGTCTTGAGAGCAGACTTGGAAATAAATTATCTTCAAAAATGGACAGAGGTTTTTCTTTTGGAAGAGCCGGTTTGTTCATTCCAAAAGAGAGTCTGAGATCAAAGTAACAAGCAGTGTGGATGATCAGGGTTGATTCAGTGTTCAGTGTCCTTCTGGACATTTTTTATGTTCAGTGTAGATGTACATTCATGGACATTTACAAGCAACTTTAATGTAGAGTGATTTGTCACTAAACATGTATCTCATATAATACGCACGTCATTTCACAAACTTTGACCTTTGTAAACAGGCAACCACACAACTTTCTCACTAAGTCATTCTCAGTGTCCACTTTTGGAATGAGGAATATGGTGCAGAGCAAGTAGTAAAACCAGATATTTCTTACTCTGAGAAGGGGAGAGAGAGACATGAGATGCATGTTAAGATGAGTGAAAGTAATATTTCTTCTTGGGGAGCGAGAAGAAAAAAATAGCAGGAGGTTGTATTTGCAGATGTTATTTTAACTGCAAGTTTAAGAACTATCTCTGTTTCTTTTTTCTCCAGTTTATCTGGCTCTGGAGATAATGTAAATTGTCTTTCTCTAGTTTTGTGAATCTAGACCCTCACTGCCTTTGCTTTCATTTTTCACATTTAATTTCCTGTCAACTGGAACATATTAGGAAGGCTAAGCCGTTACTTTGTAAAAGCAGGTTAGGATGAGAAGAAAAAAATTGGAACTTTTTAAACTTGTTTTGATCTGGTCAGAAATTTTAATCGACGTTTTTCAGTTGCAGATGAGATCGTATTAAGCAGAGTTCTTCTTAAAGTTATAGTTTTAAATTGACTTCCGAGTTTCTTTTGGTTCAAGACTTAACTGTTCCTTATGAATTCTGTTTTTCTGACTTTCTATGAGGCAGGATTGGAGCCACTGAGGAATCACTTTAGAGTGGTGTAGTAAAGTATATTATGAATGAATGAATAATTTGGAAGGGGTTTTTTTTGTAGTAGTAATATATAAGTAAAATAGGAAACAATTGAATTTCAGCCATGCACTGACTGTATTTCAACAGAATATCCAACTGTAACCAAAGTAAGCATTATCATTGCAGTTTTAGGTAAGGTTTCAGTGACAATGGATAAAAAGGCAATACATTAATTTTTTTAACCACACTTTACCTGTGATCCACCCAAAGTAAAATGAAAGGAATGGAAAGAAGATTTTAATGTTTCTTTTTATAAGTACCTGCATAATGAAAACACTACAAAAGAAAGAAAGATGTTCTGATTTGCCTATTTGTAAGGAAATAACCATAATTTTCCAGTTCTTTGATCTTTTTCGGAATAATCCACAAGGATTTATTAGATTTCATGGTAGACCTTTCTGACAGTAAACTTGTATTGGATATTGAAGTGTTGAAATATCTTTGAAATGCTTCTAGTAATTTAAGACATAGACATTTCTGTGTGCATTTTATTAGATCAATTTGGAGAAGACAATTTTAAATGTAACTGAAGTGATTACCTTCTATTAGATTTATGGGGGTTGATTTCTAAAGCAGGTATGAAATTGTAACAGTAGCTAACTAACAATGAAGTTACTGGTATTTGCAGCTATATGCAGAGTTATATAAAATATTTTAACAGTATCTTTAATTTTAGAGGAGAATCTGAGAGGTATAGATGCATCACTCAAGCAAGAAACAGATTTAAGGATGCAGAAGTTTCTCAGAGATATAGTTTTGTTGTTATGCTTAGTATTTTAATTAATTTTCAGTTTAATCTTTTATAAGGTGAGAAAATATAGTTTGGCTATTGGCATGAAATAGTAAGCAGTTACATCATTATGTCCAGTTGTGATGGCCTTTAAGAAGGTATCATTGTTCTGCTTTTGAGAGAGGAATTGTAAGCTGATAAGTAGAAAATTTTTTGTCTGTCAAATTGAAACATGCATGTAAAATGACTTAGCATACAATCATAGAATCATTTAGGTTGGAAAAGACCTTTAAGATCATCAAGGCCAATTGTAAGTTCAACACTGCTGAGCCTACCACTAAACCATGTCCCTGAAAACATCACTTGAGAAACATTAGTGTGGATATACCAAGGCAGACCATGGTGAAATAAGTAGTAAAGCTTAAAATGACGAATACTTGAGGAACCTCCTTAACCCAAATTATATTTTGTGTTTTCAGGTAGTTAATTTGAAACTAACCTGTAGGAAGTAAATTGCTGTCTTGTCCCAAGATGAGAGATATTGTCAAATTGATTGACAGATTCTGGGCTTTTCTTTTCAGGAAGCGGTGAGAAAGAACATAACACTAAATTTTTAGGGGGACAAGTTTAACTTAGCTCCTGGTGGCTTGACTAGAAGGATAGATATTTCTGTGCTCATCTGGCCTGAGTTACTACTTTCTGCTTGCACCTTTAGCTCCTGCCTCTTTAGCTCTCATTGCTGGGGAGATGCAGAATGCATTCACAAGTAACGAGCAACATGCAAGTGGCTCTTTAAGCAATTTTTTCCTGGCATTTGCCTTTTAGGGACCTGGGGACAGATACTAACTAATACATGTCTTGGCATATAGAAAGTAGCTTTCTAGTTCATAACTTCACTCGATAGACTACCTCATCAACAGGAACTTTTGCTGCTGTTTCGCTAATGACTCACTTCATCTCATCTTAGACCTAAAATCCAAACTTGCAACAGGACTTATTTCAGTTCTTTTAAAACATGTAATTTGGCCTTTTTTATCTATCATAGCATGTTGCTAATCAAAGAAATGCTGTCTTCAGCTTAAACAAGTTTATTCTGATTGTATGTATTTTCTGCTTGTGGAGTCTGAAAGACTAACATTAAAAGTTACTGTGCTTTATTTTGGTCTTGCAGAGATTCATTAAAAGCACTCAACTGTCCGTAAGAATCACAAAGCAATAGTCTTCATTAAGCCGCTCAAAATATCAACCCCTATTTTAATGTTCAAAGGGCTCCTTCAGTTTTCTAGTAGAGAAGGCAACTCAATATATCATTACAGGAGAGTCAATAAATCCAGCCTGGGAAGCTAAAGGGGCATCCAATTTCAGAGTCAAGGGACTTTGACAGTGAATGCCCTTCTAGGAGGTCCCATTTTACTAAATTGACAGAGCTCTAGCACAAATTTCTCTGCAGCACAATCTCACAACAGAGAAAATGTCTCTCAAGTACCCTTTTTCCAATCATTTAAAGGTCAAAACTAACTCCTATGATTCCATTTGAAAGTCCACAGGTGTGGTAAGTAGCTTAGGTTACAAAGTTAATGACTGATAAAGTTGATTCTGCATGACAGAAGGAATACAGATTTCTCAAACAAGATCTAGTTTGTTATCTCTATTACTAGACCTGCTATTTTAACCTCTAGTAATTATGTGACAGCTGTCCGATTTGGTGTGGAAGTAAAGCACCTTCACGCACTTAAAATTCGGCTGTTGAAACAAGGCGGAGGTGGGGGATTCGGGGAAGAGATAGCACTTCCTTTCAAACTGTAAATAGATGTCATACAAAGTTGTGCAATGTAGGATGTTTTCCTCTCCTCTGTCTGGGCTTCTCTGTTCTTTCTTGTCGCTGGGTTGCCACAGGGCCACTCAGCATGGTTTTGTTTAAAAGTTTTATTTTAAATAAAAACCCCAAACCACTAATCCCCTGTGGTTTGTATCTGGGTAGAAAGGGAAAAGCACGACAGAGAAGAGGAAATCCTTTTGTGAAAATGAAGTGATTTCCTGTTCCTGACTGCCCCAGTGAGGCTGCTGGGAGACCTGGGAAGCCCACCTCTGCCAGCTGCAGTACGAGGCTTGGAGCTTGGGAGCTGATGACTTCCACTATTGCTGTCAGCTGAGCTGGAGGATTTTTAGAAGACTGGGAAATTAAATTCCTCAGAGTCTGGATAGACATGACATCAAAGGACCAGAGAGGAAAACAGTCAGGAACGGCCCACCACTGTATTTCATTTTGGCAACACAGCTCAGTTGTGACAGCCCTGCACAGTCTCGTTGGGAAACCTTCAGGCGGAAAATTCATGACCAGTTCCGACAGGGAGATAAATAGGTGGGGAGAGTTCTCCACTTGCATGTAGAAGTGGTAAATCTGCAAAGTCTTTAATCTCTCTCTTGTTACAGTAGTGCTACAGAGCCAGCCAAGAAAGTTAAGGCCTCATTAAAATGCTTTCAGCTACTGGTAGGTGGAAAGGGTACAATGAAATTTCACCAAATAAGCAAGAATACCAGTTCAATTTTTAATCTGGGATTATGATTGAAGAGATGTGTTGAAAGCAGTCTAAGGTAAAGGCAAAAAGAGGCAGAAATTGCCTAGTAAGCGGATGAAAACAGAGAAGGGGAAAAGGACTGATTGTGGCAAAAAAACAGGAAGATAAGAGGAAGGATTCGGTGAGCATAAAGGAAAGAGTATCTGCGGTCAAGCATGGAATCCAATTCATGCGTTCTGGTCTGTTTGTTTTCTCCTAAAAAATACTTCTTTACTCTTTAAAAGTGGTTAGTTTTGTATTTTCCAGAGTATTACTGCCACTAAATTGGGATCCCACACATGGAATACAGAAATTCATTCTTCTAGTAACTTTCCATTTCATTAATATTTTTTTTACTGATTCACAGACTTTTTTGTTTTCTCAAGATGATATTTTAAACTGAATTTATTTGTATTTGACCGTGGCTGAATCTTTTTTTGTCTTATTCCCCTTTGTTGTTGGTGATTGGACATTTGAGATTAGGAAATGGCAATAATAGTCCCATTTTTTCCTGGTTAGTGTCTTTGTTTTTTTCTTGCAATGCAATTTCATTGAGGGCACTTGCTTAGAATTGTGACCATCTCAGATGATCAATAACCAGAAGTGGTAACTTACCAAATGAGCATGTAGAAAATCAAAAGATTATAAATATGTTGAAGTATTCTTATCATGGGAAATCTTTAAACGTCATAAAATAACTCACAAAGGAACAGCCAAAAGCATCACAGTAAATTAACATGTACCATTAATGAGAAAGGATACCCCAGAGCTGTCTGTATGGAAAATGAAGACTCACCAGAGTAATAGTAACCATTTATATTAGACTTCACGTATTTCAAGCATTCAGATGTGACAATCAAGTTGTTTTCACCGTGTTGTTTCTGAATGTCTAGATGCTGTTACCCTTATTTGAGAAGCATGAGAGCTGAGAGAGAATCTGCATTTTTACAACTACAGCTTACCAGGTGGTAGGCTTGAGTTCAATAATGACAGTCTTTAATACACGTATATGATTAAGTGTGATTCCTACTTTTTAAAAAAAATATATTATTTGTATTCTGAGAATCCTTCTTTGCTTGTGAAACAGAAGTTTGAGAAATACCACAGGAGAGTGTGCTTTCTTATATTTAATGTAATTCGTTCAAATAGCCATAGAATATTGGAGATGTTCTGATGATGGGATCATTAGAAATGCCTGAAAGTGATGGCTGGGAATCACCTATGGAGCAGAACACAGTGACCTAGCATTCTTATATTTACATATAAATTAGATTTCTGTTGGAGATTTCAGTGTAAGTAGAATGATGTGAAAGGTAAGGATGAATTTCAATTGAAGGCAACAAAATTAATTACGATTGGTCAAGACCATGGAATAACACAATTCTTCATATGCTGCTCTATAGTATGTATGTGTGTATGCATGCATAACATGTGCGCATAGGAAATGGATTAAATGCTACCACTTAGGAAAGCAAAAGTGTATTTTTTAAAGTGATGTTAACAATAATACGGAACAGGGATCAGTCAGCGTTTATACAGATTTTTGTCTCTGAATTGAGCTGCAATATTTTTTCTGTTCCATTCCTGAACCAAGACAATGGGAAGGTTTCAGCTTTCTACATTTTCTGTCCTCCCTCCCTTATCTGTGAGTGTTTGCATTGTATGTTACAGCATCTCTATTCAGGAAAACACTATGTAGCCTGTATGGTCATGACACTTTTATTNTATTGTTTCTGTTCCATTCCTGAACCAAGACAATGGGAAGGTTTCAGCTTTCTACATTTTCTGTCCTCCCTCCCTTATCTGTGAGTGTTTGCATTGTATGTTACAGCATCTCTATTCAGGAAAACACTATGTAGCCTGTATGGTCATGACACTTTTATTTACAGATGATTCATTGTTGCCTTTTCCTGAAGAGTATCTTCACATCTCTTATTTAGCTGTGCTGGCCATTCCACATGGTCTTTTCTAAAAAATTTGGACTTCTGAGGTAAGAATTGGGAATTGTGGATGCTGACCTCCCATTTTTACTTTCAAGGACTGCAGTGCTATCTAAAGCCAGAGTGATTAATTGAGGCAGGCAAGATTAGATAAGAATCTATATTTTGAAGGGAATGTAGGTTTGCCGAATAGTAAAGCGTGGGAATTAAAATCCACTATTGAACTACGGAACAAGTAAGTACAGCATGAGCAAACCTCATCAACATGCTACACATCAGAAGGAGCATAGATGGCCGTTCAGTTGTCGGCTTATGCCAAGACCGCCAACAAAGGCGATAATTGTGATGGGCTTCTTGATGTGAAGAACTGTCCACCAAAACCAATCAACAAGCAGCTGCCACATAGGAAGGCATTTAGGTAACTAACACCTGTGGCCTCATTTAAAATTACAATTAGCTGTTTTGTTGGGGAGTGCTTACCAATTCCAAGAGATAATCTACTTTTTTTTTTTTTCTACAATTGCTGACAGATAGTTATATCATATAATTTTTCTGAAATTCGTTTTTGTTTATGAATTCATGCTATTCATTTACTAGATCTGCTTTTGAAGGATTAAGAAACTTTATTCTCTGAATGCTGTGTGTGGGCGTGATTTTTCAGCAACATCTGTGCATAACAAAAATTGAGATGTAGTTACATTGTTAGCTTGTTTGGATGCTTTCTTTTCTCTGACCATGAAACATTACCCCTTGTGACAGAATTGTTTCATTTCAGAGGGTTACTACACTTAAAATACAATAAATAAATATAACGAGCTATAAGCAGGCTATATGCTTTCTGGTTTTGTCACTGCAACACCTATGATGGGAAGAAAGGAGGAAAGAGGAAAGTACTGTTTTCTACCCTGCAAAGTGTACCCGTTAAATAAGGGCTGAAAATGAGAAAGAAGCTGAAATGTCCACAGTTATGACACTGAATGGGAAACAGGAGAGCTTGAGAAACTGTAATGAGGGAGTTTCACAATTAGACCAATTGACTTAGCAATATTTTGGTGTGTTTGGTTTTGAGTTGTTGCTGGGGTTTTTCCATTTAACATTTAGTAATTTATCAAGGTCCAGAGATTTTTTCTACCAAGTAAGCCTCTCTCCAGGTGGTAAAATATTCTCTTAGCAGTGGGAAAACTTGGAGGGACTGTAGAACAGCTGCATTATCTGCTTGAATTGTCACCTGAAAGCAACAGCTAGTTTCAAATGGAGTCTGATTTAATATTTTTTCATCAGCTTCTTAAATTAACTCAGAGATAGCTCAAACTTCCCGCACAATTTCTAGTGCGTTCCTGTGTGAGGAGTGGCTGGCTCAGTACCCGGGCTGAGCTCAGTGGGACATTTGGGCTCCTAATGCTATTATGGGTGAGGAGCTGCAAGACACAAAGCTCCACCAGCGCACAGTGCAAGTCCCCTCACCTTCTCCCTACCCTGGCGACCCAGGTGCTGGCACTTGCAGGATTTGCCTCAGGTTGGGAATAGGTTTCATGAGCTATAAAAGAGAAGCTGTTAAAAAAAAAATTGAAATCTTTGTGGGTCAGTGATTAGGGAGTGATTGCCTCTTCCCAGGCTGCCTGTTCTGGTCAAAGTCCATGAAGTTCCTCAGATCCACACACTGGGTTGCCGTGAGAAGCCGTAAAGATGGTCCAGAGATCTTTTTATGCAAGGAAGATACAAAAGCAGGCTCTTAATTTTAAAATCATTCAAGCAAAAACTTGATGATATTGCAGACACCTGTATTTTCTCAGGCTTTTGAAGGCCACTTCTGTCTTGCCTTTGTCATTCCTATTATCTACATTCTCTTCAAAGTTTTTATTGTTTTGATTTTTCAAAGCAAAAGTTATCATTAGGGCTGCCTTGGTTTGGGCAATACATAGAATTATTCGTCCTCTAGTTATATGCAATATTCGCAGGAAATAAGCATGTATGTTGTTTTGCTATAACAGAGATGCTGTGTTAGCTTTTTCTTAAAGACAGATTGAATAAAATAGAAACATAGACTAGAATCATAGATTCACTTTGGTTGAAAAAGACCTTTAAGATCACTGAGTCCAACCATTAACCTAGCACTGCGAAGTCCACCACTAAACCATCTCCTTAAGTGCTACGTCTACACATCTTTTAAATAACTCCAGGGATGGTGACTCCACCACTTCTCTGGGCAGCCTGTTCTAGTGCTTGACAATGCTTTTGGTGAAGTCATTTTTCCTAATATCCAACCTAAACCCCGCCTGGTGCAGCTTGAGGCCATTTCTTCTTGCCCTATCGCTTGTTATTTGGGAGAAGAGACCAACCCCCACCTCGCTACAGCCTTCTTTTCAGGTAGCTGTAGAGAGCAGTAAGGTCTCCCCTCAGCCTTGTCTTCTCCAGGCTGAACAACCTCAGTTCCCTGACCCACTCACTCCTCACAAGACTTGTTCTCTAGACCCTTCACCAGCTTTGTTGTCCTTTTTTGGACGCACTCCAGCACCTCAATGTCTTTCTTGTAGTGAGGGACGCAAAACTGAACACAGTATTCGAGGTGCGGCCTCATCAGTGCCGAGCACAGGGGAATGATCGCTGGCCACACTATTTCTGATGCAAGCCAGGATGATATTGTCCTTGTTGGCCACCTGGGCACACTGCCGGCTCGTGTTCAGCAGGCTGTTGACCAATACCCCCAGGTCCTTTTCTGCGGGGCGGCTTTCCAGCCACTCTTCCCCGAGCCTGTAGCGTTGCATGGGGTTATTGTGACCCAAGTGCAGGACCCGACACTTAGCCTTCTTAGATTTCATACAGTTGGCCTCAACCCATCAATCCCAGCCTGTCCATATCCCTCTGTTTAAATGGAGGGAAACTCTTCCCTGTGAAATTCTTGAGCTTCCAAAAAGTTATTTTTTTCCTCATGGGATCGAATGAAGCTTCTTCAAAGTCATGTGTGTGAGTGTATGGTTGGGGGATGTCGTTTCTATTTTTGTTTTGTTTCTGTATGAAGAAAGAGAGAGAGATCAAAAGAAACCACCTTTTTAGAGCTGAGCATTCTTACAGCAGAAACGAGATGGTGACAAATGTTCAACCAGGTTCTTGTCTTAACGATTCTTTGCTGACTAGCATGTGGGTCGCTGCTTATAAATTTGAACTTTTTAATCATTTGGTGACAGTAAGTAATAGAATAGACATACTCTTTAGAGAGCTGGAGATACCAAATTGAAGAATAGAATTATTTCTATAGTAAAGATCCTACTTGAAAAATATGGTATTAAAACAAATTTTATTAATCCAATCCTAGTAATTATGTGGTACATGAAAAGTTTTTTTTAAAAAAAACTTTTATATTTTGAAGCAAATACAAAATAGTTTTGATGGTTTTTTTTATCTCTGTGCTCTGTCTTTGGGGATGGTAAAAACCAAACATGACAGTATATTAATTCATTGTTTCAGTAAAAGATCAGATACATTCAAAATGCACATTTGTTTTCCTCCTTTGACTTTAGTCAGTGCAATAGGGGGAACAACCAGCTTTCCGGTAGTAGATGAATGCTGAAAGTACATAATAAAGCCAGATCTCCAAACACATCAGTCATGTGTCATCTGAAATATGCATTATGTCTCACATTGCAATTGCTTCTCCAATATTCATGAAACATTCATGCTGGATATATGCAGTATGTGCCACATGGATAGATGTGATGTGAAGCAACAACGATAATCAAGACTTCAGTGTAAGGAGGTCACAACAAAAGCAGAATACCCTTCCATTTCAGTGTTACATACAGGATTAGGAAAAAAAAAATTACAAATAAGGTATGTGAGGCTTCTTTACTTACACACACAGGTGCGCACACACGTACATACAAATACACACACGTTTGGTGATGATACGAAGCTGAAAGGAGTGGCTGACTCACCGGAAGGCTGTGCTGCCATTCAGCGTGACCTG
>VZSC01019019.1:174683-205600 GCA_013398225.1 Steatornis caripensis
TCTAGGCTAACCTGCTTTAGCAGGGGGGTTGGACCAGATGATCTCTAGAGGTCCCTTGCAACCCCTACCATTCTATGATTCTATGATTCTATGATCTAGTCTTTCTGTGTTTTCAAGAATGTGGCATGTGTTATTAGGACAGGAGTAGGATGTGAAAAATCTTGGTCTTTTAGAAATAGCTTTTTCTTTTTATATGGTCACAGACCTCACTTTTTACTTTACTATTCCTGCTGCACAATGCATTTGTTCTTTGAGACTGTGAATAAGGTACAAGGGAAATCACTGGAAAGGGTGATGAGAAGGGTCTCACGCTGGCATGAGATTATTTTGAACAATAGTCTCACTTTTTACTTGCTCATATTCTGCTTTGGTATATCTTAAATCAGAAAACAGTAGATTTCAAGGCTAAAGTGCATGTCTAGAACTAGAGAATTCTGGGATTAAATGTATTTCTACTTGGCCACATAAAGATGTTCTAAGTTCCCTACATATTAAAAATAGGAGCTGGATGATACAGAGTCAGACTGAAGGCAAGCAACATACTGAGCAATAAAATAGGCCTCAGAGTCAGATGGTAACATTGACTGAAATTTTTGTGTGTCGAAGAGAAGAACATGAGAAACAGGTGAGGGGAATAGGAAAAAAGGAAGATTATGAAGGTTCTGATATTTTACATCCTTCCTGGCATGTCAACTTGAAGACTTGCAGTTCATTGTCAAAGGCTGCTATTTGGCTCAAGCATCGTGGTAATGCGCTTGCACAGGAGTGCACTTTTCTTGCAAGGCAGGAGAAGTGTTAGCAACATTTTCTGAGTGGGGCTAGAGCACAGTTTAACTTGCTTGGGGACATCCAGACAGAGCTCCCCGACTCGGTTGTTTTAGAGCAGCTAGGTTGGGTTTTACACTGTTGCTGCTGGAGTCAGCTGTTGAGAAGTCAGAGGTATAAGCCCATGTCATGGTTTGAGACCAGCCGGCAACAAAGCACTGCATGGCCACTTGCTCACTCCTCCCCACCACAGTAGCATGGGGAGCAGAACCAGAAGTTTAAACATAATCAGAACTTAGGCAGTTGTATTGTAGCTTCTTTCTTACTGCGATGGCAAAGAGTGCTCTTTGTTGCAGAGAATATACTGCATGTGATCTTCATTACTTGTTCATTACTGGAAAAAAATTGTATAGTATATTAAAATTGATAACTGTACAAGGACTTGTAAATATTGTGTNATAAGGGCAGTTTAATAGGATAACACAAGGAGGGAAGAAATAATAATAATGTAATACTAATAAAAGAATACGCAAAGCGGGTGATGCACCAATGCAATTGCTCTCCATCTGTAACCCAAGGCCCTGCATGTTTTCAAGCCGCTATTCCTGCTCCCCCAGCCAACCCTGCTGTTTACATACTGATTATGGCGTCATATGGTCTTGAATACCCCCTTGGCTAGTTTGGGTCAGCTATCCTGGCTGTGTGCCCCCCAGGTTCTGGTGTGAAAATTAACTCTATCCTAGCCGAACTCAGGACAGCCCAGGAGGGGAAAAACAATGCAGAGGGCAAGAGAGAGCTGCCTGGGGATGGGAAGACAAGGAGGTGAAAGAGGAGAAAAAGTAACGTTGAGGTGCTTCTACAAAATGGGTGGTATTCTCCTGTGTATACTGCTCAACGGCAGACCAAAGTTCTATTCCTCCTCAGCCTCCCTCCTTTCAAATCCTACCTCTCAATTCAAAGGGCAGTTGGACATTTTTGCATTAATTATTTCATAACATGAGTATTTGCATGCAGGGTGTAGATTCAAATTAGTAGCCTAACCTCAAACTGCAGGCTAGGTAGCTAAGCAGGGCTGGACATGGGCTTTTCTACTCTCTGCTACTGCATCTGGACCACTCTGCTGCAAGTTTTATAGTGTGAGAGGGAGAGCAGAGGACATTTGCTTTTGTGACCTGCTGTGAATTAGGCTCCTTTGGGAGTGACAGGAATCCTGGTTCTCAGTCCTGCTTCAATGAATGTTTATATTTATTTCGCATCAAGGTGATTTTGAATAACATCATTGACAAGCAGGATCCAGACCGTAGGACCCTTTTATCTTCTCACTGAGCAGCAGACACATATCTACATAATAAGTGGATTTTTTGGAGTATCCTTCAAGTCCTTAAGCTCTAGCTGAAATGAAAAAGAAGTTCACCTATAATAGCCCTTTATAGGATCGAACACAGAGTGATCTTGATTTTAGTTTGGTCATCAGTGTGTTATTCTATTTTAAAGTTACTGACAATGTTTTAATTCTCATTTACTACCTGCTAGGTAAAACAAACATTGGGGAAAAGGACATATGCCAAATTTTTCAAATCCTTTTTTTATTCTCTCTCCTTTTTTTCTTTTTTCCCCTAAATATAATTGTGTGTGATGCCAGTGGAAGAAATTGGGAAGGTTACCATTCTTTCTTTTCCTGCTGTTTTATGTAATTTTTATTATTCATTCCCAGCATTATTAGAGTTACAGTAGGTAAGTTACATTTCATAGGAAATACTCGTTACTATGATTTTCCAGAGTTTTTTTTTTTTTTTTCAAAAATACTACTTGTAAAATATATAACAATGCACGGATCTCAAGAGTTATGAACTAAACATTTATGTTTAACCTTCCGAATAATAGTGATTATAAGGTAACAAACTACGTGCTCCAGAAAATTTGATTTCAGGTATTAATGTCATTTGCCTAACACAGTGTGTGTTTTGCAAAAGTTCAAAAACTCTTAACAAAGAAAAAAAAAAATCTGAGTTTTCAGGCCAGAGCTCATAGTAGTTGCTTTGTCTTTTTCTCTGAAGTTACTTAATAACTTGTGACAAGTCTACTTTTCTTTTTTTTTAACCTCTTCACTAGGAATGTTCAACACCTGAAAAATCTGAGTATGTGCATAGAAGCATAAATAATGTTCTATCCATTCTTTTACAAGTTGAAAACATAAAATGTTGAAGTGTCGTGTCTTGGCCAAGAACTGATTCCTCATGCTTACATTTTGAGATGGTAGTTTCTTTTTCAAAAGAGGGCAATCAGTGCCATACTTTCTCAAAGCTTGATTGCATGTATGTAATCTGCTGCAGGCAGTTTTAGGCAAATAGGGCAAACTAATTCTGCATACGCTTTATGACAATGCTCAGAAGTATTTCCATTGGAATTATGCATTACTTGGATAACCTGGGAGTGTATTTTTCCGTGCCTGCTTTAATTTAGAGGAACATTAGAAAACAAATGAGGGAATAATTCATGGCTTCGTATGTTTCTTGGTTGCATTAATTTCACTTTGTGTCCTAGATTGAAAAGAAAAAGATAGTGGTAGTGTACGATTGTAACAGTTAGACATATATATTAACACAAAGGAAACTGAAAAAGTTCAGTATTCCTGAAAAATCTTCCCGGTACTGTCTGTCATTAAATTAATGTATGAGCAGGTTTTCTTAGACACAAAATTCACACTCACATAATCACAAAAATGCTGTAGGGCTGTGTTTTTTCCAACTTTTTCCTTCAGCATTGTTCCATTTAAAGCTTCTCCCACATGCCATTTGCTTTAGAAGGTATGTGTGGTGGGGGTGAGGGTGGAAGTGGCTGATCTTCTCATCTCCCTTTTAAGACACACAATATATATCGACAACAGTAGTCCAAAGATGATCGCAGTTCTAAGCCAGCTTAATAAAACCACTTTTTGCAAATCTTTCAACTTGTTAAAATTCAATCCTTCATACATAATAAAATCCCATTGTGTGCAATAAATCTTTCATGCAAAAGATTCAGCTATGTTGTTGTTCTCATCTACAGCAGTATTTTGTTTTAAAATTTAAGCATCTTTCTGAACACGCTATATGAAACTCTAAAATAATTAATGTATCTTAAATAATTAGGCTTTGGCAAAGTTGAAATTCTCCCAATGACAGACAAATAACCTTATTTACACTGTTGAAATATATTTAATTATAGCAGTCATCTGCACTGCCAAGTTATAAAAAGATGTGTGGGAATGCTGTTTGGCTGTGTGGTCTCTAGCATGTATCATTGGAAAATGGATTTGTAACTCGATGAATTATGACTTTTTGCTTAAAGACACAGCTATTAGGCATGCATTTTGTGTGCCTCTGGAGGTACGTACACCACGCTTGTCATTTAATCCTCTGCTTCTTTCTTTGTTAGTAGCTGTAGTACACAGCTTTGAGTTTGCTGTTTTATTTCCAATAGGGTTAATTGTTCAGCTTTTTTTACTTGGTTTTAATCTTTCAGTTATTTAAGTAATATCATTGTCATAATTTTTTTTTCCATACGTGTGCTGACAAAGTAAACCTGCCAGAAAAACTGCCATTTTTCTTCAGAAAAGTGAAGAAAGATAATTAAAAATAAACCGTATTTATTAATTTTTAAGTGTGACGTGCCAGTCACTGCTGGTTTTCATAGCTACGTAGCTGTTCTAGATAAAAGATCCACATGGAGCAGTCACTCATCGGGCCAGAGTAAGTGGTGTTTCTAACACTGCAGGATGCGTTGAATGGCTTAACCGCTTCTGGAGAACGCTTAGGGGCACTTTCAGTAGTGCCATTAAAAGAATTTTATGTTCAAAGCCAATTACACTCCATACTTCAGATTTTAACCCTGAGTTATTCCTGCACTTTGGATGTAAGCATAGTTTGAAAGCCTGAAGTTGGACGGCAGAGATTTTTCTGGATCAACTCAAAAGCATTGGTGAGAAATCCAAGTGATTGTGTAGGAATTATTTTCAATAGATCATGAGAAAACTGTGAAAATTAGGTTAAAAAGAAAGAATGGGGAAGGAGAATGGATGGTGCCACAACTGTGCTTAGCCTAGTTCTTACAGGAAACCTTAACCCTTCTTACATGGAAAATGAACCGGCAGAACAAGCCACTAAAATAGCTTCCTTGTGGATTTAACTCCTTGTCCTAAATCTGGAGGTGAAGATGTTACATAAATGAGGAGAATAGATAATTTCTGTGCATATTCCTAGCAAAGCGGTTTTTACAATTAAGACTGGAACTAAGTACAGCTTAAATATTCATGTATATTTAATAGCTTAGTCATTATTGTTATAGAAATGATTTATCCCTTGGGACTTCAGGTTCCTCTGGCATTTCCATTCCCAACAAACTGCAGCAGTTGACTTCCACTGTGAAATGTTTCTATGCCAGAGACAGGATTTATTTGGTGCAGACACTAAGTGTCGGGAGGTCACTTCTTGGGCTTTTTAGGTTGGTGAAAACTTCACTGTCCACTGAGCTATGAAAATACAAGCCTAAGTTCTTTCACTTCCCCTCACCCCCCTGCCAAAATTACTGTTTTCCCATTAAGCACTGCATAACGAATTAAGATATTTTTCTGTGGACTACAATGAGCAGCAAAACTAAGCTGTACAAGAAGTACCTGAGCAACATTTAGAATGGTGGGGGTTGGAAGGGACCTCTAGAGATCATCTAGTCCATTCAGTACCGGAAAAAGCATAATTCCAATCGTCAAAGTGGAATACCATCCTCACAAGCCAGCCAGAAAGCCTGTCCTTTCATTCTGGGTGTGGTTAGTGTGACTGTGTGTTTCCAAGTCATAGGCAATTTAGATTATCTTGAAAGCTTATTAGGAAAAGTTTAATATGGTGTACCTGTTAGTGTCTACTACAGGCTACTAAATCACACCAGAAACCATTTATGGTTTGTTGTGGAAAATAACACTGAGCTGTTAGGAGGTAGTTCTGTCTATGGCATGCTGGAGGTTATAATTTCTGAAACCTGGCAGCTGTCGTTGTAACCTCAACTATTGCCTCCACCAGCAGTTTCTGATCAACATGGGAGCTAGAACAGAGAGGTAACAAGAACTGGAACAAATGTTTACTCCCAATAGCCGCCACATTTGTTATAATTTTTTTTTCTCTACAGGCACATAAATCCAAATTAAAGTACTTAGTTGTGCAGATGTACTTACAAAACTGGTATTTTAAGAAACTAGCACGTGCCTTGAGAAGAACAAAGTTGTAAGACTGGAGAGAGAAGAATAAATTCACTGTACTGCTTTTGTGTTCCAGAAATAATTATATTCCTTTAAAGGACTCTTATTGTATAGCGTGGTGGCATTACCTGTGAATCCCAAAGGGGTGGGGATGCAGTGTTTAAACAGAAAATAAATTTTGATAACTGTAAACTACAAAACCCACATTCTGTGTTCATACAGATGTAATTCTACAACCTGGAGGAGGGAAAGGAGAGACAAGATTTTTAAAAGTCTGGGCCAGTGAAAATGAAAAATCAGTTGCTAAACTAGGAAGAAAAAGGAAGTTGTTCATAAAGGCTATATATCAAATACTAGGAATGGTAGAAAATTGATACAGGAAATGAGAATGTAATCTTTGACCACCGGCCAGCAGGGACAGTCCAGAAAGAGTTTAACACATATTAGGAGGAAAATGAATCCTAATGATTTTTATTATAAATAGTAGTCTGTTAAGAAGGATATGGAAAAGATACACAGACTAGATACTGTATTTGGGGGAGGAAGAAAGGCAGACAGCTTATACAGACACATTATGTAATGCTGAAATATTTTGTATTCCAAAAGGAAAGGGGTGCTAATGACTGTGTAAGGAAAACCATACTGGGTATTTGCTTAAAACTGTCTTGAGATGAGACAGAGGTCGGTCACGCGGTTGTGGAGCCAGCGTTTCTCTCTCATCTTCATTATTGTTGCCGGTGATGCTTTGCTCTATGAATTCAGTCTAAGAAGATCTCATGGTGTCTGGAAACAAACAGAATGAAATTTCACTCTCTCTTCGGCACACTCACTTCATCTGCCTCCATGTGACTTCACCCAGCTTCTCGGCTCATGGCCTGTATCTGAAAGAACTCCCTCTAATTGGCGATTAGCTCGCATCTATCAATCTTATTGTTAGGAGGATTGACAGTTGAGACAGATGTCCGAGCTTATTCAATTAAAGCTCTGGTTGCATCCATTGCCAACCTTATGTCAGGTCAGTCCCTTCAAATGCAATTTGCAAAGCTTCAGGCAGGAGCTTTTTCTGTACATTTTAAAACCCGTTCTCTAAAAATATTTTCTACAATTTTGTGTTAATTTTTCTGAGTGCGGTTGGAATCTAATTTTAACTTTGTCTTCATTTTGTTATGTGCTGGTCTAGAGCACAGACTCCTTATATTTTTATAGTATGAACACTTTTAAATGTACTGGACTAATGCTTCATGACTCAGTAGTCAATATACATAGATGGCATTTCCAAAGGTATTATTAGCTGCGTGCAGGTAAACAATTCCTTTTATTTATTTTTAAATTCAGATCCTTTATGTGAATCCCACAAAAGAGATTATTTTCTCATTCAAATAAATGAGTCTCTAGCCAGATAAAATCTACTTGCAGTGTGACTATTAAGGTGGTGAATAAATGCCTTTTGTACATCAGAAGGATTTCATTAACAAGTCAGAAAAGGGCATTTTGACTTGTTTCCAGCTTGGTACAAGCCTTTTCATTCTTACTGTTCAACACAAAGACAAGCAAGAGATTTTGCTTTATAACATTTCAGAAAGCCACAACAAAAAGGTGTGCGTGCGTATTGTTTTGCAGTTGTGTTGGTGTGTGTGTGTGTGTGTGTGAAGCTAGTCTGGTTTTGTCTCCTCAAAAATACTGAATTATTTCAAAACATCTGGAATTCTTATGAAAGATTTCATTACAAGTGCCCTTCTGAGCAATCTATTGATGTCGTTAGCCTTCTTTCTGAGCTGGAAGGAAGCTGTACCTCAAAAGAAGCTGGAAATGATTAAAAATGCTAAAAAAAAGTAAAATAAGCAGAGATTAGAACATGAATACTACTTCTGTCTTTGTAGCATGCTGAAGTGCTACCACTGATGAAAGTAAAAGGTGCAACATAGCATTTCATAATTCTGAGGGAAGTGATCTAACTGGTAACTGAACTAAGAACAGATATTCAGGCAAAAATCACTATGAACAGTCTTGGATCACCATTTTTATTTTTGTTTCTTACGTTCACTGTAGCACCATCACATCGTTGCATTTTCAGAAACAACAAAACCATATTTGGATTGAGTCTCGTTGCCCCTCTTTTATACAGTCCCTTTTTCATGCAAAGGGGACGGTGGGTATAGGTAAATTATTTGAACGGTTTGAGTCCCTAAAGGTGGGGGAAAGGAATTGAGAGACAGATTTAATTTCATTGTTATACTGGTACTAGATAGTTCAGTTGTATTTTGTGCAGTGTATCATCTGTAAACTAGTTACTGGTGCGTCTATGTTGGGTTATTGAAATGGTCAGTGTAAAAATCTTCTACACAATATGTTTGCAGGTATTTCATTTGGCTATGTCATATTTCCTTGAAAATCCAGTTTCATTTGTGTGTTGATGTTCTAGTTTGGGTTTTATGGGTATGCCTGCTTTTTCTTTTATGTGATACAAGTACTCTATTTATGGAGACTCATTTTTCCTCAGACTGAACTGGTGCTCTAATTGGTTCCATAGCTCATATCTAGCAACGTCTTTCAAAACTTCAAGAGAAGTTATGATTGTATCCAAAATATTGCATGCTGGACTTTAATCAAACTGAATTTTAAGTGTATTTAAAAAATATGATTCGTATAATGCCTTAGCCTATTTAACTTCTTAAGTTGTATGAGTAATAATATCTGGAGGAGTTCCAAATTAAAGAATTCCTTCCTTGTTGCTATGAAGGAGCTTTTTTCTCATGAGAAGTGCTTCTTTTGTTCTTCACTTTCCAAATAACCTTGAAAATTTATAGTCTGAACAAGTGGGGCATACTTTCTGAGAGTGTTCAGGGTCAGAAATTGAAAACTCGCTTTTTTATAGTATCCCAAGAGTTTATGTAGAAGCTTTATGTCTTCCTTTATTCCAAGGCACACAAAGCCTTCTGGGTCTCTTTTAACAGATTTTAACAGATTTTTGTCACTTTTGTCCTTGTATATAATCAAAGCCTCAAAACCAAAAGAAATTTTTTGCATGAGTTTTATGACATACCGTGACTTTGTTTACCTAGTTAATTTGGGCATGCATGCATGCATAGGTGCGTGTTGTTTGTTATCTGATCTCCAAGGGTTAACCTTTTGCCAGTGGTATTCTCTGTTTCCATGGGCATTGTTTATGACAGGCAATAACTGGTTAGGGCCAGTGAAAAGATTAAAAAAGCTCATTGGCATTTGAATAGGTCCACTTGGGCAGTATAGTGGATATACTAAGGAAACTGGCCAAGCAAGACAACAGCTTTGCCAAATGGGCTGGTGTCCAGCTGAAGGATCATCTAGCATTTTGACAAAAGGCATCTTGACAAAACTGATTGCCAGGTTATTTGACAGTGGCTGGACACTGACAATTTGCAGAGGGCAGAACACTGGACGCAGGTACGGGTGATAAGAGAGCCTCCTGTCTCAGAAGAGAAGACAGAATCTGTGCAAAGAGGAGGAGAAGTAACATGCTTAGCAATTTTGACCACATATTACACTGCAGTCAAGAGTAATGAGTGACACCATGAAAGTACTTATAGATGTGATATGATTTGACCACATTAGGGCTATGAGATAAGAAATTGAGGTATCTAATTGAGATAAGAAATTATGAAAATTACTCTCTTTTGCTTCAGCTGAGGCTTAGAAAAGGTAAACTTCAAACCTGGAACTCTGGTTATGGTGGTCAGGTAGCTGGGATTTGTAAGTAAATACATAGTCTGGAAAAGCAATTGCCTTTTTTTTTTCCTCTGATGCAGTGAGAAAGTGAAAACTCTAATCTTTGTGGAATCCTTCCCCAAGAGGATTTCTTCCTAAAAACTTTTCTAGAAAATCCAAAGTCAAGGTCCGCATCTGATCTCTTTTCACCCTGAGGAAGCTTAGCAATAAAAGGATCCTCTCTGGCATATAGGCATAGCAGCGCAAACAGATTTGATCACAGAAAACTTCACTAGAACTAATGTCAGACAGAAGCAGAATTAAGCTGCTTGTTTCAGCTCTGGAACATAGTGTTCAGAAATGCAAGATTTAAGGCTTGTCGATTCCTGACCCAAGCCGAGTCACTTATTATCCAGTTACACCCAGAGCGGTCTAGCCTCAAAAGGTTTATTGGCACAGCACAGCGGCATGTTAATGCGGCTAGACTGCTACCAGAACAGGACGAATAAATTCCCGCAGCACTGTAGAGACTTGCTATTCTGGGACCTCTCTCTTGATCTTCCTTCCGTGCTCTATTTGCGTAGCCACTAATTCTTCTACATCCATCATTCTGAGGAGGACTCTGTCACACTACTAATTTAATAATGCACACTGCCTCTTTATAATGTTAAAAGTGCTTTGGTCAGCATTTGAAAATGTAAGTCGCTGAAATTAGTCACTGGGGCTAGAGAACTGGTAATTTTAAATGGTGTGGGGTTTGTTCGGGTTGGGGCTGGGGAGAAGAATATAAAGCACCAATCAAGCTGCATTTTAACAAAGTAGAACTGCAGGTAGTCAGTCTGTTGATGGGCAGTTGACAACAAAAGGATTTAGGGTTTTAGCTTTAGGCTCTGAATTTTGTATTTCTCTACCTCGCTTTTTTGTCAATTATAAATGTGAACATGATGATGTAATTCACTGGAGTATTGATGCCAAATGCAGCGATGCTTTTCAGTGACGGAGACAAGTGGCAAGGACAGTGAAGTATCTAAATACATATATAACTTTTGAGCACTATCTGCTCTTGTAGAACAAGAGGGTGCTTTCATTATGTGAACTTGTGTTACAGTTGATGCTATGTGCAGCTAAAGTTCAAGAGAGTTCTGGTCACCATTGACTGAGTCATTAATGGCCACATGGTAAAGATAACATTCATTTCTCATAAAGAAATAATCTGCTGAAACCTCGAGTATATATTTAGTTCAAGTCAGGGGAGAATACAGGGGAGAGCTAAGGCCTAATTTATTTTGTAAGCAAACTGAGGTTTCTTCCCTTTTTCTTAAGGCTGCTTTAGAGTGCCTGTAATATGCTACTACCAATCAAATCCTTAATTGATAAAACACATTCATGGAAGAGGGGGATTCTAAATGACAGCGCTAACGTTCTTTCGTCTCCTGTTATCGATACGGTTTGTGCACTGCCCATATGATAGTGTTCTCAACTGAAAAGTGAAGCAAGAGGAAAGACTGTGTTTCACCTGCAGTGAAAATATGACAAGCTTGGACTGTAAGCTTCTGGGTTTCTGTGACTTAGCTGGGCAAGAGCCAAAGAAAGAGCTTGTTTTGCATTTGTTTTTTCTACTGTTCATAATGCCAGCTTTAAAGGTCTTATGGCTAGAACTGTGTAAATGGTAAAATGTTAATTGTAGGGTGGTAAAACAGGCTCATGTATCTGAAAATTGCTCGCGCTTTTTATAGTGGAGATTGCCTGACATAAGATCGCACAAGTTCGAACCAAAGATTTATGACTGCAATGCATTTAAAAGGACAGTGCTTTAAGGGGGAAGTTTAGTTTTCCGTACTAAACCTGGTATCTCTTGCTGCCTGGAAGTTCCGATCTACTTTTGGTCCATGAATTACATACAGACACGTACAGAACAAAAAATCGCAGCGCTTGCTCCAGAGGTGATTGTAGATAGGTCCTTAAACCAAAACCAGGAGAAGGAATCTCATTATGGTAAATTTCTAGTTAATAGACAACTTTAAGCAAGCTTGTGTTGCAAATGATATTGAGTAGAAAAGGCGGTCACTGTATCTCTGTGTTCACTTATCCCGAAGAAGGTACAGTCTGTGCTAGCTTTATTGCATAGCACAGGAGACTTGACTCCTTCACATTTTCTTGTCTCTTCTTCAAGTCATTGCACACCCACTTGTTCACTATATACATGTCCCGTGGAAAGTGGTTGCTGCCTCGGGCACCTATATCCCTGCATAGTGACTTGCCTTGAGTTAGAATGAGTATTTACCTCTCAAGATTATGAACTGAATGCCAGTGTTGTTTTCCAGCTGAATTAGTTCCCTGGTATTCAGCGTGCAGCCACACGAGTGCTCACACTGATACAAAGTAAGCGGTATTACTGGGGCAAGAAGAAACAGAAGCAGGAGCTCCTTTTGAAGAGTTAATTGGGGAAACATTACTCCAGCGTGTCAGCAATCACACTAAAAATAGTTGTTAGTATAGTAATTAGTCTATTGTTAGCATTCCCTTTTTTCTTTCCTCTTAAAAGGGCTCTGAAAATGTTCTTGTCCTGCAGTCTGGCAATCTGGCACTGCTGGTTATCCATGAGTCCTTATTGTCTGCTGTCCAAACCACCTCCACATCTTTCTAAGGTGTCTAGCTACTGCTTAATTGCTCAACATCTCTAGTTACCCTGCTTCGGTGCTTCCATAAATCAGCTTCTTAACATGAGCTCCTGTTTTACCTTAATATGTCCAGACCCTCTCAGAAACACAAACTACCTTTGCTTCTGCTCCTTTCTCTACCTGCCTCCTGAATCTCTCAGCCTTCCCTGAAACCCAGCTCCTCATTATGCAAGTTCACAGTGTTCAATGCTTCAGCCTCTTCCCTCAGCTAAAAAGCTGGCATCCATTCACTCCTTAGACACCTTCAGCTTCCATTTGCCACATCCAGCACAGCTTGAAGCAGTTTATTTTGCTATAAATTGGAGTTTATGGTAACATACAATATATTTGGAATTGCCACAATATTTAAATAGTAAACTTAAATAAACATAAATAACAAAAAAAAAACCAACCAAAAAAACCAACAAACAAACCCATAAGCAGTGGTAACAAGATGACTCTGTTTCTGCAGTCTTAATGACTTATATAAGTCTTTGTAACTGAAGTGTCTTTATGAAACCAGAAACGTCTCCTAACTTCAGTGGGTCTTAGATCAAGCCATATGTTTTCAGACAGGCTGCCAGACCACCCACCATCATCCATCTTCATCTTCTGTTTATTTTTATTGTGACAACTTCAAACTACATTTTCCGTATTTTATTCTCAGAACTTCTTTTGCTTTTA
Source organism: Steatornis caripensis (assembly GCA_013398225.1). Classification (NCBI taxonomy): domain Eukaryota; kingdom Metazoa; phylum Chordata; class Aves; order Caprimulgiformes; family Steatornithidae; genus Steatornis; species Steatornis caripensis. The sequence goes on from VZSC01019019.1 coordinate 187,707, forward strand.
CAACAGTCTCTTTAGATGAAGTACTTGCAAAGAAACAGATGGTGATCTTATTTTCTGTGCTGTGAAAGGACAGCACTTCTCAGTTTAGTAAGCAGTGAGACCCTTGTGGTATTCAGTGCATTTAGAAGGATAAATCAAGCATCAAAACACAGAGGTAGTCCCTTTTCCATTAATCATTACAGCAACAACTATGTGTTATTTCTACAAAATGGCTGAATTAACATCTTGACAGTTGATATAAAGAAAGAGTCAGTAATGACACACCTTGTCCACCGGCCACTAATCCGTTTTTGGTAAAACCAAGTCTTTAATGAAAATATTTGTTTTCAAGATCCACTATACCTCTTCCATTTATTACTGATCCTTTTTCTACGTTGGGAGCATAGATCATAAAATAACTGTTTGCCACTGGATAAAACAACTTCTGGAGTACGGTATCATTACAGATGAGTGGGTAATTTCTGGCAAAGTGGGTCATTTCTTTATCTGATGTTGTAATTAGAAGAATAAAGATCCTCTGATCTTGGAATATAGTTCAATAAGAATACTACTTCTGAAAGTCTGTTCTGAGAAGAAAGTCTAGAGAATGGAAAAGCTTGATCTTTTTTCCTAACTGGATCACTTAGCTCGTTCATTCATACTAAAACTATGTTGTGGGGTTTCTTTCTCTTCATGTTAACTACCATTACACATGTTAAAGTGGTAAACTTTGTATAATTAGGACATGCTCTTATTTTAATTCTTGCTTTCTTCTAAAGATTGCACCTCCTAAAGGTAGCTGTCAAAGATGGAAAGACCTACTGATCTTCTTGCCTTCATACATATATATTGATATATGAAAGTTTAAGGTGTCTATTTAATTTCTTTTTTTTGGGGGGGGATATGTGTTTTAGAAGTCAAGAGCAGCTTCATAAATAAAACAGAGTTCTCAAGGGTCTGAAACTTTAAAAAGAAAAATCAAGAGAAGGGCCTTTTTTTTAAGGAGGTATTTAAAGCCAGTTTAAGGTTAAGTATTAGCTTCTATGATGATGAATGTTAAGTTCAGTAAGTGCAGATGATAAAAATACTAATTATTTTGCACACATATATGTGATTAGAAAAGTTGTAATAAATATCACATGCCACCAACAGCTTATTCAACAACAGCAATACTTGTTAGTCCGAAATAGCTGGTCCTTATTCCTTCAAAGCGAGATTTAAGAGCTGTGTAAATACGAAGTTTGTGCAACAAAGAACTGTGTTTGCTAACCCAGAAGATGTGTTCATGTCAGTGTGAAATAAGTAAGATTTTGTATTTAGTGCAGTAAATTTCTTGAAAGGGATTTTTTTTTCAAAATCGGGGCTTATGGCTGTATCAATTCTGACCACTGTAACAGTATCTGATGAGCACTGTGACAGTTACTAGACATGATATTAAAATCCAAGATGTTCTCAAAGGCTCGTTTCCTTACTGTTTGCAGATCTTTTATTTTTATATATGTGGCTTTTTAGTTGTTTCTCAAGACTATTGGAAGAAAACAGATGCATTTTAATGTAAACTTCAGATTTTTGTGCTTATGTGCCCGTACCTTATTACTGAGCTTGGCTCTTGTGCTGAAGTTGGCTGACGACAATATATGATGGCGGTTTTTTTTAATGGTCAGAAATATTTATATAGACCTGAGCCTTTTCTGCATTTCTAGTTTGAATGTAAAATTGCTCTGCAGTGCTCTGTTGGACCTCTACCTGAGAATTTGCAGAATAATTCCTCTGAATATTTTATTTTATTTATTTTGTTTTGGTTTGTTTTATTTAATTTTTATTTCCATTGTTATGGACTCTATAGATTGCTATAAGCTGCTTCCACTATTGGGTAAGTGATTATGCTTCTTCTAAACATTTAGGTCAAGTGTCTGCTGACAACTCAAGTGAATAGATAGGAAGGTTATAAAGCATAAACAGGGAGGGTTGGGCTAGATGATCTCCAGAGCAGGGGTAAGTATTTGTAAAAGTAACAGGGCGGGGTGGACTAGATGATCTCCAAAGGTCCCTTCCAACTCTTACCAGTCTGTGATTCTATATCTTAGAGTACTATTTCATGTTTGTCCATGTCATGTGAATTGGTCATCCAAATTTGATCACAAGTTGTCATGGACATCCAACCACTGTAATAAAATTTATCTCAAAAATGTAGGTACTGCAGTGCTAGGTACCAATAGGAGAACTGCAGTCACAATTAGCATGTGAAGTCACCAGTGTGCTACTGCCTGTATTTTAGTGTCTGTTATTTTAATTAATTTTAAAAAATGCTTGTGAATGCATATGTCAAATAATACTTAATTTTAATACGAAGTCTGGCAATAACAAAGTGGCAACATAATCACCCCTTTATAATATATGGCATAACTAGTGGCCCCAGGAGAAATATAACAATTTAATTTGCTTAATATATTCTTCTGACACAAAGATCCACAGGAGTACCACTTAAGAAACTTATGAATGGTAAAAGATCATGGAGAATGAACTCAGCATTCTTTGAGTTTTGAGGCTTTTGTCATCTAGAAATACAATGATATTTACTATAACACTGTATTTCTTGTCCATCTTTTATCATGTCTGGGACAAGGCTGAAGTAACCAGAGTTATCAGCTAAGACTGATACAATCAACTCGATTTCCCAAAGTCAGTAGAACAACTTAAAGGATTACATTTACATTTGTGTTTATGCACCTTTATTAATTCCTTAGAAAAGAGGTGTTGTATGAACATTGTCGATGGAAGGTAGAGAATTTAGTTTGTAAAGTAGAAATTCGAGTACATATTTGCTTATTTTATACTACTTTGTATATATAGACGGGTGGGTATATCCACAACATTGCTTAGTAAATGCATTATGCATATGAATGGGGAGAAAATAGACTATTTTAATGTATCCGTGTTTTTAATGAAATGTATTGATATATTAATATTTAATGAAACTATTTCTCAGAGCAAAAGTATTTTAAATTATTTTTGCAGGTTTTTGCCTCTACCCGTTGAGTTATAGTTTTGTATGTAATAGTAAATTATCTTGCACTTATTTTTCTGAATATGGAAATATAATTGATAATATTCTGCCAATTAGCTTTTGTCCTTAGTAGTATTTCTGAAGCATTCATTGCTGTTGAAAAATTCTATTTAGATAAGAAAATGCACACTGTTAGACTTCTTTGCTTAATTTTTCTTGAGACTATCACACGGTGTTTATCCCAGTAAGCTGGGAAGAGAGGGAATGTAATTTGTGCTTTCCAAAGCTTTTGATTTGAACTGATTGGTATTTTCTTTCCAAAAAGCTGAGTAAGTTCTATTACAGTACAAACATGACCTTCAGGAAAAGGTTAAAGATATCTCTAACAAACTACATTCCCAACCACTCAAAAAGAAACAGTTAGGAAATGACTGGGCTCAGCTCCCCAGGTAAGTAGCCCTCATTAATTGTCTGTTACTGACATACTCATTATTATCAGACAATTGACAATTGCTGATATTAAATCTGGAACAAGCATACACAATCAACTAATGAAATTGAAATGCCAGAATTAAGATGCTGCTGGTTGGCTTTTATAGCTAATGAGGAGATTTCTGTAGTCACACTGGTAGTTGCAAGTGGTTTAATGGGATCCTTTATGGGGTTTATAGTTAGTAAGATCATGTTATTTGATTATTTCTGGCATCTTAATATGATCTTCGTTCTTTGCAACTTTCACATGAGGATCCTCAGTACTTTCCTCCACGGATCCAGTATGATAGACAAAATGTCAGATGTAATTGAAACTAATGATGGCCACACAGAGAGAAACGTTGAGTAGGAATTCAGTCTATCTGGTATTGAGAATTCCCCCTGGAAATCTGAAATTAAATGCTTCCCAGTCGTATTCGGAGTCCTTCTCATCAGCCTCATAGTTTCATCAGTTTGATAGTGTTGTGCTTCTTTGGCACCCTGATTTATCGGTTTGTGGGAAAGAGGTCAAACATTTTATGGCCTCACGTTGTTTAGTCTGCCTTTATAACTCCCTGGATAGAACAATTGTTTTGAGATAAGAGTGCCTCCAGTTTAAAATCCAGCATCCTGAAATGTGTTGTCATGGTCCCCAGATCCCTTTGGCAATAAGAGCTAGGCTTGGCTCTGCTGTAACGTTGATACAGCTTCTAAACCAAAAATTAATGTTATTTGAAAACATAAATTTGGATTCTTCACAGTTCTGAGTCATTTTATGTACTCCAGCAGTTTTGCCTTCATTACAGTCCTGGCAAATTTTCATAACAGCCAGATGAGTAATAAGGTTTTTCCTAATACTAAATAGTTACAGTATAGTAGACACTAGATTTTCTATTCAGAAAAAGAATAAATTAGAATAAGATATTGTCTTCAAGTGGAATATGAACACTCAGCTCTTCTTTTGAGTCTTATGAAATCTTTCTCCAAAATTACTGATTCTGTTTCTTAGTGCTTCCTGTAGCGCAGGCTACTTGTGACTGGTAAGGGCAACTAGAGTATTAAAAAGCAACCAGTCGAAAACCTCTGAATTGGAAATGAGAGGCTCTGCCATTTTTAGATGGACATGCTGGGCTAAAGCCATTTGCTCTTACTCAGGGGCTGCTTTCATTTGCAGCTCTGAACTTTTTCCTTACCTGGTGAGTGGCCCTGAGTAGGGAAGTATGCCAGTGCATTTGATCGTGAGATGGGGAAGAGCTGAAACCAGAATGTCTGCAATTTACAGCCAAGGTTTTTAGAACATCTACTTGTCTGGCGGATGTTAGCTTCAAGCCTGGAACCACAGAGTGGGCAAGCAGCAATCCAGCTGCAGAGCATGTGGTGGGAGAACATGGGCAGTGGAGGAGGAAAACTTAGCATGAGAGTTGAACGGTCAGACAGTCACAGTACTGTTCTTCAGTAATCCATACAATATATACATCAGACATATGTACAGAGATACACAGCTCCCTCTTTCACAGTTGCTGCATGGGCAAGGGAGAGGGGTGGTGAAGTCAATTATGGAGAGCACCTTAATTGCACTGACTGATGGTGCAAATCTCTCTCAGCTGGATTCTGCTCAACCACATGAATCCTAACCAAGAGGCCTATTTGTTCTTCTCACATTTTAGCACCACTTCAGGGAAAGGAAACTGAACAAGGCGAAATATATGGGCAAAAATACTAAGCTCTGATGATACTCTGAGGTAAAAAGTTTGTCCCTCAAACTGTAAGTGCTGGATGATGCAGTTATATTTTATATTGATTCAGAATTAATATTAGCAGTATGAACTACATTCTTCAGTTGCCTCAGGATCTCCACTGGAAATCTTGTTTCTCTTAAGTTTTTAGCGACAGTTAGAAGTGACCCTATGTGTGATTTGTATAAGAAGACTAAGAACAAGGACTATGCGTGATATTACTTAAATATTGATTTTGAAAATAGAGTTTTCTTTAACCCCCGAAGCTGCCTTTCCTCTAAGCTTCTCATTGACCAAACTTTAGAAACTCTAAATCTAAGTGAAATAGTTACAAATGTTCTTAATTCTGAACACATGAGAATCTTTGAGTGTATGAGTCTATTTCTGTCTTTTTAAAATTAATTTTATTTCTTCCTTATGAGAGAAATACAAACAGTGCCTGGAAGGTGAGGTACTTTACAGACTGACTTGGTTTCTCGCATACCTAGGCTTCTTAGTTGTAATATATGTCACTTTCATCTAAGACCTACAAAAGACCTATTAATAGAAGTCAAGTAAGCATTAAGAATGGTCCTAGCTTCACCTAGAGCTATCAGAGCTCCTTCCACAGTATTAGGACTAGTGCTCATTTATCTTCTGATGCTGAATCCCCATCTTTCAAACTTAGTGAAACCTTGCTTCAGGATAAATGCTATTGCATTCTGCTTCATCTTTCATAAATGAAATTCTGTTAATAAACCAATTACAGACAGACTGCAGGGCTTTGCTAGCAATCTACTGCATGTATCTACTGGTAGGTTTAACTGATGTTACTTTTAATTTTGCTTATCAGATCTAACTTCTCTCCCTACCTTTCTGACAGCTGTAAGTGAAGTGAAACTTGATTCTAGCTTTTTAAGATCACTTTGTCATTAGGCTTGCATTGCTGTATTGAAAAGCCACAGAAAAAAGGTGCTGATGGACGAAGTGCAAGAATTAAAACTATGCCCCATTTGTGTTTGTATGTAAGACAATAGATCTGCAAGAGGGAGTTCATTTTCTCCTTGCTATTGTTAATGCGATTCTGGAAGATGGAAATAGAACCTGCTTCTTTCCCCATATTTTTTCTCTTCAGTGCATTTCCATTTGTGAGATTGTTCACCAGTGCTAAAACTGTATGCCCTATTTTTTTTGTGAACAAAAAGCAGAAATTTTTTGAATGAGCATAGTTACATCCACAGAGTAATGTAAGAGAAGGAAGAATACATGAAATTTTGCACCCAACATGATGGCAAAGTGCAAAGCTTGCACAAAGAAAAAAATTGTTCAACTTTGACTGGAGAATGTGCAAAAAAGTTAAGCATTACTAACAGCCTAAATAACAACTCCCACCTTCACCCACGCATAACTCTGAGCCAGTGTCGGTTTATTCTTCTTCTGTTTGGAAACCTAAAATCTAGCTTGCCTCACCGTCAAGTAACTCATTTGCCACCGCAGTGCTGAAGAATGGATTGCGGAATGTGGTTGAGTTCAGACCTTGAAAAGAAAACAAAATTGCTCCATTAGACTCTCCAGAAGAGCTTCATTTGTCGTGGTGAATTACATTGGTCACTGGTTACCATTAAGAAAGGAAAAGGGAAGGAACAAGGGATCAAACACTCTGAACAGGTCAGATTAAACCAGCCAGAAAGGTTCATGATGTCATAAACATTGCAGAAAGTTCAAACAGACTTTGATAGCTGGTAACTTAATTATCTGCCACTATCAGTTTGGAAGGGCTTTTAAACATGTCCAAAGTATCTACCAAAATTTTCAGCAGGAGTGACAGCAGATTTTTAAATAAGGATAAAAATGCAGCAGTCTTCCTGGAATAAGTGTCTGACAGACTGTGATGAATTACCTTATTATAGTTGTTCGCATGACAAATGTACTTGATCAGTGTTTCTTCTTGGGAATAGTTGAGCTTATCCAGAGGCAAAAGTTGAAAGGAAATGAAAGCTAACTAGTAATCCTAAGTGGAATACATCAGAATTTCTAGCAACAGAAGCTGAGAAACCTAATCAATTATTGTGTAAGTCAATAACTAAATACTTCTCATGTCGCCTGTAGTATGACTTCTTCCTTTATCTGTTTAATATTACTGATAGAAATTTCACGTACACATATTTTTGTAATCGACTCAGTTGAAATGAAGTGGTCTACTTAAAGCAAAATGCTTTATAAATAGCAAGCTTTAGCCCTTTTCCATGCTGCAGGACCAGTCACAGCACTAACTTAGAGTACCTACCTGGAGCAGAGAGACTGGCAGAGATGGGCCACATCTGCCCATTGACAAATTACAACTGGCTTTGTTGCCCAGCTTTCCAAGTGAGTTTTGCAGCCTTGAGAGTCCTGGTTACGAAGACAGTTTGTAGCTGTTTACCCCGGGTGCAGGTGCCCAGGTGCCAGCAGGGAGGGCTGCAAGGCGGCCTCTGTGAGGAGAGACCGGGGCTGCCTCGTGCCATACACAGCTGGTTCCAACCGACCTACCCAGCCATGATGGTTGCACCTCGGCGGAAGTCTGTGTAAGAAAGGGCAAAGCGCTGCCCGGCAGAGAGAGGTGAGGGGAAAAATGTGAGAAACAGCCCAACGAGCCCAGAGCGGAGAGGAGAGGGAGGAGGTGCTCTAAGTGCCACGAGCAGGGATTCCCCTGCAGCCCCTGGAGAGACCATGGTGGAGCAGGTATCCACACTGCACCATAGAGGACCTCATGATGGAGCAGGGGAAGAGAGTGAGGAGGAAGGAGCAGCAGAGAGGAGCTGCCGTGGATGTGGACTTAGTGCAAAGCCCATCCCTACCCTTGCTCCACCGCTCAGGTACGGGGGCGGGAGGCAGATGAGTTGGGAATGAAGAAGTGATTGTGTTTCAGTTTTTGTGTTTGTTTCTCACCATCCAACTCCATTTTAACTGGCAACAAGTTAAATTACTTTTCCCCAAGTCAAGTCTGTTTTGCCTGTGGCAGCAAAAAAAAAAAAAAAAGTTGTCATCTTATTTTCTCCCCTCTGTCCTGTTGAGGAAGGGGAGTGAGAGCAGCTGGGTGGGCGTCTGGCAGCCAGCGGAGGTCAACCCACCACAGCTTCTCTATGTTTTTTTGTTTTGTTTTGTTTTGATACAGCATCTCAATCCAGGCCTATACGTAGCACACATGTATTTCCTTGGGGGGTGGGGAGGTTTAAATGTTTGCAATTACAATAAACTTAAAATATAGTGTGTAATGTACAATAATATTCAGAATTTTTAGCTACCATTTATCAAAGTAACTTTGCTCGGTTTTGTGAAGTACTAGAAGCGCGACACAATAATTATTGCTATTTTAATTTCTACATTATTTCAAAGTAAACTCATGACATAGGACCTAATATATGATTATTTAGCCAGTGTATCAGAGCTATCCTCACTTGTAATTCTCTGATCTCCCCACCTTACAATTTAATCATTAAAATAACAGAAATTCCACTCCGGGGTTCAGAGTTAACAAATATACTTTTGATTACTGATATCTGTAAACATAAAAATTTGGTTGTTACACAAATTGCAATTGAGAGTCTGGATCTGACCCTTTTGGCTTTGAGACACAAGGCTACAAGCCTGTCTGTCAGGACAGAAAGAGTGAAATTTGGACAGAGAAAAATCTCAATAATTTTGTACAAATTTGATGTGTTGGTTTGACCCAGGATTTTTTTAATTAAAGTTGACATATGCTTTTAAAATACTCTCAACTATTTTTTTTTTGTTTGTCCTTAAGCAAAATATATCTGGTTCTGATTTCTACTAATACTTCTTACAAGACTGTGGCATACTAAGTTGATTAGTACACTAATGATGTATTTTTCTAAGTAACGGAAATTAAGATGAAGTCAAATTGTAGGTACAAACCATTTTTTGTGATGCATATCTCAAAGTTGTTTGGGGTTTTTTAAATTTATTTTTGGTATTCTTCTGATTTATTCATTGGCAATGGCTTTCCAGTTAGTAGTGTGAATTAGGGACGTTTTTCTATGGTTCTAGTTTTATATATTTTTTTTTTCAAAGCACTATTTGAAAGTCAGCCACGCATACAAAAAAGCTTATGCTGTTGTTTATTTTGACTTTAGAGGACAGATAAGTACATCTGCATCAGAGCTTTGAAAACTTGTCAGAAAAACGTTTTCTAAAGAAGAATTACTTCTGTCAGTACTTAAATTTAAATTGTGGAAAATAAGAATTTGTTGTTGCATGTGCTTTGTAATACTATGTTCATGAAGTGCTCAGCATTCTTTAATAATCTTGATCACATTGAAATAAATATAGATAATGGAATATGTAGTCAACTATTTGGGGAGTAATGTTGCCGATATAACACATTTTTCCTCCTTGTTTTCTTTGAATTGTTCTAGTGTCTTTATGATTTCGAGAACAGGAATGGGACTGTGTTTTGGTCAAAAGACATATATTGTTGTCCTCAGAAGTATCTGTCCATACATTGCAAAAATATAATTCCTCCGAAAAAAGTTAGCACCTGTTGGAAGTTTTTTAGTTCAAGGTCTTTACTTTCTGTGTTCAAAGCGCAGCGTACATAGTCACATCAACTTAGCAGGTAGCGAAGACTGCTAAGTTGAGCTAGAGGCAGCAATGCAGCTAACATACTGCAGCTATATTTTTTACAAAGTTATAGGCTATATTTTTTGCTAAGTTATCTTCATTACTGGAATAATCTCTCCACAATAATAAGGATCTCTGTGGGGACTTAAAAAGGAGATGCACAATGAAGACACAAACTACTCTCTTGGTTTTTGTCTTCACTGTAGGGAGATGCAAGCCAGATACGTGGAGTAGATTCGCCCTGCCAGTGGTAATACAGCTGCAGAAGTAGGGTTGTATGTTTCTCCTGCCCTATGTAAATTTTCAGTGCAACCTAGATAACCTTGTGCTGTTTTCTGGAAAAAAAACAAAATAAAGTATGTTTGTCTCTATGGGGCTCAAGACTGATTGGCACTCTTCTATATAAACATACTGCTAAAGGCCTGCTGATCATTTTCTCTGAACTTACCCAACACATTTAATCTTACTGCTTTTGCTCTTACTATAGCTAGTTTTGTGAAGAGAGAAGTGGGTTCTCACATTTTTCTATTTGAAATTGGGTTCACGTGTTATTTGGGCTGATTAATTCTGTCAGATATTATAATGAGGCAGAAGAATTGTCAGTATCCTGTGAATCTCATATGCCTTTTTCCCTTGAAGGCTTTTCTAATTTATACATTTGCTCCTTATTTCAGTTCTTGAATATTTTACTGCCTCTTTATGAGTCTTAATTTCATTTTTTCTTTATAAAATAACAAAATCTAAAATTGTCAGTAAAAAACCAAATGCATACATTGAAAAGTAAACTAAAATGGTATGAGTTTGAGTGGGATTTTATTTTTTATTGTGTCTTGTACAGAATTATCTATTTTGTCTTTGTTTCAGATACTTAGCTTATTATTGTGCATAGCATAGATTCAGTCATATGGTACTTCTGTTGAAATTTTGACAAAGCAGTTAAACAGAAAAATGGGTAAAACTGCAAATTAATTGAATAGATAGACTTGGGTCTAATGCTTCTTTAGCTGTCATTTGCTTGTTTTGTTCTGCTTAATTTAGCTGCTTTTCAGCTCATAAACTTCAAAGTCAACCCAAAGTTAAACTCAAGGAGGATTCATATAACACAAGCAGGCCTGATTACACTGAGAACTGTGACCAAGTCTGGTATCTGTGCAGTGTGCACAACTGTGGTGAAGATGTTTTTTTTTTTTTCTTCTGAGTTTGAACTCAAAGGATTAATCTATAGTAAGAAATTAAGAATGAAGTTGCTAACATTCAATATATGAAATGACCAGTTTTAAGATCTTAAATAAGGCATCTGTCTGAAAGGGAGGTAATTTAGAATAGCTTGTGATTTATAGTAGCTTGACTCATCAGTAGCGATCACAACTAAGAATGATGTTCCGTTTCATTACTGTGGAGTATTTTGTAGTGGATTTTCCCAACTGGATTTTAAGAACAATGTATCTGTTTATTCAAGACTGCTAACTTACACTGTGCCATGCCATAAGCACTGCTGTTGATTGCTAATGTGTCAGATATTTATTGAACTCAGCTTATTCCTGGATGGTAAATTATAAAACCTTTAACTTCTAATTTACATCTCAGTTGTAAAGCTCTGATATCTTTAAATCATATGGAAATGAACTCTAAACCTTTATAGAAATCTGCAGTGATGCTCTTGCGTCATGCTGTTTCCTCTTTCTTCAGTCTATGTTACACAGAATTCTTCCTCGGTCTAGTTTTCTTTGCTCCGTTTGACTGTGTCAAATCAGAGCACGTCAGTGCCATTTTGCTATCCCACACTAAAGCACTTTTGTCACTAATTATTATGTTTAAATTGCTTGTTGCTCACCAACATCTGCTGCTCAGTTTCTCAGCTGAAAGTACAGGTTATAATACTCTACCCTGTGCTTTAATTCTTTTTTCTTTCTATAAAATATATTCTGGCTGCTAAAAGCTGCAGGTGTTTTGGTTTTTCAGATCTAAGCAATATATTCTCATATGCACTCTTGGAATCGGATTCTCTCTTGCAAACACCACTTTAAAATTTCTCTCGCACAACGTGAAAGAGGCAATGCTGATGGCTGCAGTTGTGGCAGTCATTAATAAAAACAGAATAATCCACTTAAATCCTAAGATAAACACATTTTTGATTCTGCAGTTTGACAGGAAGAGGAGAAAAAAAAGGTTGAAGGGTTGCAATGGAAAGAGTATTTCTCTGGAGCTCCTCTATTTTATGTCTTAGACAGATGGTACAATGGCTATTTGAATAGGAAAGATGTGTAAAACTATGACGGCACTTGTAGTAGCAGGACTTTTGGGTGACGCCTTTCTCAGAACCTGCTCTGCTCACCCCAATGAGAGTCCAACATGGAAGTTCCCTTTGATGTTACCTGTAAGAAGGGATCACTGATGGCAGCACCCAGACACTCGCCAGCACAGGCAGCTATGGCTCAGAAAGGTACTAGACTAGTGTTAACGCGCCACTGGTAGGGCTATTGCCGTGGAGGTTTTGATGCTGCTGGAAGGGTGCTGGTGTGCTGAAAAGCTTGGTCGTGCATGGGCGTTTCTGGTAATTACATTCTAGAAGGAATTTATAGGACACGAATAGCAATTGTCTTTGTATCTTGTCGTTTGACCAATAATAACATTAAACACTGAAAAGATCTACAATGCCAGGATTTTTACAAATTTAGAGGAGTTTGTTTGGAAAGAACAAAGAAACCTTTGCTTCTTGATTGCTATCAGCATTAGTGGATTTGACATAATGAATTTAAAGATATTTTTAGTAGTGCAAGGTGGCCAAGTATGGTGACAGAAGATTAGATCTGTATATTACAGCACAGTCATTGCACAGTCATTGTCATTTAGCTCAATTTGTTTCAGTCATGAAATAAAAATAAATATTTTATGGGTTTTATCTTGAAATATTTTCAGTTTATAGCACTTTTTCATCCATCTTCAAAGTATTTAGCAACTTTCAAATAAAACACATTGAAATTTTAAAATCTAAATACTTCATTGTTTTAAAAAAAAATCCAATAGTTTATATTCTTGACAAAATATTCTATAATTCATCCGGTGTACTAAGCTCCTTATTAGAAGTTATGTGGGTGAAACCAAACAGCTTCCCTCTCTGATGAAATCACAAACACTATTATTAGTCACAATTATCAAGGAAAATCTACAAAAAATAGCTTTAGAAAATAAATGTTCTTAGGCTAGTTCCTATGACCCTGGGAGCTAATACTTAGTCCTCTAGTGGTTACTAAGACGTGAACTTGACAGAAGGAGCAGCAAAAGAAGTGGTTTTAAAGAAAGCTCTGTTCCACTGATTTCAAGAACAGGAGAGAAGAAAAGATAGCTTTCCTGTCCCACAGCTGTTCACTGAAAAAATCAGTTAGATCGCCTAATGGATAAACAGAATTAGGTTAAAGGAAAGATTGGGTTCCTCTGCCAGCAAAGCTAGTTTGCTTTCCCTACTGAGAGTTATCATAGTCTCTGTGCCATTTCAAGCATTGCTATTACCAGAAACTAACCCAGATCTGTCTAAACAATCCAGTTTAAAAAGAAAGCAGAAAACAGCTTTTAAGTGATTGAAGTTTAGAGTGGGGAATGCCACCAAGCAGTTTTGGTTCAGTGTGTGGCCACATAAACAGAATGTGAAGAAACTGCAGCATTTGTGGAGAGAAAGAAATAAGCAGATACGCATTTGCTAGCATTGGAAGAAATTGTCCCCAACGTAGGCTTGCTGGGGTAGGTTGGCAATTCATGACCACAGAAGCACTGAGGTGGGCAATGGCCTGGGTGCCCTTGCTCAGCCTCCCCACTGATCTGAAACCAGCATTACTGTCTAACTGAATCCTTCATCTTGAAATCCAGTGGCAGTGTTCAGGTTCAATGACTAGGAGAAGAGTGGGCCCTCCCTTATTTTTGTTGTGTTGATGGTTTTCTAAATGGAATCTCTAATTGTTTCCTATCTACTCGGAGCAATGGCTTATTGATATAGGAGCCCTTTCCTGGCCTGGGATGGATGGTGGGGCCACAGGGTGAGGGAGCAGGAGGATGCTGAGCCACCCCGCTCCTCAGCCGCACGGTGGCAGCAGTGTTGTGGTGGGTGGGTGGGTGTTATGACCCAGGGTTGGGGCTGTGGCGGGCAGGTGTGCATGCATGGCAGCCATTGCCCCAGGCCTTGGCGGTCCTCAAGATGATCCCGAGACGGCTGGTGAGGCCAGGGCCTGCACTGCCCCAAACACCGAGGTGAGCCCCAAAGCCTGAGTAGTCAGTGTGTGGACAAGACTTAGCAAAATGTTTGGGTGCAGAAATAAAGGGGATGAGAAACAAGAATCCCACAGTCCCTCAGATGGACGGCCTGAATATAAGGTTGTGCTCTTGCACCCTGGGTTGCATTGGAAAAAGTATGGAAACTAGAGGAAAAGAAGTATGACCAGGGAAACAACGAAATTGCTCCCAACTGGGCATCAAGGCTCTGGGGACCTCTTATTTTCCTCCTCCCAGGATGGTGGGATGTTGTTCCCTCTGTGGGGGTGAGGACCCCTCACACAGTTACTAAAGAAGAAGAGCAGGAGGAGGGCAGATGGATCCCCACCATGGGCTGCAGTTGAGGGAGTGGGACAGGATAGTAAGCCTCCTGAGGCAAAGTCCGCTCCCCTCCCCCCCATACCAGGAGGATGCAATCTGAGAAGGGTGTGCAAATGGCGAGCAGAGGAAAAGGAGCAGTCGTGAGGTTGATGTGGTGGGGATGCCAGAGTCGGAAGGATGGTGCTCGAGGTGCTTCAGCTGCAGTGCAGACTGGAAACAAAATGGTACTGGATTGTGAATGATGCTGTGTGGGAAAAGATAGGATGATGTAGAAGAACACAGGTGCAAATGTGGTAAACCCATCTGAGCAAATCATCCAATGCAAAAAAAAAAAAAACTCTGTCAGTTTGTTAGGTGAGCGAGTTGCCAACATGCGCTGGTCGTGTCAGAATCAGTACCCAGTCTGGCCCGCAGGACCAGGGGGTGGAGTTTGTTATAGCCAGAAGTTCAGACTATCATGATGTTAACCTCTGTGATCTGAGCATATATACTCATTGTACATTGTTAATCGCTGTTATCTGGCCCAGGGGACAATGGCAGAGTTTAATAAATGTATATTAAGACTGTGATTATGTCAAAATAGAATTTATAAAGGATATATGTTCAAGCAGTTCTTAAAATATGTGTTTCATAGAGATGACGGGTGCAATGTATTGGCGGTCACAGAGCGAGTGACAGGAACTTGCACTGGTGACCCATGCAGGAGAAGGCAGTGCACTGCCCCGTGCCAGTCCCAGCTGGTTCTGAAACTGGCATAAACACCTCATTGCCTGCCAAAACTCCAGTCAGGGAGTCCATAGTGCACCTGCTCAAACATGCTGAAGAAAAAGTGGTAGCCATTAGTGGCAAGAGAGGCTCTTAGTGAGACATGCCAAGTATATGCTCTGGAACATGCTCTTGGAAACAAATGTGAGAGATATTTCAAGGTTATGTGAGAGACTTCTGGGATACACAAGGGAGAACCCAACAGCTTCAAGAAGAGAGAAACTGAAGGAGGCATGCAGGGGACCAGCAGTCCTACCCTGGGCTGCACAAAGCATGCCCAGAGCCTCTATGCTGACCCACTTGCCTTTCCTCCCAGACTGTGCTGTCTCTCCCATGGGATACGGAGGTAATGTAATTTATAAAATTGCACATACATCTGTGATTAAAATGTTTTTGTATCCAAGTCCATTTAGTCTCCACACCATCTGTATGGTCTTAAAATATGACAGTGCATGTTTGAATAAGAGAGTAATAATTTCTCAGGTCAGAGAATTGTCTCTAAGGGCACTTCTGTCATATCCTGTTGAACAGGAAAGTATTAAAAGCCTTCAGACTAAGCAGTTGGTCAACATTAGATACCTCCTGTGGTAAGTGGCGGCTTGTTAAAACATACTGGGTACCTTTAAGTAGGCAGAGATGCTACATAATGGCGAAGGAAAGATGTGAACAGAACTTAAAATTACCAGCAGCAAGGCAGTCGTAGCTGGACAGGATTTCATAGCATCAGTGAAGTCAGTTGAAAGGGAGGAGTAACGACAGTGTGAATGAAAAGAAAAATATTGAAGTATCTTCCCTAACAGACCTCAATAGAACTGAAAGAAGAAAAGTTGTGGTGGTAGATTTCAAATTTATCTATAAGCATTTGTCTGGAAGCCATACGTAGCTGGCTGTTTCTGTATTAATTTTTGCTGTGTTGCTCATGAGAAGTTAAACTAAATTCAAAGCTTTGGTAGGATTTCATGCAAGCTGTTGCAAAATCATAAATATGATGGCAGTTTATAATTTGTTGATGTTTTCCAATCCCCCTCACCCTAAAATGTAGAGTGTAGCACAGTGAGCCCCAGTAATTTATGCCTACAGCTCTAAATTAAGGGATACATTGTTTTATTTTTCTCGTGCGGTGACTTCTGGTGAAAAGTGAACAATTCTGTAGTCATTGTTGAGGCCCCAGTAATCCACGCAAGTCTTGAACAGCTTATAAGAGCAAAGTTTCAGTTGTTCCAGGAATCCATGTATTCCATGGTTCAAGCAGTTGAAAGAACTTGTAGTTGCTCTGTTGCTGGCATTGTTAGTTTTCTTAAAAGAATGTGTATCGTTTAAAGGATGGATTGTTTGCAAATATACGTATTTCCTAGTTTACACACATTACAAACAAAAGGTGCCACTACTTCTTCAGACATTCTTTGAGTTTCAAGACACTTTGTACTGCTGACAAAATCTCATGGTACATTTGTCATTGTTGACTGGCTATTGGAAAAGAAAGTGGAAGACAAAATGACACCAAAGCATTTGTATAGTATCATTAGACAAAAAATCAGTGTAGAGTGAGGAGTGTAAAAACTGCCTTTGAGTTTATACTTTCCAAGAAAAATTGTATATACGTGTCCATTTGTACAAGTAGTGTTACGCGTACACTAGACAAAGTTTGAAAGATAAAACTTGAGCCATACCAAGACCTATACAAACAGATCTCGGATTTTTGTTGCAAGATTTGGCTTTTTACCTTACTTGATTGAAAAGATTCAGTTTATAGTCATCCAAGGAGAGGAGATTACAAGGCTGTTGTAGAAGATGCTGTGAAATCTCTTGGATTGTAGTAATACTAAAGGCCGTTTTACAGCTAAATAGTGTAACTTGTTGGTTGCGTGTAGTTCTTTAATTTGCAAAATGTATGATTTGAACAATGCTATGAATTAATCTAAAGCAATTTCTTTTTTGTGTTCTAGGTAAGAGAATATCAGGTTTCTCACTATAATCAGACTACATCAAGATAACAGATTTCAGGTATCGGAAGCTTATGATTTGGACTATAATTGTGTGTGCATGTATGTGGACATCAGATTATCTTGCATACGAAAAATGTCTGAATCAGTAATACATTTGATTTCCAAAGGAAAAGTAGCCATCTTTAGCAAATCTTTAGCGAACATTTAAAGTCTAATAGAAAGAATTATGCTACAGTCTCATTAGGTTATGTTCTACTTTACTTCTGTGAAAACTATTTAATTCATGTTGTTACCATACTGGTTGTCTTTTGTACGTCTACATGTTTGCAAAGGAAGAGTAAAACATCAATACAGTCACTTTGTGAAGTTATTTAAAAAATAAAGAAAAAAAGAAAAAAAAAACCTAGTATGATGCAAATAGTAAAAAAGTATGGAGTTGCATAGATAGTTCACAGTCTTAAAGATTAAAGTAGAAAGATTGTGAAATACCAGTGTGTCAGAAGGATACATCATACTCGCTTCTGCTTGTGGATAGTATATGTAGAACAACATTTTGCTAAAAAGTGGGAATGGCACAGCTTGCAGTGCTGTGTAGACTAATGTGCTCAAGCATCTAAATTATTTGTATTACCACAAGTTGTAGTCTACTAAGTCTCAAAAAACCCCCAAAAACAGTTGAAAAAAAAATACGAGATTCTTTCTTGTGTTCCTTAGTGTTTTCTGTGCTAAAACAGGTCTTCGTCCAGCTTGTTTTTTTCCTTTGATTAGAAGTTAATATTGAATATGGACAACGTTAAAAAAAAAAAA
>VZSC01019019.1:225110-249315 GCA_013398225.1 Steatornis caripensis
GCCTCGTTCAGCAGCGGGCCCACATTCTCCCTAGTCTTCCTTTTGCTGCCAATGTACCTATAGAAGCCCTTCCTGTTGTCCTTAACCTCCCTTGCCATATTTAATTCCAGTCGGGCCAGTCATGACAGTATGACAATTTGCTCTGTCATTTGTGTATGTAAATGTGTCTTATGTGTCATACCCACTGAAATTACGCAACTAGCTGTTGTCCCTTAGGGTGCTGCTTAGGGCATTAATAATCATTTTCATTTAAAAGCTTTTGGGATAAAAAAACATAGTTTAAGTAGTATATTTAATCATATTACATTTTTGTTACCTTTGCAAGGCCTCTTAATTCAGTGTAAAATCATAACCGCTATTTGTTGCCCAATCTATACACTTCTATATTTCTACAAAAAATCCTGCTTGAGTTTTTGAATGCTATTGCTTCTGCCTAAGGTGCATATCACAAACAGTGCAGAAGGCTAAAATCCATTGATTTAATAGCCAGCCCAGCTTTAAACCGTGACAGAACACAAAGTTGTCACAGCTTAAGTGAAGCTAGAGAATGAGTGGCAGCACCAGGTATGGCCAAACCATTCTAACAAAGCAACTTGTTTTCAAGGGATCTGCATCTTTAAAGAATGGATGCATCACTTGTCTTGCTACACACTCAGTATTGCTCGTGTTTTAAACTTTTCAGTTAAAATCAAGTTGGGTATTGTAAACTTCAGGTCACAGATCAATAGACAAAAATACAGCTCCTTAATTTATTGTCCTGAAAATGTATACGCAGGAGTCTTCTGATGCTCCTTTATTATGTTTGCATTGTTTATAAGGTTTCTTGCTATGAATCTACAAAACAGCAGTGTTCACTGGGAAGCTACCTGCATCTTGTATTGTTTCTTAGTTGAGAATATTACCTATAATTTGTGATTTATTCAAATAGTGGCCAACTACAAGGTAAGCATATATTAAGATGAAAATTGGGCTATAATTTCTGAGAAATTGTAAAGGATTTAGGTCATTCTTATTTGCAGATATGTAATTCTGAAGAAATGAACTTAGAGATCCTAACTTACGGGGACTTGACATTGAGTACCTGGTGGCTAAGTGCCTGTGGCGAAGCATCTGGTTTTTTCCCCGTAAAGATAAAGCCTGATAAAAAATGGAGTGAAGTCCATTAAACTTCCTTAGCGAATTCTCTTGAAAATAATAGAAAATGTGTTGCATCCTGAATACAATTATAGAAACATCTTACATTTATAGAAACAAGCTTTGCTTCAATCAGAGGTTTCACTGGAGTAATTTTTTCGTTATTCAAACTAGTGAAGACTTCAAGAGTTGGCTGATAATGTGGCCTTTTTAGTAAATACCTTTGTTTGACTTTAACAGACTGCTGCTGTTTTGTCATTCTGTTTTCCTGACTTTGTTGTTGATGTTGCTTTCTGTCTGTGACCTAAGTAACACCCTTCCATTTCTGGAAATGCTGAAGAAATCAATTACTCACATGCAGAGCATTTAATACATTGCAAGTCCTAGCTTTGGCAGTAGAACTTTTGTGGTTTACAAAGAAAATAAGTTTTATACTTTGCTGAGTTCACTGCCAGTTTCTTTCTTTGATTATGAAGTGCCCACGTGCACATGCAGAAGTGCACAGACATTTGCTCATCTATTTTTTTGGTCAGACTCTGTCTGCCGCTTTGACAAATGCTGACCTAAACCTGAAAAAGTCACACTGTATAAGAAGCTAGAAAATCTGTCCTGCTCTGAAGTATGCATGTAAATTCGATAACTCCTTTTTTGCACAACTGAATAGTTTGCTTTTTTATAACGTTAAGCTCTCATCCATTAAGTCATTTATTTCTGTGTTAAGGCTGGTACCAGGTGTTAAAGATAAAAGCAAACTGAAAGTGAGCAATCAAAGAAACATAGGTGCACATAGCTTAAGCAGCAACTTTGCTCTCTGGCGAAATGACGTGACTTCGTAGATTTAGCGTGTCTGTTCAGTAAAACAAAGTGACTCCTGTACTGAAAAATCCTCTAATGGAAATGAATGTTGTTTGTTCTTGAGGGCTCTCTGTTTTTTATATTGTTGGTCTAAGCTAATTCTGAAGTATCTGGCATAGGTGGTACTTATGGGCACTGTCTGTGTGCATGTCTGTTATTGAGGGGAAGGATGGGAAGAAAGAAACAAGGGTTTGCTTAATAAGGGTGTTTGCTTCCTTTTCTCAGTGAGCATTTCTGTTGAAGGTTGAACTGTTCAGACCTTGAAGGTTATACGTACCTGCAGCTCCCATTTAATTAATAGAAAAGAACTCTTATCAATATTTTGGTTTGAGAATCTTCACAAGAAGAGGTGATAGAAGCTGAACCTATTATTAATCTTACCCTGTCTGTAATCATTTATCTTGTCTGCCTGTCAAGCAGAGATTCAGCACCCACCCCATTGTTCCCCTTGTTGCATGCTACTGACCCACAGGGTCTGCTTCAGTTGTGATATGGGTCAATCAGTCATGAAACGGATTGCTGACTACACTGCAGGAGGTTAAAATGTTTCCCAGGGTTCATTGGTAGGATGAGAGAAAGGAGGCAGGGGAAGTCTAAAGTAACATACATTAGTGCAGAATTTCACTCAAAGGGGTATTTTAATTTAAATACCTCTATTAAGAGTTTAATAGAGTTGTAGCTTCTATCCCCACTGTGCTGACATGTAACTATTTTTCTTCTGTCCTTACTGTTTACACTTACTTCTTTCCACCAAATGTCTTTTTTCTTAGGATTAATAGAGATACACTTGGGTTGCTGCATATCTCTTGTAGGAATTACAATCATAATAGGAAATATTTTTCTTTCAGAAGCAAATATGGAATAATGATGCTTAAAAATGAAAGAGGAATTTGAAGTCTTCTAGGAAAACTCTCTGAGAGCAAGCCGTATCCAAAGTTGTGAATACTTGTAGGAATAGGATAGAAGTGGTAAAGACACAGGCAAAAATTAAACATTCCTGAAGATAGAGCCAGTCATCCCTCACTGAAAAGAAACCTGAAATGAAATTCATCTTCACTGTAGAAGAGATAGCTGAAATAACAGGCGCTGCACAAATCGCAACTTGGAGGTAATAATGAGACTGTATGAAAACGCAGAGGCAGATGTTCCCAGGGGCACATGAGTTCTACAAAAGAAGTAGAAAAGACCTAGTAAAGAAGCCTGGCAAAGTGTCACAGAATCACTTGTAACATTACCATAAGTGGGTTAAAAGAATTCTTCAAATTAGTATTTCCTCATAAGTTCATGCTTTCTCAAGACCAAATCTAAGATCCTATTGTACTCAGAAAAGAGTTTTTCATATGCTCCTTGTAAATAGCAATGATTTCTGTATCAAAGAAATACTGATTCTATCTTTAGCTTCTCCTCCAAGCATAAACCGTCTGTAAGATCTCAAGCACTAACTGGCAGTCTGGGTCAAATGGATAAGCAAATTCCTCAATGCTAGTACACTCAGTTACTATTTTGAAAGCTTATTTTAACTGTTGAATAATCTGATACATATGTGTGTGTGCATACATACATTTATACTTATACACGGACCCATAAAATACCGTTAAAAAGCAGTTCTCTGTGGGAGACTGGTTTTGGTCCCATTCCTGTAACCATTCTTGAGAGAGGATCTGTTACGCTTTGCACTAACAGTTACATTGAGAAGCAAGCATGGAATTCAACTTCCAAGTGCCTTTCCTAGTGTACCTAGCCAAATTCTGAACAATTATAAAAGAATGGCAGGCTGGCATAGGGGGTTTAAAGTCATTTGCTCCTGCACTGGCCTACGTGTCTATGTAATGGTGCAGTGTGATCAGGTAGTGGAGTAAGGGGTTACTCGAAATTTGCCAGTCCTCGGCTTTGTTTGACATAGGATGTTGAATATATATCCTTAAGGAGAATATATTCATGCTGTAAGTGTAACAAGTCTTCATACTACTAAACCAGTGGTGTCCCTGGCATATTGAGAAATAGGAACTACAGGCTAAAGTCCTCTTCTGCCACCAGGAGGGAAGCGAGGGTTGCTCATTTTTTAAGCAGGGGATTAGTGGGACAAATTATAATATAGACTCAGGTCTTACTTTTAACCAGCCTGTTAGTATAGAGGGCATGCACAAGGAGTGATGCATGCAGTTGCTACCAGAGGAAGTGAAGAAAATAGGGAATTTGTTTTCAGATCTACAAGTGATGTTGAAAGTCCAGGTTCCCTGCAGGTCGCCTGCAGTTGTAGGCACTGCCTACTATTGCTCTCCCTAAAGCTTACCTTTTTAAAAAAGATCGTCTTTGTGCCTTTGTGTAGTATTCGATAGCTTTTATTCAACTTTTATTTTTCTTTCTGAGGATAGAATTTTGACTTTTTATAAGTTATGCACCTATGTGAACTTTAATAGCGATAATTCTTGAATCCCCTGTGCAAAGCCAAACCTGTGCAGTTAGCATTATAGCTCAGCTCCAGCTGGCTAAAATTGCTGTATTTATATGAATTCATACCATATGTTAGAGTTCCTTTTTTTCAGCTTTAAGTTGCATCTTTAATGAGTTCTAGCTCTCTTCAGTTCATAAATAAAAGACTGTCCTTTTGTATACGGGAGCACCAGCTACAAGTTACAGTATCTGAATCATGTTACACTGTAAATCAATTGTAGGCAAAGAGATTTTCAATTATTGACTAACAAAATCAGCTCATTTGGTTTCACTGTATTGTTGCATGCACTGGCAACATCGTTAAATAGGAATTACCGTGTGGCCTTGAAACTCCTACTGTTTAATTTGTAAGTGCTGCTTTCCTGCGGTATTTTTTAATGCAGCCTAGGCAGTGTTTTATTCTTTATTCTTATCAGTCCTGTTGGATCTGTTAATTTCCCATCCCCTTCTTTTCTATATGGAGCTCCATGTTGTGGTTGCCCTACATTTCAATAAGGCTGTAGCTCTGCACAGGCTGCGGAGTGAGATCATGTCCCCTCCACCAGGTTTTCATTGATCTCCATGGCGTTCCATGTGTAAGTAAGGATCTGCCTAGCTCCTTTTGCAGAATCAGACCTGGACCTTACCCTTGGAATATAATTTGGGCATTGTGAGTGAGTTTCTCTTTTCTAGAAGGACAGATTGGAGGCTGCCTTTTTAGTTGATACATAAGTAGGTATGTAGGCCCCCTACAGAATGTTGCAGTGTGGTTGGTATCTTACATGCTGTTATGCATAGAGGGGGTAAGCATTATTACTTCCTCAATCCACACTGATGTTTAAATTAGCCAGGGTTTCAGACTTTTAAAGCTATGTTTGTGATGGGGGTGTATGTATATATACACATACGCAAACATACGCTGTAAAATGTAAGAAATGCGGTTCATGATGTCCTCTGTTATTTGGAGTTCATTTTTGTATTTACAGACTCTTGCATTTGATGTGCAAGTGACTCATTATACTTTAGAAAAGGAATATGTTAATTTGATTAATCTCTTACCTTATTTAAATCTTATGAAATGACACCTGCCATTCAATCTACACACAAGTTATAACAAAACAACAACATTACAAAGAAGCGAAGCATTAAATTTCTCCTAATCACAGGGCAGATATGACAGGTCTCAGTTTATGCACACAGACAGTGCTGAGTGCGCTGAAAATATGGAGATATTTTTTCTCCCTGCACAAAACTCCTTAGAATAAAACCTTTGGTTTTAAATGTGTAGCTGAAAACATTTGTTCTTGTGTCACAGAAAAAAACCACAGAGTTCTGTAAATTTTCTGGTGAGCCTGATGTAGACTTGTTTTTTTTAAATAGGTAGAAGCAAAATATAACCTAAGTACAGAATATCTTGAAAATTTGGGATTTTTTGTTTGTTTGTTTATTTTGGTGGGTTTTTTTGGGTTTTGGGGGGTTTTTTAGCTTCTTTTCTGTGAAAGAAGGGTATTTTAAAGTGTTACTCCAGTATGTGGGGCTTAAAGATCTAGTCTCAGTTCACCATACTCATTTGAGACTGGGCAGATAAACTATTCTGTGCCATAGGTGATTATAGCCTTCCTAGGAATTTTGTGAAACATAACGATTTTTAATGCTTTCAAATTAGTTTGCTTTCTTCTAATGCGAGTGATGTACAGTTCTACTATAATAGGATTATTATTGTGATTGGTTCTTTACTCCATTGGACACTTGCAAATAGATTTCATATGATGTTAGGCCTCACTACTATCTCCCGTTGAAGACATTTACATCTCCAAATGTTTCCTGAGACTGACAAAGCACAACATGAATTAGCACTTTGGCTTCACATATGCATACAGAGATTTCTGATCACGTATGAAACATAGGTGCAGACTGAAACATTCTCAGTTTTTTTGAGAAAATGATTCTAGGTTTATGAGTGCTTTGTGCATTATTTTTTTTCTGGAACAATTTACTTACACGTATCACAGAAGCTATGAGACAAGTTAGAATGACCTTGAGAGGAAAAAATGTAATAGTTTCTTAGTTAAATATGCATTTGAAAAAGTATATTTCAAAAACTATTCTATATGAGAATAATGTCTACCTAGATTAATAGGTTTATTATTAATGGCTTTAGACTATATTATATCATTTAATTGATGTTTATAAATAGCTTCCTTCCCTGTCATTACAAAATATAACATTTACCAAACTTCTTCTTTGATGAAATTTACATATGGCGCATCATGATGATTAAAAGCTAGCCGTCTTTTCACAGCATGGCAAGAAACAGGGTTTGATTTATCTTCGTTGCTCGCCTACCACTTGCTGTGACTATACTTTTGAAATTTTAATATTCTCATTTCTCAAAAGGAGCTTGTTATGTAAAGTATTATGTAAATATCTTTTATGCTTTGTTTTTGGCTTTCTGTGTGAAAAATAGTAATTTTAATGTGATGTGCAAATAAAGCGGGAAGGTAGGAATGAAAAGTCTTCTTAGCCAAACAGATTTTTGGCAAAAGAAGAAGATTTCCACTTCAAAATCTGAAAGAATTTAAGTGTAGTGTAAAGTGAACAGTGTGTATTGAGTCCCTTTCATAGGAACTGTTCAGCAATTGATGAATAAAGGGCTGGAAATGTGTCATTTCTAGATTCCCATTCCTAACCTTTTATAGATTATACACAGTACAGTTTTCCAAGACAAATGACAGAGCACAACCCTGTTGCATATAAGCAGACAGATCTCCTCTTCTGCCCTCCTTCCTCACACTCCCCTCTCACAACTGCCTCCCCAGTAACAAATATGGCACGAGGTCCAGAGCTCAGGCTAGTCAAGCTGTGATGCGATGGTCTTTACAACATGGAGATGCAACAGCATGTGTCTGCTACAACAAACTACATTTTGAAAAAGTAAGGATTGTGTATTCCTGTTGCATCTGCTCAGACTTCAGCACTCTCCCTTTTAATGCTGGCCTTCCCGACACATGAGATTTGATCAAGGTGTTCTTCAAATTTCTGTGCCAGGCTGGGAAAGTCTAGTGTAAACCTGTTGTCTGTCACCTTCTAATTCTTTTTAAGCAATTAAGCGCCTGCTGATCTACCGAAGTTACACTAGGATTTTTACTTTGATTTTTTCTCCATGTTTTGGCTTAGTTCTTTTTTTCTGTTGTTCGGTTCAACAAGGGAGATAAAACTAATTTGACTGTCCTCCTTTTCCCTCCTTGTGAGACAGCCTGTGCCTACTAAACACCTGTTTCTTTGTAGAAGGCAAAGACAAATTAAATGTACTCAGTGCTATGGTTTAGAAAACTGAATACAAAACTAAGTACCAAATTCAAATAGAATATTGTCTAAAACCACATGCAACAGACAGAATTAACTAACGCCTGCACCAAAGGTTTGAAACGGGAGGTGCACGGTAGGTGCATGGTAGGTTCATATCAAACACAGCGAACTCACAGATAGACTGGGATCTTTTTTTTTTATTATTTTGGGCGGTGTTTTGATTTTTTAAAACATTATTTCTGTTGCCAATGTATCTACCTCCTGAAAAACTTTCAAGGCGTTTCATGTGCAGAGAAAGGAGGAATAAGCATACCAAGGCCAAATAAGGTATATATAGCTGTGACAGTTTGAACCGGTGAATGTGAAGAAGTCATGTCCTCTGTGCAAAACAATCTTGCTTTGTTACGCTATTAGAAAATAAGAGGAAACAATCATATCCCTCTCCTAATTTTTAATAGATTTTTTCATACACTTGTCAGCTTTCTTTGCCAGTTTTTAGAAATGAGTATGTGAAAATGAGTAATTATCAGTTCTAAAAATAACAGATAAGATCATTCCAGAAGTGGAGCCCTGCTGGGGCTGTAAAGATGGTTAAGATCGGGTTTTTGTTGGAAAGCTCTCAGGTCCTGCCCCGTGAGATGTTGTACGTCCTTTAATCCTGTTGGATCTGAATGGTAAGAAGGATTAAATGTTCTGCAAGGCAGAGTAAATGACTTCCTGTCTCAGCAAGAATAAACATATAAAACTAGTGCAAAATGTATTTTTCTTGCTCTGTGCATTGTTATAAATGCTATTTGTTGTGATAAACAATACATACAAATAGATTGTAACCACATTACCACGACTGAAACTTGTTTTGCTAGCTATACAAGAAAAAAATTTAGGATTAGGTAGGACTTCTTGGGATTTAGTTTATAAACTGTAAACTGTGGCAAATCTCCATTTAAATAATTCTAGAAGCTAGCATGACACTCCTGAGTTTCAAATTCAGAAGTTTCCCACTTGCTAGCTGGGTTTGCAATAGCGAACCCATGCTGTTTCCAAAAAACTGCTAAGCAACAGGCTGCCCTATCTTGAGTACAAAAGTCTTCTGATTTCTAACATGGCGGTTTCAGATGCTCTGGATATTTTTTTTCTTTTATCGTTTCAATTACACAGCAGCATAGAAGTCAGTAATTAACCAAGAAAATATGAGGTGAACTATTCAAATAATTAAGCTAGTAAATAGATTGCAATTTATTATTTGTCTTTAACGCACACTTTCAAATCAAAATGAAGGCTTCATCAAGCTATTGTTTGTGTAATGGGAAATTATATCGGACAGCTGTCATTTAAATAATTTTCTGCACGCAAAGGATACACTGTAAGGAAAACAAAACAGTATAAATTATTTATGGCTGATTTTTCGTAGCCCTGAAAGTGTGTTGCAGCAAAGGGAAAAAGCATTTTTTGTCTCCACTGTAGTTTTATAAGATGATTGTTATGATGCCGAGCTGAAGACCGTTCAATTTCTGTGCAGGTATTTTAAAAGTTGTTATATAATGCTAGTATTTAAGCTGGGATAAATATCTTTTTATTCCAATCATATATTCATTTCTGTTGAAACATAAAAACCAGCTTATCTTTGTCTTGCATAACAGAGTATAATTTGTATTTACCATTACTGAGGAATGTTGAAATTATACTTGTGAAGATTAAGACACTGATGAAAAAGGAGAGGCCTTTTCATTGCACATGCCAGGTAGGGCATAGACTATACAATCGTGCTCACATTGCTCCACTGCTGATATCTGACATGCCCTGTTCTAATACAGAATTTCTGTGCCTGCTTGCCTGATCTTCTACTGAGCAGAAACCGTTGGTGCAGTGTGTCTGATAAGTTTGTGCTTTTGTACATAGGAAATAATAAAGTATGTATGCGGTCTCAAGATTGCAGGAACAGTAACAAACAGATGGCTTCAGTTTATCCCTACAGTGGGTACCCAAAGAGCAGAAGTGAGTAATATGTTCCATTGTTCTCATAAATGTATTTCACTGCACTTATTCAAGATGTGACTAGGTTCAGAATAACAGTAGCAAAATCTGTATAAACAAAGCTAAAAAAATAAATACAGTACTTTTGTGTCTAATTTTGAATTTAGTAAATGATTGTTACATACAAGCGGTGTTTCTCGGAACATCTGTATAATGCTATTAGAATAGAAATATTTCCTAGCTTAGTCATACTGCGGATTCACAGTAACTGACAGCTATCCTGACACTTGAATGTATCCCTCGTATGTGACAAAATGTTTTTTATTTCATTGCTTTTCATTGGAATTGAAGCATTGAGTGTTCTGACCTTACAGATACTTGCTTCAGTCTGAGATGCTTAGCTAAAACGAAACTGGTTTAGCCTATGGCTTAGCTTCAAGGCAAATGCGCGCCAAAGAGACTGGTGCTCCAAGAAAATTCATAGCAGGGAGCTTTGTACAGACCAATTCAGCTTTTAGTGGTTGGGAGGGGGTCAAAACTCCTACAATTCTCATTTGTTTAATATACTTGTAAGACACCTAGAATTGTTGAAAAGGTAGAGAGGAAAGAGGAAATAGACTGACCCTGCTTTTGGAAGCGTGCAAGATGCTGTCACAGTTGCTAGCAGTTGTTACATTTAAATCAAGGTTATCTCTGCCCATTAGTTGTAAGAGCTTTGTGTTGTAGTTTTTGCAGATTGTGTGGACCAAAGAAACACACCTTATGTGCAAAGCAAGGAATTTATTGTTAGTCTCACTGAAATCTTAACAGTCTAATCAAATAGTTAGTATTGTTTGAGCTCTGTTACATATAAATAAAGTTGAACGATATTACAGAGAAAGTCTCAATAATAATACTTTTTAAAATGTTACATACACTTCCTAATATCTTCCTCTCTGCTCTCACGTTATACCTATCTTCCGGTTTCTCTCTGGGGCCTCCGCAGCTTCACTCGTGCTCAAGCAGGAACGGAGTTTAATAGTAGGTTGCAATGAGACATCAGCGTCCTAAGTCCTACACTAGGACAAGTACGTTATAAATGCTTTATCTCCCTCTCACTCTAACGCTCCTTTGAGGCTGATTTAACATCTTGTTGTAACATGCTGCAGACCTTGCTCTTTCTTCACTGGCTTACAGCCCCACATTACATCCTAGATGGTGCACTTTGCAAATGTTGGATGCTTGTTCTTTTTTCTCTTAGGATACAGCGCCCAAAGTTGCATGCTTTAGTGTCCAGTAATTGACTACTGAAGATTTTTCTACAGTCCTATACTATACTGAAGGCCTCTGCTATCATTTCCTGCCTGCACTCCTCTATGCTGCATTTTTATGCTAGATTCATAGATAGCTTGCTATATGCAAGTTAACAACTCGCTAATATTTTCCATTAATTATAAAAATATATCAAAATTCTAATAACAGTGGACTTTACACCACACCATTGTACAAAGCTAAGCCAAATCAGGTCAGGTAGGATTTAGCTGATAATTAAACAGTTGCTATTACAGCTTATTACGCTAAAATAGTGCTCTAGGCAAGCCTAAAACAGGTCTAAACAAAAGCTGACAAGTCCCTGTCTTGAGGCCTTGCTGAGTTTGTACAAAACTTGCGATCTGTTATTAGTAGTGGCGACAACTTTACTGGGTTACAGAGCCGTGCAGCAGCTTAGTGACTTGAAGCCAGTGTTGCCATTCAGTATTACTGTTTATATGATTTCATTGTGAAATCACATAATTAGATTTTTTGTCTCTGTTTGCAGTTCTTTATGTTGTTTTTCTACATTTGGAATTCTGGATTGTACTAGGATTGTTCCAATCCTAGTACACACACTAGATAGAAAGACAGCCCAGGAATATGCCTTCAGTGTTTTAAATATTTTGGGGGTAGGTTTGGTTTTGGTTTAGCTTAAGTTAGTAGACTACCAGCTAAGTCATGGTAGTGATAAGTCTGAAAGGAATAATTGGATATTTGAGGTAGCCTTCATAGATTCAGTTGCCTCAAGCTTACTGTCAGTTGGGCTAGAGGTCTCTCCCTTACCCCCAAAAAATCCCTTAGTGGAAATTCTCTAACATGCTTGGCAAAAACACCCGGACAGAATCCTAAAACCGACTTTCACTAACATAGAGTTTAAGTTGCCCAATGACATCATACGCCTTTTCAGTATGTGTAGTTCAATAAAACTCAACATGAGGAGGAAGTAAAAAGGCAAAGGCAATAGGTCCTTGCAATGTTAATTCTGGGCCTCTTGAAGTTACTAGAAAGTATCTGTGAGTAATTCAGCCACTTCTACGTGAGGCATACCTGTGCATCATGGTGGGGGGAATTGCAACAGCTTGGTGATATAAAACACCTGGGAGGACTATGCCCTCAGGTTCATTGCCTTGTATATGATCAGTATAAAAAGGTGTATGCCCCCTAGCAAGAGGTTCATTAGCGTCTCTTCACAGCTGCTTTGTGTACATTCAGCCAAGGGCTAGGCCACTTGTCACCTTAAGGGTTTTGTTGTAATTAATCTGTACGTTCTGGAGGTTTAATGCTCTGCAAGTGAAATTATAGATTTAGATGGATTATCTTAAGAAAGGTGTAGAATGGGAAAAAAATACTTGGAAAATATCTTTCCTGTGGAGTAGGCTAGTAATGGAAGATGGCTGATGGAGGAATTTAACAGAGGACTGCAAAAAGGAGGAATTTTAAGATAAAGGGTCCTAAAGAAAAAGTAATCGTGTTGGAATTAAATTTTATGGTACAGACCTATAGGTGCTGAATGGTGATATTCTTGGTAATTTAGGAAATTGATAAATTGGAAAAAAACCCCAAAACACAAACAAAAGAGAATCCTTTTTCAGATTATTCAAAGTGAAACTGTTACAACTTGTTGCCATAGAGCATTGTGTATGGCCAAATCCGGATGCGTTGAAAAAATATGAAACAGATAATGGAAATGAAAACTACCAAGGGTTTCTCAACACAAAAAATTACCCCTTTTTCTTGATAACCCTTAGACCTTATGAAAGCTACCACAAGCTATGCTATTCTTGCAATCCTCCCTTCTGTATTGCTTGCTACTTGTTGGTATCAGAGACTGACAGTTCCTCGTTCACAGAGAGGAAAACTGTGATGCAGCCAGCTGGTCTGAAAGGGGCCTAGGTATCTGTCCAGCAAGAGGAGGAAAACGTAGACCTTAGGATTCTCCACTCTTTGCTTCTTAACTCACATTTACACTGTCTTCCAAGTTTATTCTTTATTTCTTAACCCTTATTCCGTCTCCGTAGAAGCTATGTTCACCATATAGTGTTGTCTCTAGTTTCAACTTTATGAAATGTGGATGTAGAGCTCCATTCCTTTTTTGTCTGCCTGTGTCCAAATGTTAGTCTCACTCATAACTGTATAAATGAGAGCTATATTACTGCAAAAAACCTACTTAAAATTATCCATGATTTGCTTGAAAAGAAACAGTGTGAGCCCCTTGGTTTAGGAAAAAAAGAAAAGGTCTCCACAAAACATTTGTGAAGTAGGCCAGCATTCCCTGAAGAGCAAGAAAGAAACTTGCTTTTAAGCTTTTACAGTATTTTCACAGGGGTTGAAATCTATGATAGCTGTGTTTCAATGTTTGGCACCTGCTGCAAGATTAATGAAGTGAGTCTCCATTTCATTTTAGAAATGACTGCCAAAGGTAGGTCTTGGATAGAAATGCTTTTCTTTTACGTAAGCTGGGACACATCAATGTGTGGGGGTCGAAGCAATTTATAGTATTAAACTTTTATGCAGCAGCACTGAAAGGAGAAGAATTTTGAGGCACACATTTTATTTTCTTTTCTGCCATGGACCTCCTTCTTTTGGTAATTAGCTGAATCTATCTGTGCAATCAATGAACTTGTTAAAGAATAATTATCCACATCTATGTTTTTAATGTACTTCGAGTTACTAGTGTGTTTGTTATAGGTGCACAGTATTGATGTTTGTACTGTATTAAACACAGGAAAATTAAGAGCATGAACTAGTGTTTATTAATAGACCATGTTTTAATGGTATTGGACAGGATTTCACTGTCACCAGCAGAGCAGAAGAAATCCTCTGGTACAGCAATTAGGTAACAAGGCATCATTACTGTATGTTTCGATGCTGGCAATTACGATTTACACAATTATTATTAGAAGAATAGATTATATACTGTAGGCGTTACCTGGTCAGTTGCATATGCAGCATATAGCTTATGCTTATTACTTATACCAAAAATCAAGTAGGAGCAATAGATATCAAGTTAAGAATTTTGTTGAAAATGTAAATTGGTCTATATTTAGAGAAGTATGCAGAGGTTTTGTGTGTTCAGCTTAGGCACAAAGCTAGTCTAATTAACCCCTGTCTACAGATGATGTGTGTGAACTATCAAATGATCGGCCGTAAATGAAAATACTAATCCATCAAATAAAAGGCCTAATTTTCTAGACAATAAACTTTTTTTCCTCCCTTGCTAGCTGTCATTCACGGCATGCACAGACAGGCACGGCTGCCAGTGTTGACAAGGCTGTGTCTGTGTGGAAAAAGTGAGCGGAAGGGAAGGATTGACTGTATGGTTTTGCAAAAAGGTCCTTAAGTGTTTGGACTGCTTGTAACAAGCTAAGGTTTATAAATGTTGAAAAAATCAAACTGTTGAAAAGTGTATAACCACTTTGACAAATAACTTAGCCTTTTGTTTGTGAAATTATGCAATGTTAATTAAAACTGCTGCTTTAAGGTATCTGTAAATGAAGGAAAGGACATTTTCAAAATCAGGATTATGCACTAATCTTGTAGTACACACTTGAATGTACTTGATTACCAGTCTCACAAATTTGAGCATGGGGTTGGAGCAGAGTGGAAGTTACTTGTGTTAACCTGTGATATTTCTGTTCCCTATTACAGAGATTAGGAGCTTGCAGAGTCTGTTCTTTCATGCTGAAGTGAGGCAGGTCATTAAAAGGAATTCCTTTGCATAGCTGAATTTTTTTTTTTTTTTGTGCTCCGTTTTTGCAAAGATAGAGCTCTAAACGCTCCTCAAGATGTACTGCTACTGGGCAAAGTCACTGCTGGAGTTGCGAAGTATGTCTTCATATCTTCATTATTAAGCATAATCTTTAATGATAGCTTTAGTATATTGTCATGCCTTTTTCCCATTGCTCACACTTATTTTTAGATTACTTTTTTGTTGATAACTGATGTCAAGTAACAAAGATATCTCTGAGTAATTGCCATGATATCCCTTTTATGGAGGGCACATGCATTGTTAGACTCAGGATATCTGCCACCCACTGGCTTACGCTATCCCCAGAACTCTTCAGGGAGATCCAATACTAAGCCCAAAAAACCGTGGTCTTGGTGAGCAAGATAGTTTGCCACTGTAACTGGAATTTTGCTGAAATAGGGGTTTCTCTGCAGCCTGACAAAATAGTAAAATTTGGGACTTGATGCTCAATCCCCTGCTTCAATCTGCATGTGCCGCCTCATTTTCTGACTCCCAGGAGCTCTCTCTTTGCTTCTCTGCTTAGCATCTAAGTTCTTAATTGAGTCTTTTTGCCTCATTTCTGCAGCCTCTGCCTCCAGAGTTTTCTGGCCTGATTGCCTACTTACAAATCTCATCAGACATACAGTACTACTGACACCACTTTTCATAGTGTTTTCTTCTTACTATGTCACACCTCTCTCTATCCCCTTTGTTTTTGCCATGGTGTAATTTCACATGTGAACACATCATCACAACTTCTGTACGTCCATTCCTTTTCTCTTCTTTCTCCTCGCTACTAATGTCTGTGGCAATCTTAAGTGAAACTTAAGGTGATAACTGCTGATTCCATGAGGGAGTTGCTGATGAGTATTAGTTGCCAGTCTCTTCTCATCACAACAGACTATAAGAAAAATGACTTTGTATCATCTATGCAAGCATACGTAGTTACTGCTTGTCCTTCGTTGTACTTGCTCCCTTACCTGTCCTGCATTTCCTGTGCTTGTTCATGACCACTTGCTGTATATTGCTGTTTCAAGAGATTATAGTCTGTGCAGGTTATAAACCTGTGTTTGTACACCTGTTAGCACAATAAGGATACAGACCTGATCAGAACTGTGTGCACTTACAGAACATAATCTGGTAGGTAATTCTTTTAGACCATTTTTCTCAGCAAGGTATTGAGTGAATAAGTAAGTCAATTAATTTTGTTTCCTTTGATATGTTTTTCAGTTTCTGTAATTTTTAACTATATAAAGAAAAAAGGAGGGGGAAAAAATGCAATGCAGAAACTGAATATGTTTTGGAATTGCGCTTCAAGATTTTGATAGCCATAGTAGTAAGAAGAGTATTTGAATAAATCAGACCTCAGTTAGCTTGGGGGTGGGGGGAGGGCAGGGGGAGACGCGCCCACAAAACAACAAAATACCCAACAAGCATTTAACCTGCTTGTTATGCTAAAGAATTGACTGGTATGTTAAAACAGAACTTAACATTTATTTTTTATTAGACCACAATTAAAGATGTATAGTGTTAAATATTAATAAAAATATATTTTTAGAAACTTTTCAAAATTATTTTCTAATAAAAACCCAAGGCCTAGTCTCATTGAGATATTACTGATGGTTTGACCAACTGTTCATGTAAGGACAGTAAATATTTTTGCTCTCCGACTATCTCAAGGTATTTGCTACACTCCACTGCCCAGCAGCATACTAGTGTGGCTCTGGAAATGACTGATAGGAGCTGAAAATTGCTTACAATGAGTTTCATCAATTTAAAGAAACTGGTATTGTGTCCTACAACATAGGAACGTAAATTGACAGCTATCATTTCAGCTATGCAGGCTATTCAGCTGCTGAACAACTAACTCCTGGAGAAATTCAGTTTTCTTTCAACTGGCTTTGCTTACAGTTTTATGTATTACAAGAGTGGAATACATTTCTCCAACTCTAATTTAGCAGAAGCACAGCATAACATAAGTCTGTTAGATTGGCAAGTAAAGTTACCAAATAAAAACATTATGTGGAAGACAGTAGACTTGTGCAATTCTAAGCAGCAAGGCTCCGGTGCGCTTAGATGGCTTGCAGGGTTCTTTCTGGCTTGCTGTATGTGCTGCTGTTTGGCGCTTTTTGTTTTAAGATGAGACTGTTATTTCTGTCACTGAATTTAGGATTACATTACCTACGGTGGCCTTTAGTAGGTTCCCACCCAAGCCTGTAAACGAAGGGTAATTTGTTGCCTGTGAAACTGTCCAATGTTGTTTGTAACCACAGGGAGGAACTTTGAAGGCTTCAAAGTTTTGGTGGCTAGATCAGGAGGAAGAATCAAGCTGTGACATTTTGTATGATATCTTCCTTGTCCAAGGTTATCCTATATGAACCATGAGAGTTTGGGATCACCATGATACTGTATGTATGGTGTTTCTTCTTCCTTGGTGCCCATGTCTTGAGAGACTTTGAGGGAGATATGGCAAGTTCTGCTGACTCAACTTTTCTCTCTAATAAAATCCAGATTGATTTTTTTTTTTAATGACTTGTTCTGTGCTAAGGTTTTGTCTGTGATGAGTGGGTACATCTGTGCAGCTTTATGCAACATACTTGCTATTGAATATAAATATGAATCTTGCATTGTAGATATGGCCAGAATGCAATTTACAATTAGCATAATGATCATAAATCATGCTGATATAGTCCCTCATTTTTTATTAAAATCTTAGATAAATGGACTTAATGAGTACTTGTTTTAAAATTATCAAAGTGTGCACTATTAAAACCAGGAAATTCTTTTAAAGAGAATTCTGTACTAAATCGACTTTCATTGAAATGGTGGCGGGGAAGGGGGGCGGAATCAACTATAGCAATCAAATTATCTTTCAAGTATGTCCAATAAAGTCAGCTAATGGATATAATTTATTCTTTATGGAATTACTGTTTAAATTTACTGGAATACACTTAAACACAGGGAATACTAAAGCAATTACAATTTTTGCACTGCATGAAAATTCTCGGTTTATGAATGCATAAGCAGCCTAAACTGGAATTAGCACTACAGAAGAAAGCATGGATTTTCTTTGTCCTGACAGAAAAAAAATCTGTAGCTTCCACTTTCTTTGCTTGATTGAAATTTCCTTAATTATTATATACTGTCTGAGGTAATAGATTTTGAAAATATTTTCAGCTTGCACGCTTCTCGATCTTCCTAACCTTTCCCTCAAATAATGTAATGGGCATGTGTACTTATCAAAGTATGTCAGCCATTAAATGACAAACATTTTGCAAGTGTTTCTCTTCACTCCGCCCCGTATCTCTTTTTCCAGGTGAATAGTGAGTAAGGTGAAATTAGGCACTCTCTGCTTGTACTGATTATGTTCGTACTGGAAGCTTATATTGATGAAACCTACCTACTTCTTTGTTGTTTTAGGGGGTGTCCAAAACAATTCTTTGCTTACATGATATTTGACATATTTTCTAGACAGAAAACCAGTTTTATTTAGAAGCACTTAAATTTAAGACATAACATAAAGTGGCTGCTACCCAAAATCTCTTGGAACCTGATTAGTCTATTGTACAAACAAGAAGGACATGTAGTAGAAAGTTAAAGCAACAGCAGAGAAAAAAAATATTGAAAGCAGTTTGCAGGGTAGGGGGTGTTGAAAAATAATAAGGAAGAATCTGAGAGATCAGACAAGCTTATAGGCTGTAAGCAGGAGTACAGTGATGCCATTTCCCTTTTCTCTTCCTGTTTGTATGTTCATAGTTACAAACTTGTATTTCTTCATATGTTTATAAGTTACAAACAAATTATAATAGCTGTCCTTCCCCTCAAGCAGTGAAGTCCAAAATTAATGAAAACATTAGTATTTTTTATTATTTTATACTCTGAACACAATATAGATGTTATATTGTCACTTACATTTCAGTTATGTGTATTTGCCATTTTGATTTCTGCATATCACTTAACCTTTTTTGTTATTCTGCTGGAATATATCACTGCTGCCACTCGATCCATGAGAGCTCTGCAGTTCACTCAGTGGCCTTGATACCTGTTTATGCATAGAAGTTTGCCTGGAGATTTACAAATCAAGATAGGCATTGACATTTCCAGCCTTAGAAAATTGCTGCTGTATGTCAATGTGAATAGATTTTGTCCTAGTTTCTAAGAACACACTTAGTCCAATGAAGCAAGGTTTTTATTCATGAATACACTTCATCACTGTTCAAGGAACATGCACGGGCTATTTGGTTGATAGTACTGGCTTTCTGGCCCTGTGAAGTTTTATAATATGCTGCTGACTGCATGAATCATGAATCTTGGGGGTCAAGGGGGAAACAAAATTACAGTAGATAGATGTCTTTTTTTTTTTAACTTATTTCAAAGTATTTTTTATTTTCTGTATCTGTGTTCTGCAACATAGATTACTGTGAAATAAATTTATAATACCTTTCTGGGCTGTAAAAGCAATTAGAGTGTAATGCCACAAGTCATAGGAAAAAAGTTTGTAATCTGTCCTGTAGTTTTTCCTTTTGCTTCACAGTACAGTATTACTAACACTCTGTTCTAGCATTAAAAACAGTGATGACAAAAAAGGGCAAAAATAGTCCAAGTCAGATAAGGGAAAACCAGAACTGTGAGTGTCCCTGTGGTTTAATGTCTCCCACCCTTCAGCCTTTGAGATGCTAGCATCAACACACAGGAAACTTACTTATGCAGCTGTTCTCTGGGGATATGGTTTTGTGTCATTGGATATACCTTTCTCCGCTCAGGATTCTCAGTATGGAATGCTCCCCTAACAATGAACTATTATGTTATGGCTGCCAATGTTTTGAGGGTTTTTTGGTTGCTTGCTTATCCTTAAGCACAAGAGATAAGGTCTTTCCATTTCTTTTTGTTACGATATGCTGGTAGCTGATGAGGCGAAACATCCAGGATTCCAGCCTTAACAAATGTTACAAGTAGTACCAGACTGAAGCCACTTACATGTCTTCTCTAAATTCAAGGGTCATTGGGTTAGAAGGGAGGAAAGAAAAAGAATTGTGTTCACCCCTTAAACTGTGCAACCAGAATGATGAGAACCCCCAATTTCTGTTACTGCTCCAAGGTCTAGGTATCTGTTCTACATTTAGTATTCTAACAGCTGGATGAGCTGGCCATAGCAGTGTTTGAATAGAAATGAACAGTTGTCACAGCTTGTAGAGCAGAGCCTGTTGAGGCTGCTCTGTAAAACATGTCTTCACATTGCAGATTGAACTCTTCAAAAGGGATGGGTAGGACACCAAGTTTATGAACCTCAGTAACACCTTCCCTTGCGCTAGATGCTGAATTATTGAAAGCCTTAGGATGCGTGCAGTGCTCCTGGGCTTCAAGTCACCAAACCTCTGTGCAGAATGTGGAAGGGAGCAAGATGGATCACTTGTAACTAGTTTTCTTACCAGCAATATAGTCTCTTGTAATTCACTGCTCACTGTTCCTTACTTGTGTGTTTGTGTGTCTACTGTCCAAACACTGTGAAAAGGCAAAAGTGGAAGTCTCGCCTTACGAGATATCATTGTACAAGATCAATGAAATTAGTTTAGTCAGAATTTCAAACAAGTAGGATATATAGTCTCTGATAAAGCTTTTCCTTATATATATATATACACACACACACACATATATATACATATATATATATAAGATTATTAGCATTTGGGAAAGTATGGTTTATATGAGCATTTCTGGAGAAAGCAAAGCACAATTTCTAAAAGATATGATTGAGTGAAATAGAATTGTTCATCTCTTTCAGTAGGCTTAATATTCTGTATAACTATTTTTAGTATCTGCAGTAAAATATATAATTAAACTGAAAGATGTTTAGAATTTCTTATGTGGTGTACAGATGGTATCTTTATCCCTATCCGTATGTCTTGTCCTTTCAAGGACATCCCTCTAGGTCTGTTGCCTCCATAGGAATCAAGTCATTTTTGGAAAGAGGTAGTCTTTAAAATTACATTTTATCAAAATAAACTAGATCTCATGCGTATAAAATGTTCGCCAGAAACTAATTTTCTTCATTTTTCATTCAAATAATTTTTCTTCATTTTCTAGCCAGACCTGTTTATAAAGGCCAAAGAAACGATTGCTAACTGTGCGTGATATATGAGAGTTGGATAGAATTATCATCCCTGTCTTGCCTGTAGAGTGTTTTGGCCCTAGTCTTTCAATGAATTCCAAATAGATGGACAACTATTTCCCTACAGTAGAAAATGAGCCTCAGGGAAAGTGAGGTCAAGTTACTTACAGCTCATTAGTGCATCATGTTTTTGTGCATGTGTAGCTCAGCGAAGTTGGTTTTTCTTTATTTCTGTTTTATTATCCTGTGATGATGTGGTAATAAATTCTAATGGCTTGAGCCTCCAAGATCCTAAGGCTACTCTCAGCTGTTTTTTAGGAGAACACAGGTCTGTAAATTTCACTTCAGTTAAGTGAGGAAACATAGGATGCAACAGTAGGAGCAGGCAACCTGTCTATTTAATAGAGAAATATTTAGTAGCTAAAGCTCTGTAACCCATAGAAGAGGTTTGAGCTGTGTTCTGGTCTACCACTGTTCAAAGTGACAGAGAAGTCCAAAAATCCATTATTTTCTAAAAGGGATTAAATCTTATCCATAATATTTTGACTTTGCATCTGGTACAAAGACACAGTAGCAAAAAGGCCGTAAGTATCACAGAAGACTTCCTGGGCCTGTGAGAAGTTTTTATTGTTCTGACCAGCGATAAAACACCAAACAAGATACGTATTTGCCACGGAAGGATCAGCAGACCTATAATGTTGGGGGACAAGGGAAGCAGGAATCAAAGTTTTACATCCTCTGAATCTGATACCTGCCAAATGCATCACATACCTGCTTGCTCCAGTGAAAGACCAAACACCACGCATGGAAGAAAGCTCTAAGGGCAGAATTATCCAAGCCAGCAACATATGGAAGTAAGGCCAAATAAGTACTGAAATAGTAATTTTTTAAAATAGCATCTTTTTGATTTGTGCCACAAACTCTCTGCAACGATTCTGTTTTATTTATTAAACTGTCTTTTCATTTCTGACATTTGTCACTGGTGAAGGAAACAAAGTGCTGTCAGACAATTTATTAATACTGAATACATCTGTAATAATCAGTGTGCTCTCAGTAAATGGTTTAGCACATAGCTTCTTTTTTCTGGAATAGTGTTCTCTGACCTTGTTGGAGGTGCAGTTGCTGCTGGTGTAGCAATAGAGCCTGTACGCTATATATTCTTTTGCCCTTCTGAATAATTTAATTTTTGATTAAGCAGACTTTGTTAAATCAACTTAGCTTGTTATGTGAATGACAATGAAGTCCTATTTGAAGAAAATTAGCCTCTTTATGCTGAAAGAAATTATGGTACCAGGAGAAATAATAAATCCACCAACTCTACCTGAATGCTTATGTTTGTGGGTCTCCATAGCACTGCAAAACTATTGAAAAATTGCTTTGCTGGAGAACTGATTTCTCCTCCTATGATTGTATGCATGCTATAGGAATATAGTTATTGAGATACAAAAGCACAAAAACCCCACCCAAACCAGCCAAGCAGCACTAACAAATCTATTCACATTCCTTCTGATGGAACTGTTCTTCTATCAGTTCTTAAAGAGAATGAGCTTCAAATTTAGAGGAAACTTGGCACCACAAGCGGTGGTCTGGCCAGGAACTCTTAAGGTTAATGTCCTTCATGGCTGGAGTAAGTGGAAGACTTACCCTTGGCTTTGTCTTTTTCTCTCTCTAGAGAATTAACACTCTAAAAATAAATTGCCTGTGCCACAAAATACAGAAAACCTGAGGATGAGCTTTAGTTGAACTCTCATGACTGCATTTATTTCTTTGCTTAATGCTGCCCTGAGCTGACCTGCAACTTTGGCATAGGTGTTTGCCCATGTTACTGTTCTGTGTTTCACATATTAAGATTGTATTATGGGATTGTGTAATATTTTTTTTTAAATGCAACATAAAATTATAGGATATGGCTTAGTTTTTTCTTCTATAGTCACAGTTTGGACCAGAAAGCTTTTTGTGATATACATCTTTACACATGTGGTGTTTGTACCATATAGGTACCACATGGGTGGTTTTGCATTAAATAGATCATTTTTTAGGTTTTATTGAAAAATTTTCTGGGAGAAAAAAATCCACAGATGTTACTGGAATGAACGCTACATAGAAAGACACGTCAAAGAAGGCCTGGAGTTTCAGGCGCTGAGACTGCAAAACAAGGCAGTACAATATGCACTTTTATATTTTTAACAAGTCTGTATTTTCAGGGTGGGTTATTGGAGTTGATTATTTTACACATTGATGTTGAAGTGTTATTGCAATACCAGCGATGTTAGTCAGCGTGAGTTTTCTGTGCATTGCAGCAAAGGCTAACAGTGCCTGTCTTCTCTTGCTATCCCCAGGCAGTCTTAGCGCACAGCAGTTGTTGGATCAGTACCTGACACACCCTAGTACAAAGAGGGGTTAGGACCTGCTGCTTCTTCCCTTTCTTGATTTCCTTGGAGTAACAATTAGTTTATCCCAACAAAATTCCCCCCTGAGAACCATCAACCAACACTGATCTTACTCTCAAGCTAGCTATGTTTTGCTTAAGAGAGAAAAGAGCAGCACTAGCAGAAGGGCAGCTGAAGGGAAAGATGAAAGGTTCATCACCTGCTTTCCTGTTGTTTTAGCTGACAAAATGGACAGGCAATGTAGGTGCAGCTGGAGATCAAGGGCCCATTCCCTAGCAGGGTCCTACTCTACGGTCTAAAGAATTATTTTTGACCTTTGGCAAAATGCAAAGACTCACATTGGAGTACAGTTACTCATCATATTTTTCTGAAAGGTGAAAGTATTTGTGCCAAACTCAGGCCGTGAGTCTGAGAGGGAACAGATTTGAGTTTGCTTGTGTCACCCATCAGGTGGCTGTCTTTGTTACTGGTTCACAGGATTTTCTAAGTTGAATCTTCTTTCATCATTCCTGTTCAACTTTTGCTTATTTCCATCATCAGTTAGTTTAGTATTATGGTGCTCTCTAAAGAGAGAGAGAGAGACTGGGGGCACTCTTGTAAACTTGGAGTCGCTTATAAAATGTGAGTTCAACATATGGAAAAGTCTGTTGGTTTGGTGTTTGGTTTTTTTTCTTAAGGTTTCTGAAAATGACACCAGTGAGAGGTGACAATTTAAGATCTTGGGGGATGAGTTCTGTAGTGACAATCTAAGATTATGCTGTGGTTTAATGGGGGTGTTTTAAGCTGTGATACTTGATGTAGTTGACGTCATTGCTAAACACAAATGGTTATTTCTGTCCTTGACAGTTGTCCTGGTGTGGGCTAGGACAGAACCAGTTTTCTTTTAGTAACTTTGCTTTTTAGTTAAGTCTCTTCTGAGAAGCTGCACTCTCTGAAATTAACTGCATGTTTTTTCCAGACAGTAGCTGCTTCTAGCAGTGA
>VZSC01019019.1:249874-308787 GCA_013398225.1 Steatornis caripensis
TAACAAAGAGCGTCTGTCGTTCATTTAATAGCCCAGCTTTAAACCATGACAAGAGCAGAACATAATTTATAAAATAAATCATCATTATAAAATAAAAAGAACCACTTACAGTGAAAGCCTTCTGTCTTCCACACTTTATCTGCATTTCAGAAATTGAAATAATAGGGCCATAACAGCTACATTTTGAGGTACTGAAAGTGTGAAGAATAATGCTTTCTATACAGAACAGGTGGGTTCTTTCCCTGTTTTTGTAGTGTCAGGTATGTTTTGGGAGCATGAAAAAATGTCCTTCGAGAGCCTGAAAACACGTCCTTCAGAAGCACACAGTACATTCTGGGTAACTTGTTAAAGTCCTATGATTCTTACAACCACCTCCTGCGAGAGGGGATAAATATCTTCAAATGAGTTTAGTAAACATCCTTCTTTTAACAATCATACAGCTCTTCAAATTAAAAAGAAAATACTTCAATAGTCTACTGAAAACCAGTATTGACTCTTACTTCTGAAATCATAGAGAACAGCCAAAAGCTGAATTATAATGACACACACAAAATACCTTGAAGCGCAGCTCATTGAAGCAAGCATGTTTGTCTTTGCAAGCTGCTTCCCTCTCACTTGGTTGTCAGTTATAGCACTGCATACTAGTAGGTGTAAACGTGTTTTAGTAAAGCAACACATGCAGCTGAGGGGACTCTGAGCAAATAACACAATTCCGTGTATGCCCGTGGCTGTTCATCTACCAGGATGTCTAACAGACAGTCTAATGGGAATATGAAGTACAAGGGAAACAAAAATTACTTAGCAAGATGTTCTTTACCTGCAGATTGTATATAAGCTATTTTTGACATCTTGTAGAGTTGTTTCTATTTTGATTAGTCTGTGTTTTCATTATTCAAAAGATTCTTTGGAGTTGAGAGTTGGTCTAGAGATTTTTTACTTTTTTCTCAGTCATGCTTTACCAGGCAATCTGGATGGAGAGTGCCATTTTTTTTCCCAGACAGTCGTGAATTAGCAAATGTATAATGTGACCTTACAGGAGGGAGAGGTACTATTACTGCTAAAATTTTCTGTAAAGGTTTTCAAATGTTTGCCACCTTTACTCTCAAATACAGTGGCCAGCTGATGTACACACCATATGGCTATTAGCTTGCTGCATCCTTCTGGCTGATTGTTACAGGCATTCCTAAATGGTAGTATTTAAGCAGTTGTAAATTGAAGCAGTTAATGGATAGTGTTTCTAGAGATGAAGGATTAGACATTGGTATCAGTTAGGCAAATCTAAGAAAAGTAAATAGTGTTAGAGTTATTTTTTTTTTTAATATGGAAATCTCATAGGCTCTCTGCAAGGAATATCTAAACCTGCTCAGCATCTAGATTTTTTTTTTTGCATCTATTTTCTTTTTTCCATGGTAAGCATGAAAAAGCAGATAATGAATGCTTCTTTATTTAAGCCATGCTTTCCAAAGAGTTCAGATGAGTTCCATGACTAGAAGCCAGTGCTTGTAATTTCTGGCTGTATTTTCAAGGTGTTGCCTGAAACTTGTGGAATTTTAAGTGGTTCCTTGATGGCTGAGATGCTTCCTTTCTTTGCTTGACACCATAGCAACAAAGGTCACATGATGAGCTGGAAGTAACCATCTCTTCATATACTGTATGAAAAAGCAAAATGCAGATGTGTTTTTAATGAAGGCATGTCAACTCTGCCAAGTCTCTTCT
Organism: Steatornis caripensis; assembly: GCA_013398225.1. Classification (NCBI taxonomy): domain Eukaryota; kingdom Metazoa; phylum Chordata; class Aves; order Caprimulgiformes; family Steatornithidae; genus Steatornis; species Steatornis caripensis. Next base: position 251,591 of record VZSC01019019.1, read on the forward strand.
GTACTTGTCCATGGAAATGCAAATTTGTTTTGACTTCAGACTCATAAAGCACATCTTTGGTCTGAGGTTTATACATGGTAAGATACGGGAGACAATAACAGTGGGTTTCTGAAGAATTTTCTTGTGAGAACTTTTTTACTAAATTTTATTTAATTCCTGCTTTATCTGCGTGCGAAACAAATTATAAAATAATGCCAATGGAATGTTTATAAAATAATATTAATAAAAGTATCCAAATCATCAGTGAAAAAGCAATTAGCTTTTCTAATGAAAACATGCATGAGAACGCAACAAATACTGGTTGCAAAGCATGAGAAAGAGAGATTCGGATTTACTTCCTTATTCTCTTAAATACAATCAATGCATTCAGTCTGGTGGTGATGGGTCTTTTTCGTTGTGGTATTTTTTTTTTCCCTTGACAATTCTTCACTCACTTTTTTTCTTAGTGAGCTTAAGAAATTAATGTTTGAGCACTTGCACTGCTGCCCAGATCGGGTAGGTTGACTTCCTCAGTAACTTACTAATGGAATGTCTGTTGGTAGTATACCTGGTTCAAGAAATTACCAATTTCAGCGTAACGATGGACATGATTTGATTCATGCCTATCTCAAGTACAGAAGGTCATTTGTGGACTCCAGACAAAAGAAGTTGGAACATTTTTTTTTAATATGAATTTGTTCAGGAGCAGTGTTGTGGTTTAGGCCCAGCGGGCAACAAAGAACCACGTGGCCCCACACTTTCTCCTCCTCCCACACCCCCACACCCCCACCCCCAAGTGGAATGAGAAGAAAATGTAATGAAAACCTGGTGGGTAGAAACCCCTCTTTCCTCATCAGGCAGGGAGGGCTCCTCACACACTTCCCCTGCTCCAGCACAGGGTCACTCCCACAGCAGATGGTCCCTCACGAATCCCTCCGATGTGAGTCCTTCCCATGCAGTGCAGTCCCTCAGGGACCCTGTATGGGCTGCCCACAGAGTCACAGCCCCCGGTGTGGGGTCGTCCACGGGCTGCAGGTCCCTCTCTGCCTTGCCGTGACCCTTCACAGGCTGCTCTACCTCAATCCTCCGTGGGCTGCAGGGGCACAGCCTGCCCTCTCCCCACGGGCTGCAGGGGAATCTCCACTCTGGCTGCCTCCTCCCCCCACCTTCCTCACTGACTCCCACTATTCGCACAGGTGTTTCTCTGACATCCCCCTCTTCTCTCTGTTGCAGGTCTTTTGCTTTCATCCATTTCTTTGTCCCCTTCTTAAATACATTATTGCAGAGCTGCATCCACCATTGCTGATGGGCTTGGCCTCAGCCTGAGGCGAGACTGACTTGGAGCCATGGGGGCTTCCAGCAGCTTCTCACAGGGGCCACCCCTGTAGCCCCTTCCCCGCTACCAAAGCCCCACCACACACACCCGACACAGGCAGGAAGGTTGTCACTGGGCAACAATTTGTAATGAATGTTTCTGGAGAAAAAAACCCGAGAATTTTCTTAGGTTGTAATTGGCATAAATAGGTAAAAACAGTCACTTACATGAAATTGGAGGGACTGCTAGAATTTAAGGTATCCTCCAATTTCCTAAACCTTAATCCACACGGATTTAAATAATTTGTTTTGTATTTGTATGTTTTGATGCAAATTAGTTGGTACAGTCTCTTCATAGTTTGTCCTATGTCCCATTTAGTAACAATTAAATGGTGTTGGATGTAGTATGAGAAAAGTGCCTGAACAGTAATAAAAAAAAATCTTTTTAATATAATCCATGGTGAATTAGTTATATTAGCAAGTTCCTTTTGAATAATGTCCTGGTTTAGTTTGGGGAAACGGATCTTCCTTTGGTGATCACAAAGCCTATGTCTCAGGTTCTCCTGTACTGTGTACTTTAATAACGCTAATGTACAGGGCATATGTTTTGAATGAGGAAGTGGAAACCAGAAAGCTTATCTCCAACACCATGTAGGAAAAACCAAAATAAAAATATGCACATTATTGGTTTGAAATCATAGGCCATGTCTGCGTTAGCAAGTGGTGTGGTACCAGAGAAAGGGAGCTGCAGATTGGAACAGCTGGTGCTGAGGACCCAACACCAGTGCTATGTGCCTTTTTGAAAGCTTGCTTTTATATTAGCTTTTGTTCTTGTGGACTGGAGCACCTGTCGGAAGTTGGAGAGCACTAGAGATGTTATTGGAGTACATCTAGTTTAGTTTCACCTTAAAGGAATGTATTTATGCCTTTCAAGATTTCTGTAAGATGTGAACCAAAGCATTATAAGCACGAGTGATCAGATTTGTAGTAAGAAGGTGCTGCTCATCTAAACCAACATAGTTGCAGAAAATCGACCAAGATACAGCTATGTATGAACTTTGATTCTACTCAACTTCTGTATTCTAATACTGAGCAACTTCTTGTAATCAGGTAAGTATCGGAGTGTGAGTTTATGTATCAAGAACATTATGGGAAAATACACCTGAAGAAAGTAACTTGCCATTTAGGGCATTTTCTCAGCTCATCTAGATAACTGTACTGTTTCTGTTAGAATTGCATTGATCTTTTTCATGCTTTTAGTGAGCAGTTAGCAGAGACAGCTCAGAACAAAGGATGTAAGCTGTCTTTGCCCAAGTCAGCTATGAACTCTTGTTGACTTGAGAGGCTTGTCCTGAGTTTTGAAAGGTGTTGTCCTTTCCCCATCTGCTGCTGTTTCAACTGCCAGAAAACTGCCTTCGTGGTTGGCTGGACCTATTTCAGATATTGTGGGGGCTTTACTTTCATAATTGTGATGGTATTAGGGAAGCATTCCTCCTGTTGTCTGAAATATAACGTTTATCCTTCCCCTTGCATTTCTAAACTTGTAGTAATTTGAATTTACATATACTCATTCTTTCTACCACTTTCCATTTTGAGTCTTGGCTTTCCATCCTCTCTTCCCTCTTCCTCTCCCTCTCAAAATAATCAAAATATTTTGCTGTGGGGAATGTGTGCTGAGGTTTTGGGCTTGTTTGTTTTGGTTGGGTTGGTTGTTTAGTTTGGGAGTTTTTGTTTGTTTGTTTTCCCTCAGAATAAGTAACAAATCTCAAAGCAAGGTAACTAGATAAACACAAAGCGCTGCCCCTGCTCTCTGTGTCAGCCTGCGTAGTGCAGGAATAGCGGTAAGGAAGGAGAGGCTTTTGGCTGCTTTGCCACTTCCTGTGTTCTGCATCCACTTTGGGCTACAGCAAGGTTTGTGCACCATAGGAAGCAGAGAATGCGTGATAACAGAGAAGAGCCTTCTCCTAATTTCCCTATCCCAGGGGCAGAAGCTGGGCTCAGGCAAGGCTGTTCCAAGTAACATATGGCACGGGGATCAGCCTGTGTAAGTGATATTCCTCAGGACGTATTCTCAAATACATCCTTACATCCTCATGCCTCAATGCAATAGGGAACTATTTCCTCTGATTCTAGGACTCAGTCACTGACATGTGACATGACAGTAGCATTGAGCCAGGCTCTGCTTTGAGAAGATATAATCCTGGGGAAAGTTTAAAACCAATCTTCTTTAGTGCATCACCCATAAGGATTTAGGAAAAATAAGGTTTCTTCCAGTTAGGTCTTCAAATACAAGAATTTTCTGTGAGAAAAGTGTAAAACTTGTATCTCTGAATGAATGCAGTATGTAGGCAGTCTTCAGGCTGAGCATGTTTCAGGTAGGCATTATATTCATGTTTCGGTTCTACAGACTGAAAGAATCTGCAAAAAGTCAGTCTCACTGGTTGATAATATTGAACAGTGAAGCATACAAGAACACTGATCTCCAGAGACAACTTGAAATCTAGAGGGAATACACCCACGTTAGCTGCATGACAGTGCCAGCAGGATCTCTGTCACAAGAAAACTGAAACTTGCCAGATGTTTCTATCTGAAATACATCCCAAGCCCTTAAGACATCAGAATGATCAGTGTGTCGGAGAGAAGGCCTTTCAGTACGTAAAACATGCATTTACCATACAGGTAGAGGTGTGTTTCAAGGAAGAAAAACTAATTAAAGTGGGGGAAAGTTGTATCTTCCCATTTTGTAATGAATATGACACTGAAAACCTATGTCCTGTAGAAACAATCTGTCTAATACTAGAAACTTAACTACCTTGTATTTCAGAGATTATGCTGTTGTGGTTTAAGACCACATTGATAATGTGAAGACTAAATGGAGACTGATGCCAAAACACTTTAATCACATATGCTCACTTTTACAAGTTAAAGTGTTTCTGTGCCCTGCAGGAGAGATGGTGGTCTGGCAGAGAATTTGGGTGCATCAGCATATGGATTTCTGCTGTAATGTGCACAGCCTGAAAGCAGGGCTGCAGCATCCCATGGCATCTCCCTTTTCTTTCTCTCTTCTGGATTCTCTTTTGTTCTTTCTTGCATACCCTGAGAGTCACTTAGATATCCACAGTGTTGTCATTAACTGAAGTTTTCCTGCCTGTGTTTCTCCTGGAGCATCTTTCAGAGTGTCTTCTCAGTTTTTTTCCCCCCAGAACTTCTCTGAATGTGTCTCCTGCCATCGTGGTGGCTGCTGTCATTCACACATGCAAGTTCTGGGGTGCCATGGGCGGCAATTCTGGTCACATTGGTGTGCTTCACAGAATCGTAGGAGTTGGAAGGGACCTCTGGAGATCATCTAGTCCAACCTCACTGCTAAAGCAGGTGCCCCTAGAGCAGGCTGCACAGGAACGCGTCCAGACTGGTTTTGAATATCTCCAGAGAAGGAGACTCCACAACCTCCCTGGGCCACCTGTGCAGCGCTCTGTCATCCTTACAGTAAAGAAGTTCTTCCTCATGTTCAGTTGGAACTCTCTGTGCTCCAGTTTGTGCCCCCTGCCCCTTGTCCTGTCTCTGGGCACCACCGAAAAGAGCCTGGGCCCATCCTCTTGGCACCCGCCCTTTAGATATTGGTAAGCATTGATGAGGTTCCCCTCTCAGTCTTCTCTTCTCCAGAATGAAAAGACCCAGGTCTCAGCCTTTCCTCATAAGAGAAATGCTCCAGTCCCCTCATCATCCTTGTAGCCCTCTGCTGGACTCTCTCCAGTCATTCCCCATGTCTCTTGAACTGGGGAGTCCAGAACTGGACACAGTACTCCCAGATGCGGCCACACCAGGGCTGAGTAGAGGGGCAGGATCACCTCCCTCGACCTGCTGGCCACACTCTTCTTAATGCACCCTAGGATGCCTCCGCAGGTGCAGGACCCTACACTTGCCTTTGTTGAACTTCATGAGATTCCTCTCCGCCCAACTCTCCAGCCTGTCCAGGTCACGCTGAATGGCAGCACAGCCTTCCCGTGGGTCAGCCGCTCCCCCCAGCTTTGTATCGTCAGCAAACTTGCTGAGGGTACACTCTGTCCCTTCATCAAGGTCGTTGATGAATATGTTGAACAGGGCTGGACCCAGCACTGACCTCTTGGGAACACCACTGGTCACAGGCCTCCATCCAGACTCTGTGCCACTCATTACAACCAGCTGAGCTCTGCCGTTCAGCTAGTTCTTGATCCAGCTCACTGTCCACTCATCTAGCCCATACTTCCTAAGCTTGCCCATGAGGATGTTGTTAGAGACAGTGTCAAAAGCCTTGCTGAAGTAGAGGTAGACAACATCTGCTGCTCTCCCCTCATCTACCCAGCCACTCATGACATTATAGAAGGCTATCAGATTGGTCAAGCAGGATTTCCCCTTGGTGAATCCATGTTGACTACACCTGATAGTCGTCTTCTCTTCCATATGCTTTGAGGTGACTTCCAGTATGAGCTGTTCCATCACCTTTCCAGGGATGGAGGTGAGGCTGACTGGCCTGTAGTTTCCTGGGTCCTCCTTCTTGCCCTTTTTGAAGATCAGAGTGATATTGGCTTTCCTCCAATCCTCAGGCACTTCTCCTGTTCTCCACGACTTTTCAAAGATGATGGAGAGTGGCCTGGCAATAACATCTTCCGGCTCCCTCAGCACTTGTGGGTGCATTCCATCAGGGCCCATGGACTTGTGGGTGTCCAGTTTGCCTGAGTGGTCTTTGACCCAATCCTCTTTGACCCCAGGGACGTCTTCCTTTCTCCAGACTCTTTCTCTCCTATCTCCAGGGACTGGGAATCCTGAGAGCCGGCCTTAGCAGTGAAGACTGAAGCAAAGAAGGCATTCCGTAATTCCGCCTTCTCTGCATTCTCTGTCACCAGGGTGCCCTCCTCATTGAGCAGTGGGCCCACATTCTCCCTAGTCTTCCTTTTGATAACGACGTACCTGTAGAAGCCCTTCCTGTTGTCCCTGACCTCCCTCGCCAGCTTCAATTCCGAGTGGGCCTTAGCTTTCCTCGTTGCATCCCTGCATGCTCTGACAACATTCCTGTGTTTGTCCCAGTGTTGGAGCTGGCAGAGACTGGCATGGAGCAACTCCCTCATGGGTCACGCTGCAACTCCCCACCACCCAAACTCTTCTGGTTTTGCACAAAATCAATTTTACTTACCAAAACATTCCATAAAATAATTTCCAGAACAATGACTGTTTAGTAACTGAACCCGTCTAAACTAGAAAGGCAGAGTGAGGGAGAAAGAAGCTAAAGACATAGTGAAGTGAGGCTATGTGTTTGTAGTCATGTTGGAGGTTATCATCTGACCCAAGTGTAGACCCTAGTCTCTCCAAGTCCAGCACAGTGTCACTAGGTCCTGATGCTGCTTTCTTTGATCATAGGAATTTAACTTGGCTCAGCATAGGCATTGATTGACTAAAGATCCTAACTTGTGAATTCTGATGACTTTAGCAGTGATGATGTGAAATGCCACCATTTATTGATAGCAGCCAGCTGTTTCCTGGGGGATTCTGCCACAGGCGAGTATGCTGGCTAATTCTGTTTAATATACAAAAGAATGGTGCTTTGAGAAGCAGGTTCACATCTGCTTCTGCTGCCTGCTCAGTTGTGACAGTCACGTCCCTCCAAGTTTTCTGCAAGATAGCTGGAAGCAATAACACCTTCAGTCACACAAGTGCAATTCCTCAGATTCTATGTAAAAACTGGGGCATTATGAGGAAGAGGTAAGCTAAGGGAAGATGAGACTATCTTTAAGTAAGTTCATTGTGCATTGAAAAATAATGCTATTTGATTTGTTTATTTTCATTTGTTTTAAACATCTGTGGATCCATAACAGTACTAGTGGATAGTAAAGTGTCATCAATACCCAAAATCCAGTTATCTAATCCCCTTTACGGAATTTACCACCATTTAGTTTAGAATTGTTGGCTAGTTTCCAACAGTAACTGATTTGTTGCAGTGTACCCATATATATGTGCTTTTCTTTACGAAATAAAGCAAAAGTGAAAATAAGAGTTGTTTGTTTAATGTAATGTAACACCAGTTTCACATGTTAGGCCCTCTTTTAGAAATTATTAGTAAAAAAATGGTAGAAAAATCAGCACGCAAACTGAAGTACAGGCAGTAGGTGGTACTGCCTGTTTATTTGGTATTGGTGTGTCATCAATGTAGCAACAGCTACATTGCAAATCGAACTATGATTGAACCAAAGTCAAGTGTTAAAGTATTATCGAGTACAATGGTATGGTGTAGTGGAAACTGACAGCGTGTATTTGTGCTTCTTTCATCTTTGGTTAAAAGGGTGGCATACTATCTCTATGGGTATGTCTTGAAGAGTGACCCAGTAAGGCTTACAAATATTTCAAAATCCTTGGAAAGGGAGTGCTTTGAATTTACGCGCCTATCTTCTTGTCTATTGTGACTGATAACAGTGCTTTTCACTACACAGAATGTAACTTGAAGAGAGCTCTGCAGTAAGACTTACCTTTGAATGCTCTGTGTTTGAAATTATTTTGTTTTCTGGTATTTGATTTAAAACAAGACGGAATCATCCATGACATTGCAATTAAATAATGAGATAGAGAATGAATGACGGCAAAATGAGATAATCACCATATATAAGCAGTTAATCATGCAGGTGTCTTATAAGCACCGACATGGAGGATTTCTAGTTCTGATGGCCCTGGCTCCTGAAAGAGGCTTTCAGTACTCAATAGGTCTAGACTTGGGAGTGCTGGATTAAGGTGGATTTCCCTGAAGCTGCTCCACCTGACTGCCAGACAATGAGACTGTGAACACCACTGTTAACACAGATTCAAGAATAATATTTAATTCTATAAAAGGAGATGGAAGATACTTTTGTGGTGTTTGTGAAGTCCTTAAATGCATCAGTGGAACACAGTAGAAATGTTCATGAAGAAAGTAATTATTTTGTATACTAGAAACTAATTAGATACTGGTTTGTGTGTTAAAGCATAGGGCTATACAGTGAACATAAGGATGAAAATAAGTTTGCAGTGAACTTGTTCACTGCAATATGGCAGGAGTCCTGACGGTGAAAGGTAATATTTTACTGTTTAATTAGGAATTGTATCATAATATACAAGAAATGAGTCTTACAGGCTACCTTGAGTCTGGCATTTCCTCCTTTTGAATGTTCTTAGCAACCATCTCTTTATATGATTTTGTGGATGAAATGTAATATTTATATAATGGTAGTGCCCATAGGCTTGATCACTATCAAAGACCTGTTGTACTAACATGCACATAAACACAATTCCCTTGTCATTAACTGTTTCTCAACTGGAACTTCTGATATAATGTCATCAAATTAAAGCTCCAGGGGAAATGTGTCATGTTACAGCTGCTTCTAGATTAACAAAACTGTATTGTGACTTGTTAAAGAGTGGTATTTACATTTTTTGGATGATACTTGGGATACAGAAACTTCCTTGAAGAAGAAATAAAGCTGTATGGAGTGATGAAAATGAAGGCCCCCGTAAGAACAAATTATTATTTTTTTTTGTCAGGGTGGTATAGGGACAATTATACGGAATATCCTTTTTAACTTTTTCTTTCCTGTGAGATAGTTAACTGAGAGGTAATGGGCTGCAGCAATTTTGAAGAAAATGGCAGTGTTTTTTTCGCTCTGCCTGCCTGATACAGTGCAAAATCAATATAAAGAACATAGTCCTGCGACTGGAAAAAAATGCTCTTGAGCATTGTCCTAATTCAAAAGATAGAGTTCTTAATTTATTGAAAGCAATGTTTAAGCCAAATCCTGGGATGAAATTTTCGGTACTGATTCTTAGATAATTTCTCTTCAGTGGTCAAAGAGGAGAAACAAAAATAATACCAGGCTTCAAAGATTTAATTTATGAAGAAAGATTAAGAGGCTTATTTTGACTGGAAAAAGAAGAATATATTTTACGGTGATTTTAGCAAAACCTATATATTTAGGGAGAGGATGACTAATGTTAAATGAACTCTTTATTCTTGCAAGAAGTAAAGAGGGGGGAAATCAAAATGGATTTGGAAAGGTTGAGAAAAAGATGGCTTGAGTGAAACATTTTTAGACATAGAGTAAATAATGTATGGAAAAAATTACTGGAAAGGTTATTGAAGCATGAAACATTGATGGATTCTAAAGGCATCTAGTTTTGTTTCTGAGGGTAAGAATATAGGGAAATGAAATAGTCAAATAGAAGTGAAGAAAGCATAGATAAGATGCCAAGTTTTTTTCTTTTTGAAAATCAAAATACTCAATGAGTATAAGGGAAATGTATTTTAAAGCAAATTATTCTATTTTTCTTTTTCAAAAACATGCTTTAGAGATGAAAGCAAGGTTTGAACCTCTCATGCATCGTTTCTAATGAGGTGCACTCTAAACTCACGTGTTCCCCGTGCTTTAATGACTGTAACTTTTACTGGCCATGCATGTAGAAAAATCACATTGTAGTGCCTAACACTTATAGCTTCTTCCAATTTCAGGGAGGACTTTTGTCACCTTTTCGTTTGTTAGAATTATCAATGATATGACTCTATCCAATTTAACAGCGTATTGTTACTGAAAAATGAATGTGGGCTGCCCCGCAAAACATGCCCAGAACCCCTTGATTTCAGCAGTAAGCATGTGCTAGCACAGTCACTGTTTTCCATGTAATACAAGACAAATATCATTGGAAGATGAGCCATTCTAAATCTCAGATTTACTCTAGGAAAATGGTCTTAAATATTTTATTGATTATGTTTGCTGGTGGTGCCAAAAAAAATCTGAAGTTTGATACATTTTATATGTTGCTGAAATGAATGCAGATTTGTCTACTTCTACTTCAGCAAGGCTTTTGACACTGTCTCCCACAGCATCCTCATAGGTAAGCTCAGGAAGTGTGGGTTAGATGAGCGGACAGTGAGCTGGATCGAGAACTGGCTGAATGGCAGAGCTCAGTGGGTTGTGAACAGTGACGCAGAGTCTAGTTGGAGGCCTGTGACCAGTGATGTTCCCCAGGGGTTGATGCTGGGTCCAGCCCTGTTCAACATATTCATCAGCGACCTGGGTGAAGGGACAGAGTGTACCCAGCAAGTTTGCTGATGACACAAAGCTGTGGGGGAGCGGCTGACTCACCAGAAGGCTGTGCTGCCATTCAGCGTGACCTGGACAGGCTGGAGAGTTGAACAGAGAGGAACCTGATTAAGTTCAAAGGCAAGTGTGGGATCCTGCACCTGTGAATGAATAACTTCATGCACCAGTACAGGTTGGGGGTTGACCTGCTGGGGAGCAGCTCTGCAGAGAAGGACCTGGGAGTGCTGGTGGACGACTGGTTCACCATGAGCCAGCAATGTCCCCTTGTGGCCGGGAAGGCCAGTGGCATCCTAGGGTGCATGAAGAAGAGTGTGGCCAGCAGGTCGAGGGAGGTGATCCTGCCCCTCTACTCAGCCCTGGTGAGGCCGCATCTGGGAGTACTGTGTCCAGTTCTTGTCTCCCCAGTTCAAGAGAGAGGGGGAATGACTGGAGTGCGTCCAGCAGAGGGCTACAAAGATGGTGAGGGGAGTGGAGCATCTCCCTTACGTGAAAAGGCTGAGAGACCTGGGTCTGTTCAGCCTGGAGAAGAGAAGACAGAGGAGACCTCATCAATGCTTACCAATATCTAAAGGGCGAGTGTCAAGAGGATGGGGCCAGACTCTTTTCAGCGGTTCCCAGCGACAGGACAAGGGGCAGGGGGCACAAACTGGAGCTCAGAGAGTTCCAACTGAACATGAGGAAGAACTTCTTTATTGTGACAGAGCACTGGAACAGGCTGCCCGGGGAGGTTGTAGAGTCTCCTTCTCTGGAGATATTCAAAACCAGTCTGGACGCATTCCTGTGCAGCCTGCTCTAGGGGCACCTGCTTTAGCAGTGAGGTTGGACTAGATGATCTCCAGAGGTCCCTTCCAACCCCTACCATTCTGTGATTTGTCAGGGGTAGCTTTCCTGTCTCATATCAGAATTATAACTAAGGAAACATATAAAAAAAAAAAGTTATGGTGTGTTAGGTTCTTCATGGTATTTGCACAAGTGTATGTTCTTTAACCACCTCATTTTTACTGTAACTTAAACCAGCTAATTCCTGACTGTGGCTGGGTAGAGGGGGGTGGCAGCAGCATGAGCTACCTGGTGTTTTACCATAGACAGCTCTATGCCATCTAGCAAGTCTTGTGTCTCTTGCCCAGCAGGCAGACGAAGCAAAGAAAGGGAAATGAGGAATCTAGAAAGACAATTTTGTCTGGACCTTGCTGCTCTCCCAAAACTGTTGATCTTGCTCTGTCTGTCCACCAAGCAGCTGGAGTAAGCATGTCTCCACAGTACAATCTTGAAAATTGTGCGGTGTCATCCTGCCCTTCCAGAGTTCTACCTGGTATGAAAACTGGGTTGGTTTTGGCAGAAGACTTCTGTGAAAGCAGAAAAACGTGAAAGTGTAGGTTAGCTGACTTGTTGAAATTTGCTTTTCTATTGCTTGGGAAGCTGTTACCTCTAGCATTACAGATGAAGATGAGCAGCAGAAATTGTGTGACCTGAGATGAAATAAAAAAATTTACTGTTTGGTAATTTGGAGTTATAGAATATAATGCATAGAAAAGCAGGCTTCGTTAGGTTTGCTATTTACAAAACTATTTGTTATGAATACTGAGTTCAAGTTGTGTTTGAATTTAAAAATCCTAATAGATGGGAAAATACCTACTTGGACCCAAATGTGTCATTTCTCAGTAGTACTCACCTCATTACCCTTTTTCCTTTATGAGAAAGATTTGTTAAATATATTGGAACAGTTCAAATGTACGTTTGTTTTTGACTTGTTACCTATTTCTACCTCCTGCTTAATGGAACACAAGTTGCCTAGTTATGTTAAAGCTTTTCCAGAGCAAGTTTCCATACCTGGATGCATTTCACAAAACTACAGTAGCCCAGGACTATCATAACCTACCACAGCAGTATGCGAGATAGTATATAATTTGTAAGTATTAACTCTTCTATTCGGACTTCTAAAAATGCTGAGAATGCATTTAGCGGCATAACAGATATAGCTGGCTACCCTTTTTGCTTGGTAGTTCTTCTGAATTTGAAATTAAATTGAAGAGTTTAAGTAAACATCTACCAATTAGCAAATACATTTCCTCTCTTCAGAACTGAGTATCCATGTTTTGTGCAGGTGTAGCATCCGTTTTCTGTAGCAGCATCTGGATCAGAATAGGTTTTATAATGTGCTTAAGTCAGTAAATTATAACGTCCAAACAATTTGTGTACAACAAGTACAGGAATGCTGCAATTTGCAGCCTGTATGATAAGGCTAGGTGGCATTGCACAAGATATGGAGGAAATGTTTATTTTATTGTGCCTTTTTATAAACGTTCTCCAATGAAACTCCTGTTAAAAAAAAAAGATTCTAGACTAAATGTGCCCAATTTAGCCATATTTTGGTTTTTGGTGCCCCAGTGTAGTTTGATGTTAAACCAAAAAAATTGTGACGGTGGTCAAGTACTCCCTTGTTAGGTAATCTCATAATTAAGCTTATGTAACAGTGGAGAAAGCAACTCACTCTTCATTACTGTTCCTTACTTCCTCCTGTAAGTCATGGATATGCCAGCTAATACAGCTGCCTAGACTATCCATCCCTTAATGTTCAGTGGAAAGAAACAGGCATTTTTAGGTTCTAAGTCATTCCAATATTGAGTAGGTGCCTAAAATAAGTCAGATGGATGAAATCAAAATGTAGTGTTTTTTTCTCTGTGGACTCTAATAACAGGAAAGTGTTTAGCTGTCTGAGCAAGACACCTAAAATTAGTTGAGCTGGATTGCATGTGTTTCTTTCCATTGCTATACCACCTCCACATAATTTGTTTATATTTACTAAACCAAATAGTGCGACGATTATAATCCTTTATGATTTCTACTTCACAGACTAGTGTTACCTGGCCTGCAGCTCGTGAGCAATGTGTTGGCCTTTAGACATGGATATGGCTCCTGGATGCAGGAGGCTGCTGCTGCTGTCTTGCCCTAGCTATGAGGAGGATATTTCCAGCACAGTGTTAGTGCCCTACTATGGTTGTTCGGGATTCAGTGAAGTTTGGGACTCAATGACTACTAAAGCGATCTTTCTTTTGCCGTTTTAAGAACTGTCTAGGTGCCTTTTGCATCTGAAAATGTTCCTCAGTCAAAGGACACATTAAATCATTATTAAAATTCCTCTAGTTCCATGTTCACACACCTGTTAATGAAATCGGAAGTTAATGCTAGTAAAGTATCACCCAAAACTGGAATCCAGCTAAAACAAAAGAATTCTCTCCACCCCAGCCCCTGCCAAGTTAAACTGTCAGTACAACATAATTTCAGACCCTGTCCTTTCAGCTGCTTCGTATAAACTCAAAAATTTAAAGCAATTGCAATTAAAGGCTTTCAATTTAGGCTTTTATTAAAACATAGGCATACATCTGCTCTAGATAGAAAGGTAAATTTGTTTAAATGAGTACAGTTGGGAATTTAAATAAAATCTGGTTATTTAAAACCCTTTTAGTTTATGTTGCTGTGTTCCCTGCTCTTTGAACCTTACCTCAAAATGCAATTATATTGATAACTACTATAAAATATTATGAAAAACTACAGCATGAAATATAATGCAATGCAATTTAGAGAAGGTATTAAATTGACTAGTTGTGTGTTTAATGACTTACAAATGCTGTGTGAATAGAGTCCAAAGTTTTCTGTATTGATACAGTATGTGTAGATCCATTGCACCAAGAACCCCAAAATGTAAAGAAAAAAACCCAGAATGCTAAAAAATGTCACAGACAAAATGTGTTTAAGGAACATGCTGAAATAATGGCATTTATATGTGAAATACTAGTACTCGACAAGATTTTTGGTAAAATGGGACGTTTCAGTGCAAGATTTAAATTGTGGGAGGTTTTCTTGTTTGTTTCTCTTTTAGTCTGTAGTGACACTGATTTAACAACTTTGATTTGATACTTTTGTTTTTCACTTAGTAGACCAACAGGGTAATTTACATCTCAGTTCATAGTATGATGTTTTGTTAGTTGGAACATACTGTTTATATGGAGTGACTGAAATAGTGTGTTTCAGGACAGTAGAGCATGTTTGAGTTCAGACCTTGTGGACAAACTCATTGAATTTCTGCTGCCTGATCTGTATCTTCCAAGTGCTTGTGTAACAAGCGTCTTCATCTCTATGGAGAATTCCCAGATTATAATCTCATCGTTTAGACTTTTGAAAGGTCTTTAAAATGTTTCACTAACTAGTCAGATCTTCCAGAAATCACAATTTAGACCAGCATCTTTTAGTCATGATGTTAATTTTGGACCAGACTTTACCTTTCTTACACATACTGCTGAGGCAATCCATCATCATGGTAAAGCAAGGGAAATTCAATCCATCACTGTTGGATTCTGATGCAAGGCTGTAAGGGGAATGCAAGTCATCTTCCCGGTAGTAATCAAACAGCTGTGATACATGCCACTTTAAGCTTGTATCATCCTATAATAGATTGTTTTCTTCTACATGGGAGCCTGCTACAAAATCTTCTGACAGATGGACTGTCTTGCAGAGGTTTCTTTTCGTGGAGTTTAAGGCTGTGAACTAGTTATTGACAAATACTACATCATCAGTTCCAGTTGAAGACACAGACTAATAAGTGGAACATTGGCACTAATCCTTATTTAATCAGCCTTAAAATGGTAATTTCAAATTGATGAGGGCATAGGGAATAGTTTTTATACTTTTAAAGTGCTACTAAAAATACCAGGGATATGTGTATTCAACCCAAGGATGAAATTACAGTGTATTCTACATGTATGGTGAGTGAAGCATGCTACAGAAAGCTGATGTCTGAGTCATGCAGGGACCAAAGAATTCCTTGGTTTAAAAACAATGCACTCCCTCTCTTGAGTTTCGCAGAGAGTTTGTGGGAATACTATTGCTTTATTTTTGTTCTTTGTTTTTTTCAATATTACTTAATTCATTTCAAAAGCTGTTAAGATATGCGAAAGCATTAAGAAACATTAATATTAAAAAACTGTAGCAAGCTAAAGCTTCAGAACTCCTGAAACTAAATTCAATTACCTGTCTAATATAGCCTCAGTATTGACAATAATTTCCCAGTCTACCTTATGGTGTATTTGGAGAACCTAAAGCTGATAGTTAACCCTTTGGTTTGTGCAACGTAACTCACTGATTTCTGTAATGTATTTATTTGAGAGGCTGTTAAAAAATTTGTTAGTACTGATTATTATTCTTAAATATGACCTTTAAGTATTCATCTAAAAGTAGAAATACTTCCTACCCACTTGCAATGTTTCAGCACAAAGAAACACAGTACAGCAGGAGAGAATTGCTTTTCTGTTCAGACGGAGTAATATAAATATTGTACAAGCCTTACTGAGTACATTAGTCTGCAAACATCAATCTCAATCTATTTAGAAGCTTAGTTAGGTGAACCACAAAATGTGTAACAATCATACAAGTGCTTTAGTTGTTTTTTGAAGTTTCCTAACTTGAATATTTTGAGGTTTGAGGTTTATCTAAATACAGTTAATTAGTCAACTAATACTGGAAAGTAGCTTCGTTGAAAGCTGAGCTCAGAAGTGTGAATGGGCACCAAATAAAAGGGTGCCCGTAAGATATTTAAAGTGTGGTAGCTACATCATTGTACAGTCCTGAGCTATTTGAGTACAAGTATTCATCTAGCTATAGCAAAAACATTCAGTCCAGGCTGACTTGTACTGGCAAGAACTGGGGTGAATACATCCAGTGCTGAAGTCTGTGCCACTTAAAGGAGACTGCTATTGGCACTTGTGTTATTTAAATTAGTCTTGGCTGGGATAGCTTGTTACACTTCAGCATAGACTCATTATGAGGGCAGAATGAAGAATTCAGTATCTAGACATGATCTCAGTAATTTTATGTAGAGATAACTATATGGGTAACAGGAAGTTTACACTACCATTGTCAATATTTTGCCTGTTCTGCGAATAAATAAGAAGTATCAGACTGAATCAGGAGTAACTTGCAACCTTTACTTTCAGCAGCACTTCAAGGCAAACAATTAAGCCAAACAATTTGAAACTGCAGCAAAAATTTGAATGTGTTCATGAACTTAACCATTTATTTTCCTCTTTCAGTTCTTGCTCCAAACCAGCAAAAAAAGTTAGAGCATGCTTATAAAGCTTCTGATAGTTGGTACAGTAAATCTGCTAGAGATTATTTTGCATTCTTAAAATATATTTAATCTTAATTTTCTTGCTTCAGCGAAATAGCCAGTAGATTTATTTGCATGTACATTTTCAGCCATTCAAGAAGATTCTCATTGACTAGTGCAGCAGTTCTGGAGTTAGCTTACAGACGCGCTTACAAAGAAGCATGCATCTAAACCTTATTTTCAAAAAAAACTATACCAGGAATAGTGGAAGATGTAGAAAGCCTAAAGCAATTGATATGACACCTGGACTACTGAAGATAAGTAAAGTAGATACAGAGAAATGGTTTATGCCCTTTGGTAAGTAGTAGAATTTTGAAGGCATGTTATGAGCTTATGACGTGCCTTTCTCTTTTGAAAACACCTCAAACCTAACAAGCATCCATGTATGCATGTAAACACAAAAATAGGGCAGTTTTATTTTTAAAAACTCTTGGGATATATTGGCCCTGATATAGCTGTTTAGACCATCCACAGCTATTTCACTCTTTCTGTGATCTCTGTCTGCCTTCAGCCTCTGACGTCCTCTCGTTAGATGTAACCCTAGGCATTGTGTAACGGATCCTGCTTTGGAGTATTATCCTTCTTATGTAGAAAACAGTAAACTATACTTTGTAATTGCTCTCTGATCGTTGAATTGAAAGGGCTCATATGTCATATCCAAATGCTAAATTTAGATCAAATAACTTAGAGAGGCAGAGGGAGAAAGAAAAGAAGTGAGAATGTGATAGACTGACCTTGTGTTGTATAGAACGCTATGCCTTTTCAACAGTGGCCTTGGTGAAGCATCAGAAAAAACAGGATGACATAAACAGTGCCATTGATGGCGATAAGCTGCAGGCCTGTCTGTCCTAGCCATAAAGGGCAGATGATGCTTATGGAATTCTGCTTATATTTTGGCTGGAACTAGTTTCATTACTCAAACAGAAAACACACAAAACAACACAGGGGAACTTCCTTGATCAAAGTTGGGTACATGACTCTAGTTAGCTCTTCCCTGTATTTCTTCCCTGTTGCTCCTGGGCAAACCACAAAAGCCTGTCTTATTTCTGTGACTAGTTCATCACAGGATCTTTTGGTTTTGTAATTACTTAATTCCTGCGTAGACTATAATTGGTCAGCCACTGAACTAGCTTAGCTCAGCTTAGTCACCATCTGTCAAGATGTGTTTAAATAAGGAAATCTCTCTCAAATAACCAAACAGTGACAAAGAGTTTCCTAAATTGCTTTTGAGAATGTATTTTAGTACCTAGTACGCAGAAGGAGGAAAAAGTGGAAGGTGATTTGCCAGAGCAGACTCAGCATTAGAAATGAGAGAAATTTGGGCAAAATGTGTGATGCAGTATAGAGTAAGCCTCCAGCACTAAAAATAGAAAGTATGAAATATCATTAGTAATAGTACAATTAGGTAGAAAATACTCAATATTTCAAGTACGTAGGTTGGAGTACAGGAGTCCTGGTAATCATACTCTCTCATACTGAAAACTATAACAAATACTTCAGCAGGGAGCAAACTGTTTTTTCTGTGTCTCTTTCAAAATATGTATTCTCGATATCTAGTCAAAACTACCAGCTAAAATTCTGATGCACACTGGTATCTAAGTTGTCGGATGACGACTAAGCCTTTACAATATATTATACAATACCAATTACTTTTACTCACTAAGCTTAGTTTTCATAAATGTTTTTCATCACTTGTGATTGCGTTTTTCCTAACACAGGTTTTGTAGAATATTTGTTAAAAATATGACATAAAAACCAAAATAGAACAGTTCTAGATCTTAATTATGTTTTTAAAGCTAGAGGACCAGAATGGTAGTGAATTGGTTAGTTACTGGGAAGCGTGGTAAGTTGTTTGAATTTGATGTGGTGGTTCATAAGTTTATACGAGCACTGTTAGATGTAGGTATTTATCCGTCTCCTGTCCAAAAAACTCTAAGTCACATGACGTTGAACACAAGACAAATAGACTTTGTTACCTCAACACCACACTTCGAAGATGTTATGATGATTGATTGATTCTTACCAGTCTTCAGTTCCAACTACTTGCATACTAAAAGGTTGATTTGAACTAAGAAAAGGGCAGTTTACCTTTTTATCAAAGGAAATATACCAGCAGCTGTAATAATGTGCTCACAGAAGTAGAGATGTAAGCTTATCCATGGCCCTACTTTACCATTTTTTCTTGTTGATAACGTGCAAGTAAAAACTGTTTTCCAACAGTAGATGCTCAAAGGTCAGTGGTCCTCAGAGCACACCATTCAATTCAGTGACAGTTATAAGATGAAGCGTTATGTTCTACCTTTTTGAGAGTATCTTTAAGGTAATAACTCAACTACAGTGGCAAAAAAATATTTGAGGTTTGTGTTTAAAAGAAAAGCACCTATTTGAGGCTTTTGTCCTGTGCCACAAACCCCTTTCATAACCATTCCAGACTGTGAAGTCAATTGATCACTTTTTTTGTAGCCAGGCACTGAAAAGCCACTGTCTCTCTAACAAAAAGGCAAGAAAGCTTCTTCCAGAGGCTTTGAGTTACTCAGACATGTCATTTATAAACATTAAGCCTTATTTAGTGGGTCTACAAGTTCAAGCTTTTGAGAAAGCTTGCAAATTGCTACCCTGCCTCACTCATGAAAAGGCTTCTTATAATCTGGAATAGATAAGACAGCTGCAAGAAGTGTAGCACAGTGCCTGCTGGCAAGGGAGAGGGTTTTATTCCAGATAATGTACTGTGCAGAAACTGCCAGAGATCTGGCTCACCTTCAATCAGGAAGAATCTCGATGAAGATAAGATCATGATAGTCAGTCTCTCAGCCTTCAAGGGGAGGCTGCTAGCTATCTATTTGTTGCCATTGCACATGTTTACAAGGACTAACTTCCAAGAGCTGCAAATATTTCCCGTTAGCTGTCAGGGAGTAATAGCGTGACTCTTATTTGATGCTATTTTCCTGTCATCACTGAAAGTCAGGAGTCAAATTCATTTAAAATGTCCATGTCTTTTTAATGTGTTAAGAAGATACGCAGACAGAAAAAGAGCGAGGCTGGAGAGGTTACTTACTAGGAGAAACCAACTTGTCTTGGTGATGTGTTTACAACCTTAAACGTAAATTCAGGGAAGTTAGTAGTATCTTTCTTAGTGGAAAACTTTTAATATTAACTGAGCTTGTTCTCGCTTTCTCTAATCTTTAATTATTTGGCTCAACTGCCAGTTTGTTGAGAACTCTCCTACAACAAAGCTAGAGAAAGAAGTTTTAAAAATACTAATGAGTCTTTCTTATCCATACTGAAGATAGTTTAAATTTAGATGAAAATATCAGTAGAAATCTTGAGTGATAAATAAATTTGCATCTCTTAAGTACACTCACTTTCAGCTCCTGTCTGATGAAGTAAAGTTTGGATGACAGATGAAATGTAAGTGCAGAGATGGCTTGTTAGAAGCAGCATTCATTATAGGTGTCACTGTAACTAATACTCTAAAGCTTTCACTTTCATGTAAGACATTCATGTCTTCAGCTGATATGTTAGCTCTAAAAGTATAAAAAGAACTCTCAGTAATTAGAGGAGGTGAAACTTGAATGTTCTGGAAGATGAATTTGCTTTATATAAAAACTCTTGTCTCGTACTTGAAAGAGTTGGTTTATGTGCTGATTCATGTAAGCATGTGTTCCTGTTGTAAACGCTGAAGATAATAGGTTGTTGATGAGAAAAAGACTGACTAATTTGTTTTACCAATGCTTAAAAGTATACATCGTCTTTCTCAGGAACTCCAGCATTGTGTCAATATAATCAGATGAGTCGCAAAAGCGTGACTGTCAGTGTTGTATTATTAAAGAGATAATTTCAGTATTACCTTAGAGTTTTTTTAATCCAAGTTGCTCAGTATATTGGAAACTATCTAGGTGTGATCTCAAATAGGCATTATGGTTTTGCACATTTCTGTTGCAGCTTCTAATGCTCTTTGGCAGGTCTTGACCCAAACCTCGTCAAGCCCTTTGACATTTGGGCTGTTTATACCACTACAACAGTATCATGATTATAGAGGAAGTGGCGATAGTTGCACTGTAATTAAAGCTGCATATAAAGTAACAAAATATTAAAGAAGGGGAGATAATTTTTAGGTGAGAACTGAAATGGCAAAAAAAGGCTTTTTTAAAATATTTTTATTTCATTTAACACTTTATACGTTCTGTGAAATGAAGGAGGAAGTGAGAACCAACTTCCACTCCTTGCTATTTGATGAGCTGCTGTTTCAGTGTTGGATTACTTTTCTGGCCCTTTCCACTGGTCATGCAGCAAATCTCTAACTACTACCTGTTCATTCAGACTTGTATACCCTATTAGTGGTGACATTTATCCAAATGTTGGAAGTCAGGATAAAAAAAGTCATACAAAAAACTGGTGAATGTATCTGATGCACAGCCATTGACCATCCTTTTTTTTCCCAGAGCCATTGCATTGGGCTTTCTCTACACTTTTGAATTGGAGCAGCTTTCTGACCTGCAGGGCAGGGGATTGGGATGAACTGCCGGATACTGGACAGCTCATGAGGGAGAAAATGAGAACAGCAGAGGAGGAAGATACAGTTTTGCATGATCTATAATGACTCTGGAAAAATAAGTTTAAAATATGATATTTTGACTCCATGCTGACTAATACTCTGTTTAGATTACAGGAAATGAATATCCTTAATTTAAGATAATTTAGCAATGTGTGGGAGAAGCTTCATGCATCAGGCATCTTGTTGGCAGTAACCTATCAGTAGGTTGATGTGGAGTTGCTTCTAATTGGCTGTTACTGTTGATAGTACAGGATGTGGAAAATGTACCTGATGGAAATTATATTCATAAGAGGGATAGCCACTTATAAAGTGTCTGTTTGAAATAACTTTATGCCTACTCTTTTCTTCTTTTAAATAAATGTAAAAATATATAGTCATATTACTCTTTGGCATTCATATTGAAAACTTGAAGTCACTGCTTTGAAGATCTGTCTTCAGCTGGAGAGCTGTCACTTCGATTTTCTCCATTAGTAGTTTTTGATCTTTGTCAGTATTAGCAATGTTGGTTCTATGTATACATATTGTGTGTGTGTGTGTTTTAATTGTATATGTATATAAATTTTAGAAACTTCAAACTATAATGTGTAGATGGAAAAAAACAAGAAAAATCTAGGAAAAAAAACACCCAAACAAAAAAACCCAAGCCCCAACAAACCAAAAAAACCAACCAGACCCTTTATCTTCAGAGAGTTCTTCCCAATACTATCTCTGTACGCTCTTTTCTGACTTCCCTTGAGAATCAAGTTCTAGGGGGAACATTGTGTTCACCCATATGGG
The DNA here is from genome assembly GCA_013398225.1 of Steatornis caripensis. Lineage (NCBI taxonomy): Eukaryota > Metazoa > Chordata > Aves > Caprimulgiformes > Steatornithidae > Steatornis > Steatornis caripensis. The sequence goes on from VZSC01019019.1 coordinate 273,474, forward strand.
AGTATGGTCTTTCAGGAAATCAGAAGTGTGAAGGTTGATCTTCACAGCAGAACAGCAAAACGAAGAGAAAATTATACCAGAGGTATAATAGCAAAAGGCTTGATCTGATTGCAACAGCCAAGAATGTATTTCAGCCCCAAAGGGTTCCCTTTCACTTCTCCCATGGAACTCCACTTTTGATCTCATCTCTGCCTCATACCTCTTATCTCTACTCCTTAAACTTCATCATGAAAATCATAAGAAGGTAGGAAGCTGTGGCTCTAGAAGCTTGAAAGTATAGGAGAATTAAACTCGTTCAGTCATAGGGACAGAAAGAAGTTACATCTTGCAGGATGAAGCTTGATACCACCTTTGTTCTTGATTTTTAGAGGATACAATTAGTTATTGGTGGATCTGATAACAGTTTTACTATGTAAAGCTTAGAACTGGCTATTTATTACTTTCAATAATATTTTATTAGAGGTTGTGATGGTTTTAATGAGGCATGCATTTCCTTTTCCCCAAATGAAAAACTAAGTAAAGATTTTTTTTTTCAGAGTAACCAGATAATAAACCAAAAAAATCTTGAGTTCAGACTTTCTTTCTGAGTCTTAACTGTCAACAACTTGTTAAGGTTGGTTTCGGAATCCTGCAAATGGGTTCTGTAATGGGAATGGATTGATAAAAAGAGCATAGTTGTAACATTTTCTACATGCAGATCATCACTGCAGACCTTAGATGTCCTAGCGCAACATGTCAGAAGCAAATGAGACAGCTTGTGCTATTTTCGAATGATGTAAATGTGTATTTTAACATCATGGATTACAAAGATTACAAAAAAATTGCTCAGGAATTGCTGAATTACAAAGTAAAAAGTTATTTCAATTTTACTTTAGAGTTTTATTTGAAACTGTTTTTAATGTTAAGTTCTACCGTGATTGTTGCTTTTAGAGAACCCATGTGCTAAATTAGTGAAGGTATATTGACTAGGAACGGAGACAGCCTGTGTGATAGGTATTTACTGTTAGGTCTGTTTCATAAGTAATAGTTAAAAAGAAATATTTTTTTTAAGTGCTATTTAATGTAATTAGCTTGTGATAATTTGTTGAGGTGTGACCTGACTCTTCCACATAGTGATCATAGGAAAAGCGTTAACTTATTTTTCTGTCTACCTACTTGCACTTTGTAGAGAGAGATTGGCTGCATGTGCTAAATGAAAATCTTCTGTAGTCTGAAAAGTATATAAATGTTCTTCTCTGTGTTGCATGAGTTTATAATATGTAGAGTTCTGCATACGAATAATAATAATGATAAGACAAGGAAGGATGTAAAGAACACTTCAAATAGCTCTCCTGAAAAAATAAAAAAAGAGAGAAACAGAAATTGCAAGCAATTAGAAATGGAAACAAACGCTTAGTAAAGTCTCACTGCATTTGGAAGTGCTTAATACTGAACGGTGAATTGTACCATTCCATTAACTGCAAAATAAGCATAACTTAGGCAATTGTTCCAGGAGATGAATTTGTATTTTGTGATGCATGATGTAGGCACTCAACAAGATAGTATCACTTTGAATCTTCTCTACCTTGAATCACCTTCACCAGGCAACCCTGTCTTGACATTACTTATTTATTCCTTTTGCTGATAGAGTATTTGAGAGGGCAGTGGAATGAGAAGGTTACTAAAGAGCCGATATCTACGCAGAGGTAGAGTTAGTGTTCTGTGCAATTTGTGCTGTGTTATAGCCATGACCCAAGTTTTGTGTTGCCCACATTAAAATTAAAAAAATGTAAGAATTTCTTTTAGTGGACAGATCTCTATTAATGGATGAATGGCAGAATATATTTCAACAGCAAAACAATTCCAAAGAATTTTTAATAAGAAAATATTAGAAGATCTTGACAATTCTCCAGGCTTTTAGAACATTGGAAAAGCAGAAAAACAGCTTTAAAAGTACATTTGATACTAAAAAGCAATCTGGCAAGAGAAATAAGGCCCTGTATACAAATTTTGAGCTTGCTCTGGAAGTACCAGCTCAGCAAATAATGCATAATATAATTGCTTTTCAACAAGATCAAGGAAATTAAGCTGTCAAGTTATTAGAATAGCACATACTGGGAGTATAAAACAGGTACAATAACCAATATTAATATGCTGGCTGACATCAAAACAAAAAAGTGGCAAATTTAAGTTTTTAATTTTGGCACATCAAAGCCTTTTCATCCTCCAGTAAGTGTTGTTTCCTGTTTTTCACTAATCATTGACTTCTGCAGCATTTTAAAGTTTATTATTCTCTCATTTGAATGAAGTTTAAAACAAAACAGAGTAGCCAGCAAATATTCATATAATTGCAAATGTCACTCATCTCAGCATGTGTATCAAATGCATTTTAAACCCAGAAGACAGTTTTGAAGTTTAGGATTTAATTCTTCTTTGTCTTTTTTCTGCTATAGTAGTGCTGCCTGTAAGCAAATGCCATATACAGGGTTCAGACTTTGTTTATTGTCTGATTCACAACTTGCTTAAAAAAACCCAACAAAGCTGTTGCATGTAAAAACTGTTATTAGATGAGTAATAAGTTTTGATAAATTATTGGTATATCACAAACATAGCAAATATTAATTACCAGTATGGCTTACTCCTCAGTTTCAGCACCAAAAAAAAGGAAGGGAAGCTTGTCTGCATTTGCTTCTTAAGCTTTATAATGACACTAAAAAAAATGAATGCTCTGGTCCATTTTCTCCACTTTCTTTTATCTTTCTATTTGGAAAGTCTCCCTTGCTCAAGTTTAAGGGATTCTCCTGATGGGTATTGAGTAAGCTTGTTGGTGTGTTAGTAAGATTCATCTGCTTACTTGCCCTCTTAGACTAGCTGCGTGCTTATGTGAAAAGTAATCACAGCTGCAGATTGCAAAGGATGGCAGTGGGACTAGGAAACTAGCATAGACAAACTTGCAAGCAGAAGGGAATACAAATTAAAAAAAAATAAATATGGGTAGCTGAAGAGATTAATTTTAGAATCATCACATATACTTCAAATATTGTGTCAGGAAAATTGAGACTTGTTGAAAGTTTATGCCCGTATTTTTTCCAGTATGATGCACATACTTTTGTTGGTTTTGCATTATTTTTTTTCTTCTGTAGTTAATTTTCATTATATTAAGTCTTTTGTTAAATAAAATAATATTAGACAGTGGTTATTCATTAAGTGGCAATTTTATTTATCATGTGAAAGTTAAATATATTTATTTAGCCTGATGACAAAATGTCTGTACAGCATACTGCCAACAGGGAGACCAGCTGCCAGATGAATTATCTGTGTCTATTTGCCTCTTCTGGGGAAAGCAAAGCAAAGCTGTTCCGTGACCAGTGGAGAGGTCTGAAAAGCTTTTTTCTCCGGTTCAATGAACAGTTCTCAGTCTTGAAATGGCAATCTCAAATTTAAGTGATGATCTTTCGAAGCGTGGGGCTTTTATGTAAATTTTACCTAAGAAATTACTTTCTTCAAATTGGGAATCCAGAGAAATGTACCAGCCATATAGGAAGCAGTGGGAACGCAAGACAAGGATTAAAAGCAAAAACGATATTTTGTGTTTCTTTCAGAAAGTATCCCTCTTTCTGGATGGAGATTAATTTCTAAGAAAAATGGGTTTATGCCGTTTCAAAATACTGAAGAAATATACTGCTGTCCAGCCGGTGACTGTCATGTAACAGTACCATGTATACAGGGTAAATAAAAAAATAGAACTAGAAGCATGAAATAGGGTGAATGTGCTAGAGGAAGAACACAGATTTTCCCCCATGCCTGTACATTTTGATCTGCAGCAGGCTGATTCACTTCCACTTGTTCAGTCCCATGGTAATCCTAGAGACTTTCACAGACTGCACTATGGAAAAACAATTGCTTAAAGCTAGTGATTTAACATGATCTGATTTGAACGGCCGTGTGTTTTTAAAGCAATCTCGGTAATATAGTCTTCATGACTCCTGTTCTAATTTGATTTCGAAAGACAAATCTTGATGTCTAAGGATTCNAGAGACTTTCACTGACTGCACTATGGAAAAACAATTGCTTAAAGCTAGTGATTTAACATGATCTGATTTGAACGGCCGTGTGTTTTTAAAGCAATCTCGGTAATATAGTCTTCATGACTCCTGTTCTAATTTGATTTCGAAAGACAAATCTTGATGTCTAAGGATTCGTTCCTGGCCTTTGACAGGAGCAAAAGAAAGAATGAGGAAATATCTTGCTCTTGGACATCTTACTCTTGTATGGAAACACAAAGGCCTCTTCTGAGATGCTAAATCAAAGCCTATACTAGATGTCAGAAAGTACAAGGAGTAAGCGGAGCCACAGTTCAAGCTTCTTGCCCTGTGTATTAGCCAGCAGGGATTCCGAACGTGGCTTCCTAAGAGGCTGTGTGCACTGCCTGTCTCTTCACCGTCACTGGGAATTTGTGAACCAATAGCTTCAAAAGCATTTGTCAAAAGGTTGGAGGTCTTCAAGATATTCAGTGTCCAGAATTCCATGAAAGCAGCAGTGGCAGGAGAATTGTAATAACTGTCTATACTCGGGGTGGGGGGAGGGGAATATTTCTATTCTATTTGAAGGCAGCTAGCTCACTGGTCAGTAGAAACATACCAGTTAGAAAATAAGCTCCTGTCTAACCATGGTATGTGTTGTATCTCTTGTCTAGTGAGTGTTTCATGGAAGGGGTCTAGGAATTTTTATACTGGAGGGAAGTGATTTAGTAAGACAGATAAATCTGTAGGATGACAATTAGTTTTGTTGTCCAAAGGAAACTTGTTTAAATCCTTGATGAATTGGAGCACTCTGGAAAACTGTATTCGGATGTTTCCTAAGTAGACTAGTAGAGTCATAATTTAAGCTGGAAGGAAACTCCAGAGGTCATCTAGTCCAAGTGCCTGTTCCAAATACGTCCAATTAGGTCGGGTTCAGTCAAGCCTTGGACACCTGTAAGGACAGAGATCTCGCAGCCTTTCTGGGTAACCTGTTCCAGTATGTAACCACCCTCATGGCTCAAGCAAAATAAAACAGACCTCTAAACAATTTTTTCCTAATATGTAATTGGAATTTCCCACATTTCCGCTTGTGTCCTATCACTGCACACCCCTGAGGAGAGTCTAGCTCCATCTTCTCTGTATGCTCAGATCATCGCTTTTCCAAGCTGAACAGGCCCAGCCCTCTCAGCGTCTCCTTGCATGTTGTGGACCAACTTGGTGGCCCGCCACTGGATCCACTCCAGTATGTCAATATCTTTCTTGCACTGGGGAGCCTGAAACAATATCCAGAGGTGGCCTCACAGAGGCTGAAGAGAGGAAAGCAGGCTCACTTCCCTGAACTAGCACACCGCACTGTTGCTAATCCAGCCCAGGCTTTGGCTGGCATTCTTTGCCACGAGGACACGCTGCTGAGCTGTGTTTGACTTGTCCACAAGGGACTCGGGTCTTTTTTCTTCAATAAGGTGCTGTGTGCTAGGGCACAATTTAACTGCAACAAGAATTCTCAAGACGAAGTAGTAACTTGTGCTGCTCTAACACAGGAAATAATAACAAATGCTTGTCAGTTTAGGATTTTTTCCTGTTTAAATTGGTGAAAAAGAGCTTGGACAGATTTTGTATGTATTCTTTTTAACTTTACACATTTGACTTGTTTTAATTAGATTTCTGATAAATTTTATCCTACCAATTTCTTGGTAGAGCATACTTTGTATTCTAGAAATATCATCTGCAGGCATGTGTGAGAAATTTGGTTTTTTGTTGTTTCCCCACCCCTAACCCAGTGTGGATTTAAGAGCATTACGTTATGTTCTGTTTAGATCACAGAAGCAGTAAATTACTTTTAAGTTAATGCTGGACACTAGTTTGTTACTTAACCTTAAAATTGCGTACTTTATTTGCTTAAGAAAATCAGAAAATGCTTCCAATGAAATAATGTTCTGCGTCTGATTATTCTTTCTCATGATTTTTTTCCTGTTCATTAAAATCACCAGCTGGATGGCTTCTTTAATTTACTTCTGAATCTCTTTGGTAACCTCTTGTAACAGTAATACTTTACCTCATGCGTATATAAAACCAGATGCTGACCAGAGAGCAGCTTATGGCTGACAGAGTGTCAGCCTTATGCGCAACACCTGCCTCACCTTTTTCACATGCTGTAAACAACAAAGTGAGAAATAAGCACACTATGAAACACACAACTGAAACACAAAAGGAATCCCAATGTAGTTGCAATGCAGATAATTCAATTTGGAAAAAAATGAAGCTGCAAAATATGTGAGTAAAACCAACAGAAGGAATGTTTTGTGTATTCTGCAGCTGCGTTTTCACAGTAATAACAGTTAGTTTACAACATCTTTTAATCATGGTATATATATATAGGCAGAAGGCTAATTAGCATTCCTTTTTCTTATAAGAAAGATTATTGGCATTTAGGTGTAAGTCTATTGGTATTACTTGAGGTTTTTTCCACATATTGAAACTCTTCCTGAAACAGAAAAATAAAGGGTTGGATGGGGCTTGAGTTTACTTATCTAAGCCCCCTGCAGAAACTGTATATTGGTTTTCAAGAACATTCAGTACAAGAGATTGCGCAGTGGTTTGAGATCATGTCTTCCGTTGCTTTAGTTCTTTTATAGATGAATTTTCCTTTTTGTGCCTTCCTGATAATGAACGTGAAGCTTTCCCTGCAAACTGAGTCCATCTTTTTGTCTCCTCCAACACAGGATAGGGAGAAGAACTGCCCAACTGTTCTCACAACAGTTTGTATATTGGGATTGTATATATATATATATGTATGTATATATATATATATTTCTATATTGGGATCCCATTTGGGATCAATCTAGAAAGGAAGCATTTGATTAGACACACAAAAACCAGGTTTCTTTTAACCTTTTGCTGTAAATCATACATTTTGACCTATGTGAACTTCTGAAAGCTTCTTTCTGTGTGTGTTTACATCTATGTTTAAATAGTGTTATATGTTCTTTAAGGAATACCACATACCTTTCATAGAAAGAGTAAACATGTGCTCTGTGCTGGTCAAAAGCTGTCAAAAGGTTTTGTACGTATTTTGCCACGTGTGGTAGTAGACAGACGGCAAGACATGAATACAGGATATTCAAAGCTGACTTAATCCTTGTTCCCCTACTTTGAGAAGCTAGATCACTTGAGTAATTCTGTCTTGACTGGTACAAATGTCAGCCTATTGAATTTGTATTTTTTTGTTTGAACAAATGCAAGTTTCTTTTGCAGTGTGCTCAATTACAAATTTTAACTGTCTGATTAAAAAGTGCACTGCATGTGTAGCATGGACACTTATCCACAAGTATCTTAACTATTTTTTCTAATCTTGTCAGTTGTAAAGTGACTTTCACCAATTTTAATTATTTTAATTGTTTTATTCTATGGCACATGGTACTAGTGGCTTCAAAACGCTCTTTCATTCTCTTCTTGGAAGAGAATGCTTTATCAAACAACAGAAGTCCTATGTTTGCACTCTTTTTGTGACAAGAATGCGTGCTCTGTTATAGCTGGTTGTGGGAAACTTTACAAATGTTGACATGAAAAGAATTTCTGAAAAAGATCTCAGCATCTAGCATTTCAGGAGGAGCTGTTCATTTTCTATATACAGGTGACAATTTTTTTGTGAAATTAGTTATAGTAAAATTCCTGGTTCTAGATTCTTCTTTAGACATATCTTCTTTTTTAATATGATCTTGTCCCTTATACATATTTATACCTCATGTACAGATTTCCATTTTGGATTCAGTTCCTTATCAGAATCATCACTTAGGTTTCTAGGATAATAGGAGCAACACCAGAATCGGTGGTGTATTGCTAGTCAAAACATAGTACAACAGATTGACGTATGCAGAAGCCAAAGTCTGAATATGATTGCCCACAATCTACCTTGGTGTTTATATTGTAGAAGACATTGTAAATATACTGCATCCGATAGTACATTGTTTGCAATTGATGACTGAATTGATGATTGATAGATTGTATCGAACATCATCATTGAATTACCATTTTATGTGACATCTCACAACTGTCCTTACTGTTTAGAAGTACTGTGCCCTCTAAGTATTCTTTCAGCTATGTTGATTAAACTATGCAAGCATCAAATTTCTGTTAGGTCCTATTTTGAATTATTAAAGCATTATTGTTGTTGTTATTGTTGTTATTATTATTATTATTTTATTATCATCAGAATAACTGGATTTATTGTTAATTCTTAGCTTATCTTTAGAGTCTTTTTTAATCAGTGATCTGTTCCCTTTTTATACCTTCAGTTTCTTAGTAAATAAGCACATGTACAGTTACAGTTAGACAGCATTAAGTTTACACACATTTTATGATCTCAAAGTAAAAAAAGTGGTATTTTCTCGACACTTTCCTGTCTTTGAACCTTTTCATAAAATCTTTCCTCATAATAAATTTAACAGACTTTATTTTCAGCAGAAATTTTACTAGCAATGTGCTGGCTCTTCACATGTTAGAGACATGTTGATAGTAACTTTAATGCAAATACACAATGACTATGCATTAAGTGTTGTTCAGATTTAGAAAGGGAAAAACCTAAAATCCTTCTATATGAGATTATATGAGGTCTGCAGCAGAGGCTGTCACAGGAGAAAGGTGAGATATCTTCTATGCCAAATACTAGACAAGGCCTTGGAGACCAACAGACTCCTGTTGTCACTTCTCCTCTATCAATTTTTTCTAGAATACAGAGATCCTCTTTGACTAAAAGTCCTAAACTATTTTAGGGCTCAGTTTCGAGAAGACCAAGATTATCTAGAAGTTATTTGAAAAAAAAAAAAGAAAACAGCTCTTGGTGACGATATCTGCAATGGTCTGCTTTTCATAGCTTATTCTCAATCCTGCAAACACAAATGATGTTGCACATCTACACAGTTAAAATTAGCTCCTACCTAGCCACCTTACCAAGTGTATGTAAGTAATAAAGCTAGTTCAAAGTCGTTCTGGGTCTCTATCAGATCTTAGCATCTTGTGACAGTTTTTCTAGCACTCACATAGTACAGACTGTCACTGATGTTTGCATTTCCGTTTGTATGATTGGAGATAACACATTAAGAAGTACAGGTTCTTACCCTGGGAAAGCATTTATTTATATGCAATCTATTTAGCTGTCATTTCTCGCTGAAGCCTCTGTACTTCGAATAAACATGATTGGAGAGGCATTTAAGAGGTGTTTTAAGATTTTTTCAGTACCTCTGCCCAAATCTAAAAACTCATGGTTCAGTATGAAAATTCTCCTGGGAACACAAACAGCTTTTATCCATTGATGGATAAAGATGAGGTAACCACATTAATGCTTTTGATGGTACTGGTGACTAAGGTGCAGCTGTTAGGCTGATGTGTGTAACCCCTGAAGCGATGCGTGAGATCACTGAGTGTTTGCTGCTTTCTTTCCAAGAGACTCAAACCAGTATTTCACATTTGGCGTCTTTTGCCTGTGTTTAAGAGGTCAGAGTACACTCTTAAGCTTTCAAAAAGAAGTATGTGGTAGCCTTTCTCATTGCAGCACAGGAAGTGCTTGGGTACCGTTAACGATTGTGTGATATTTCATGGCTGGAACATATCAGCCTTATATTCTGCACTGGTTGTAGGCAGCAGCTGAGTTCCAAGTCAAGTTTGGCGTGTCAGTTTTGACCGACATCAGTTAGATTCTCTTTCCTGGAAAAACTGCTTCTCTCCTTCTAATGTTATATTCCCAACAACTTTTTAGAATACAGGAATTGCAATGAAAAAAGTTGTTAATGAAGTCCAGTAGATTATTTCTCATAAGAATCAGATATTTCACACTTAGTAGTTTTATCGTTACTGTTATATAGCTTTTCCACTAAAACATTTTGTGTTAGCACCAGCTTAAGTGCTTCTAGGACAGAAAAACTTGAAGAACTTGAGAAGCAGATGGCTTTCAGAACTTTCACTGATTCTACTAGTATTTTTCATGTTATTTGTGTTATCCCTAGATAATTGCCAATAAAAGTTTTCAAATATTTTGGGAGAGCCTGATAAGCTCTAACGATTGCTCTATGTGGCAACAATTGTTGCAAGGGTAAGAAATATACAATGATACCGTAGTACAAAATAAAGCAGAATGGTGCCTTCCCTTTCACAAGAGGGTAATTAGATCATTCTGTATGCTGCTTCATAATATGATATTTCTCCTATAAAATATATAGTGCTAAATCAGTCTAAGTAGTTATAACTCCAGATCCCACAGATTTCGAGCCTACATTTCTCTAAAGACTTCTCAAAACCTTCCTTTATTCTGAGACCTACTTTTCCTCTGTTACAGCATGTTTTTTTGTAAACTTTAGGTAATCCTTCAAATGTCCATCTGTTCCCCGATGATTTTCTTGGCCCTGAGTAACCAAGAAGTTTTTTTTTACTTCCTCAAAATCCATGCTGATCATCAGGCTGTGTTTTTACTTTTCTTATAGGAATTTGCTGTTTAGGGGGACACTGTAATGAGATAAAACTTGTTTTTTTAATTGTATAGAGTGTGTTGTTAAAGAATCAACATTCATACAACCTGTGCAAAATAAATTACTGTTTAAATTTGGCTATGTGCTTTTAAATAGTTTGCAATATTTAGAAGCAGCAGCATTGAAAAATGAGTAGACCAACATCCTCAGCACTGCATTTCTTCCTTTGGTCAATTTAAATGAAAACTTCACAGAGATTTTGCATTTTTTTTTAATTTAATCTATTCATCAGTTTTATTGAAAGTAATATAAAGTGACACTTAATTCTATCATATTTTGCTAATATGTAACTCAGCTGTCATGCACCCAGAGAGATTCTTTAGGGTGTTCAGCTGTCAAGTGTAATTTATTATACAGTTTTGTTGCATAAGAAAGGAAAATTTAAAGCTGAATGCATTTGTTTTCCTTTCTCTGAATAGAGGGGAGGGAACTGATAGCAGTCTTTTTAAGACTTGATTTCCATATATTTGCTTTCATAATATTGACCTTGGACTTCTATAACTAAAACAAAGATTCAAAAACTCAACAAAAAAATTTTTTGCAAAAGCATTCTCTCAGAAGTTGTATGCCTGTAATGTGCCTGCTGTTAGGAAGAAGAGGTCAGAAACAAGTAGAAGAGATCAGATGATATCAAAGTAACAACTCACCCAATGCAAATAATTATAAACATGGTATTTAATTTGTTTAATTCACTGGAAGTTCTAACTATCTGTTTGGCAACTCTCTTAGTAGGTCTACCCAGATGTCCCCTCCAATACTGGGTACTCAAAATATTGAACTAAACAGTATAATTTAAAATCAAATGAAATGGATCACAGTGGAATAAATCAAATATGTCACCCATGGAGGATAATTATATTTCATTTTCTCAACTATTGCTTCATCCTAGATTTCTTTCTTCTCATACCTGTGAAGTAACAAGTGCTACTTCTATATGTGATGCAATAAACATTTCAATATTTTTTAAATATTTTAAAATTATGTTGGATAAGGAGAACTGATAGGAGAACTTTCAAAACTACTTCTATTGTTATAATGAGCCAACCAGTATTATTTTTAGACTTTTTCTTTATTTAATTGTCTAGACAAATTTTCAGCACAAATAAACCAGGCTGTCAAGATAATATATTTGAAATTTTCTCAGTACATCGTTTCTCTGTCATGATTTTAACAATTTATCCCACTTCAACAACATTGTAGAAGTATCGTGAGTAGCAAACCCTTTATTTGGATGTTGTGGTTCAGCAACTGACTTGCCGCTTTTTCATGAAGTGCTGCCTAAAGGCCAAATGAGGGTTAAAAAAAGATAAATCTTGCAACTTTATAACTCCAATAAACTTCTTGTTGCTAAATAAACAAGTCCAACATAATCAAACTTTTATTTGTTAACAACTTAAGCAATCTGTGGTTGCCTCATTCCTACAAGAAATTCTTCTTCTGTCCTTCAAAAAATCTTTCGTGTTTATGGCTCCCTCTGGAACTTGCAGATGCATATGAGAGAAACTTAATTTTGATTAACATTGTTTGCAGCTTTTCCTGCTTCTTGTCTTTTAGTAAATGCTGTGCATCCAGCTTTAATTGCCTTCCTGATGCTTTGTTCATAGCCATTTCATAGCACTTTCATTATGGACTGGCTATTTGTAGTTGAGCATAATTTAGAAATGGTATAATTTTCTCATAAATCCTCAAAGCTATAAAAGCTCTTTCTCTTAATTTATCTAAAATGTATGAACACCAGTATCATACATGGAACTATACTGAAGCAGAGGAATCATGTAGAGGACATTTTCTCCTGAGACATGTACTGTTCTCTGAGACACTTGAAAGACAACTTTGACTCCAGGCTGCTGTATTATTGTTCATAATGGCCTATCAGGCCGCCAGGGTAGTTCTACATTACATAATTTGTACCAGCTGGAGAAAGACAAGTGTAAAGTTAAAAATAAAAATAAAAATAAAAAATGAATTATGAACTAAGAAACTACATTTCACTGTCCTTCAAAACATTCCTGATAAGCAAGACTAGTTTTACTGAGATTGCATTGCATGGTGTGTTCTTGGAATGACAGTCAGTGCTAGCGTCTGAGTGTTGGATGCTCACCTGATGCTCCATACACTGCTCTGTTTGCTTCTTAATCAAGAAAAAAACAAAACTGAGAAGAAATTAATGGTAATATCCGCTTTTTAGAGGAGGAGAAATAAAATATAGAATGACTATGTGGTTTATCAATGTTTGCATTGAAAGTCCATGAAAGAATGTCTGTGTCATTGTAGTTAGATTTTTGAATGTTGTATTTGCATCATTATCCAGTGAAAGCTACTCACTTTTTAAACCATTAATTGAACATGGCAGTTGGTTTTCAGTTGCTGATCCCAAATGTAAAGGGGAAAAAATGTGGGGTTTTTTTACAGCACTGTGCTATTGAGTTGTGGTATTTATGGTAAATTTTATGAAAGCACTCAAATTCCTTCCTATTGAAAGTACAGACTTTTGTGGGATTTCCAGTACAAAGCGTGACAGAAATTTTTACTACTGTTCAACGTTAAAGCATGATTCCAGTTTGTGTCTTTGTTCGTGTAGTTACTTTTTGCTTTTTGTTCATTTGTAACCTATTCGTAAGCCCTTTTTATGAACAATTCAGTCCTCCTGAGTTCTGGGAGAAGTGCAACTTAGAATCAGCAAGATTAATTTTCAGCCTCCTGCTGGCATACACTTGACCTTATTTGGTCATATTATAATGAACCATAATGAAAGATATAGATGCCTAACTAAGAATGGTTTGCAAACTGCAAAAATATATACAATTAAATAATCTGTCTCTGTGGAACACATACGTATCAGTTATTCCAAAATTATATTCAGTCACTGCTTGGATGACATATTTGTGCATCAGTCTAAGGGTAATACATATTGACTCATTTTTCATTACGTTCTGCAGATATATCCAGAAGTTTCCACTATTCTTTTGCCATGTTACTTCTTGTGCTCTTGACTGATTCTAGGTATAACTAAAAAAATCTCCATTTAGGCATCCCAGTAATTCTTTGTTATCACAAAACATACCACAAGAAATGCTGTGCTTTAAATTTGCAAGCATTGTATGCACATTAATATGATTTTAAGAGACTTAGTCTTCCAAATCTGTGTAAACCTAGTCAGTGCACACAAAGAAGAAAGGGCATCAAAAAGTACTGCAAAAGTTGACTACAAAGAAGTACCAACCCCCTTCAGGCAACTCATCACTTCCACCAACCTCCTACGTACACCTTCCCTTTGTCACTGCAGCTTCTTGACCCGCATTAGTTATACTTCCTACTATTCTCAGATTTTCATCTCCAATGCACCCAATGCTTTTTCCAGACTCCTCTCTTTGTCCCATAGCATCTATTCCTTCAATACCTTGTCATATCTAGGAGGAAGGAAAAGCATGATAGGGGATGGGAGAGGGCAGGGTGGAGCCAGGGTTGTTCTGAGGGAAGTGGTGGTCCTGAAGGGCAGTCCAGAAGTCCTTTAGTCCTGTCATGCTGGCTTCCTCTTGATTGTGAGCTTGGTCCTATCAATTCTCGTGCATGAGAAAACAGCAAGGTGGTGTTCAACTAAGATTCATTTCTGTGGATTGACAGACTTGTGGGAGACAAAAGGGGAGTGAGGGAATTAGAACACGTTGAAAATCATAGCAGGCATGTCTCAGTGGAGGCAGCCATTGAAATCTATGTTCTAAATAGATTTGATTAAATTAGCATGGACGATTTTACAAAATCAGTTACTGGGATTTGTTATGATCATTGCCTACCTGTTTCTTTGATCAGCTTAAGAGAAGAAAATTTTGATCATAAGTGATGGACTACTACTACAACATATAGAGTGTTTTGTTGTGCAATTTTAGTTCATAATGTAGAAAAGATTGCCATTTGTTGTATTTGTATCTGCAGGTTTTCTAATATCCTAGCTCAACCTATTTTTTGATCCTTACTGAATCAGAATTGGGAAAAGAAAAGCATATTATGAGGTGCTACTGACTTCTGTACTGGGAGATATGGGACAGCTACCTCTGATTGCTGTTTTGCTCTGTGGGAGAATAATACTAGTTGTGGAAGGTGTGATAATCTGTCCAGAGAACTGGTTAATGGAGTTGCTGAAAAAGAATTTTATCTTGGAGCATCATATTTGGTTTTGACAACAGAGCAAAATTAGGTGGGCTTTTTTTATACTTTTTAAAGCTGTCTGAATTTTCCTAATTCTTTCCGAGACATAGTCCAGAGCTGGAGTTCAGTATTTCACTTCTGTGGGTTGATAGACTTGAGGGACAGAAAATGAGGGGCAGGGGGTTGGACGTATTCAAAATAACAGTGATTATCTATTTAGTAAGCAGGTTACTATAAGCTGCAATGCATTTCCTGCTCAAATAAGTCTTATTTTTCTGCCTTGGAGTGACTGGTCGCCATGAACTAGGTTCCCTGGAAGTTTTCTATAATTCAAGCCGTGTGTATGGAAACCTAAGAGGAAGCAGTAGGACATGGTAAGACTGACTAAGGCATAGGTATTGTACTTTTTAATTCTGCAAGAAGTCTGTGGTTACAATTGCTCGTTATTTGTGCCTTATCTTAAAGATGTACAACATTTTCAAAGACTTATAGCTGGCAGAATTTTGATGAGAATTGAAAGAGATCTTTTCTCAAATGGACAGCACAATTTAAAACAAAATATCGGGTTTCACTTTCCTAAAGCTATTCAAATTTCTGAATCTGCATTCTTAGGAGAGTGCCCTAGCTGTTGTGTTTTCAAGTATGCTGACCTTGGGTGATCTATCTTCTCTTAAAACTTTTACATTCTTGTAGATATAAAGCAATGAAGCAGAAATTGTTATAACTTCTAGTTCAGTGTCACTATCTACAGAATGGGGAAACCTTTTCATTGTATTGGTGTATGTCTCAATGACTGTTTACATATTTTCTATACAGAGGAATAATTACAGCAGGTTTCAACTCAGAATATCTTGTCACATGTTAATTAGGACAGTTATTTACTGTAGTAGATTATACAGATCTTTGTGTGTTTGTTAAATGGAAAATAAAGACATATTTTTGTCAAGTTAAAATATTTGTGGTGTTTTTCAGTAACATTTTTGATAAGGAATTAATTATATTATAAAATCTTTTTGACATGAGGAAACTTGCTAGATACTTGAAAGATTAACATGAATGTGAACAAGCAGTTTATACAGCTACTAAGAATTGGATGACTTACTATGTTAACAGGTGTGGTGAAAAATGAATTTGTAAAGGAGGTAAAGAGCTGTTTAAGGAGGAGATCCTTAGCTTGCTTTCAATATCACAGCATCATGTTCTTCCATACTACGTAACAGGTAAACAAGAACAGGATTAAGTCCTATTGGAAAATAACTGCTTCCGCTGAAGTAGAAGTATTTAAATTTTTCTTCCTAATTTCCTGCTACAGTGAACCTGTGATTTCCTGTTAGAATTATCATGTATGGGAAAAAAAAAAAAGAAAACCAAAGCGCAACCTAGCAAAAGCAAGAGTGTGGATTTACCTGTATCTAAATCTTACTCTAATCAGATAACTTCATTCTTACAAATTTGATTGCTGTTAGGTAACATAAATTCTTTGTGCCTTCCTAAGTTTTTTGTAACTCCTCGCCACGGCTTTTACTCTAAGTGCCCAAACTGAAATATTTCAGATTAAATGTAAATTTTCTGTATCAGTTTCTTGTATGTTCTCTACTTCCCTTGCCTATATATTACCAATACCTATCTTGAACTAGAAGTCTTCTGTTTTTTTGGTTAAGGCTGTGAGCACTAAATTGGTTGTCAACTAGCTGTGGATTTGACAAAGGTTCATTGGGAAACCAAGGATTTCGATTTGCAAAATTGAAAAAGTCACTTTGCCACAAAGGATGTGCAAGTGCTCAGTGGGAGAGTAACGTGAAAAAGTACAGAATGCACTGAAGAATTTGGTTTTGGTTTTGGTTTTTTTTTTAATGCAAGTAAACTCTCAGAATCACTAGAAATAGCCATCCAGCAATTTTATCAAATATATATCCAAAAATGTGCAGGGAGATTAACAGCCATACCACCATTATTTTTATGACCACAGTTGCATAAAAATTAAATCTGTAGCAAACTTTTATTCGCTACAGTTTCATTGCTAAAGAACGGAGTATTCATTTAAAGGTAAGGGAATGATAGTAGGCTTCATTACTTCTAATTTTCCTATGTAATCTGGTGTATGATTCATGATAAGGGGTCTGAAGTTCATATCTTGCCTTAGCATTATTTCTTTGTTCTTCACAAAGTAAGCTTGTCAACATCCTGGTTTCTTGATTCATTTAAGTTATGATTTTTTTAATTAAATTATGGGTAAGAATCATTCCAGTGATTTGTTACATGAACTGGCAGAGGCAATTATTGGAGCAATGGCTAGAACAAAGACTGAGACAGAACTGTTTTCCTCAACAAATAAATGGAATTTGCTCGGAAAATTAGTTTCCCCAAGAAATGCAACCTGTGTGTCTCTGTTGCATTATGGCTTTCTACAAGAAAAAAGCTTAAACCCTGTCTGTTACTGATTTGCTGGTTTGTCACCAAATAAGCTTTTTGTCTTTGTGTGTTTGTAAGTCCTTGATTTTCATAACACCTTCATTTATGTAAAGAAGGAATAACGTTGCAGAGATCAAATAGATGGACTGATTTGAACCATTGATGTTTGAAAGACTTGCAGTGAATGTTTGGCATTCGATCACTTACTACCCAAACTGAATTGCAGAGTTATGTTCTTCTTTGATGGAAAAGAGTAGTAGTCTTATTTCCTACAGAAACAATCTTAAGTTTTATTCTCTTGATGTTTGAAAAACAGCTGGTTAAATAGGTATTATCTCAACTGTATGTTTCAAAGGCTTTGAAAACTCTTTCAGTGTACCTTTCTATGGATAATGTATATCGTATTGAAGTTTCACTTCAGTAAACGTTAATTTTTAAAGTTATTCTTTAAATATAACTTAAATGTGAAATGGCACATTGTTGGTTAAGACCTGGGAGTTAGGTTGAATGCAGGATGTTTCATCAATAGAATCATAACAAATGAGTTTATAGGCACAACATTTTTTGAAGAGCATTGCTGGCAAAAATAAGCGGTGATCTCTTGTGTGGTTTCCATTAAAATAGCTAAGTAATTTTCTAACTGTGCTTTACAGCTTTTGAAATAGCTGCCAAAATCACAAATAGCCAAGTTTAGACTGTGCCTGTGATACCAGCAGAATTAAAGATTTCTGTGGAGTTATGGTATTGGTTCCAACTTTTATCTTGTGTTTTTGAGGATGTTTTGGAAAGCTTCTGGTATTTGTGTTCTGAATTGGAGATGGGAAACACATACTAGATTATGGAGTATAAAAATTAAATATGGCATTTATTTTGAATGGGCAACACCTAGAACATTATATCAGATGGAAAATGTTCTCCATCTAATTCATTTCATTTGCATTTAAAAGTAAGTTGAAGGGTGGTTGCATGTTCAGCGGGCAGATAACTGGTGTTTTGCTGTAGAATATAGCATGAGTTATGTCAAATGTCACAGAGTCTGCATTTCCATTTCATAGTCATCTTGATTAGTTTCTAGTCCCAAATTCCATTCCGAGGTAATTAAGAATGTATCTTCTGCATAATTATTTTACAGGGGGAAAGTGAAGAACTGGCAACTAGACATGTGCTTGCTGTGATAACTAAGAATGGTTTGCAAACTGCAAAAATATATACAATTAAATAATCTGTCTCTGTGGAACACATACGTATCAGTTATTCCAAAATTATATTCAGTCACTGCTTGGATGACATATTTGTGCATCAGTCTAAGGGTAATACATATTGACTCATTTTTCATTACGTTCTGCAGATATATCCAGAAGTTTCCACTATTCTTTTGCCATNCTGAAGCTACCATTGTAAATCTGGATTTTGTTTTCTAAAATGAATATACTGATGATGAGTTTGTAAACTTTTGACAGTCACATCAGTTATGAGTAATCAGTCATTTTTGTAATGAGATACTCTAAAGCAATGATGGTACTCAGAACTTGAAATATGTCACCCCACAGAATTGGTGACAGTGTTTAAGAGTATCTTTAATATTCACTCTCCTCAGTCAAAACACTTCCTCTTCTAATGTTCCAGCATTCAACTAGAAAGTGGAATAGATAGATGGCAGCCTTTTCTTGGGGAAAAAGAGTTAATAGTAATTCAATGAAATCAGTAACTTTGAGGAAATGATTATAGACACAGAGATTACAGGCAGTAGAGACAATTTTTACATTCTTTATTAATACCGGCTATTTTTGATTGCTAGATACAGCTGACTAGATAATCTATTTCATTGAGGATCTACAAAAATAGTTCAAGTTTGTAACAAAGCCTAAATTTTTGAATTTCTTCATTAAATGAATTATAAATGAAATATTTAAAATTTATTTTGAATCATAGTAAATATTTTGTTTTAATCTTACCTTTCCAAAGTCTATAATGCAAATACAAGTTGGTTTTAAGTGTTAAATGAGAAGTAATGGTAAAAGAAAGACAGCCAAGTATTTTGTAGGAAAAACTCCAAGTAAAATATTTTTGACAGACTCTGAATGCATTTTTCCTTTGGCACGTGTTTTCTCTAAAATTGACCTATTTCATGGTTTGGGGTTTTTTTTAGCTTAATATGCACTTAAATTAACACAGCTCTTAAATTGTTTCTCACTCTTGCTTTCTTCTGTTGCAGTAGGATATGTAGACAAGAACAGTTTTTAGTAAATCAGGTATAAATGACTGTGGGCATGTCCCCTTCTTTCCCTGTTAGTTTGAGTTGAAGGAATGTCGTCTAACACCACTATGTCCTTTCCCAATTTCCCCACAGCTGTTGTTATGCTTCATTGGGTCTCTGTCACAGTGCAGATCTGCAGGTCTTAAAGTCTGAAACAAGAAAGGAAGGAGGCAAGCTGTACTCAGAATTTCACTTCACTGAACGTGTCCGTACCCTTCTCTGCAATGCCTCCCAAATGTTTTGAAGCAATCCTCAGAGTTGCTGCCTGCCGTTTATTCCTCTCTGCTGCTGCTTCCCTGCTTGTGCTCTCCGTAGGTGTCAGGGTAACATTGGAAATGAAAGGAGTCTGGTTAGCACAAGGAACCGGACATAATGTGTGACCGGTGGAGATGGTGATTTGGAGTGATAATCCTTGAGGATGGTAGATAACTTGACTAATGTCAGTCTGGTGGCTGCAGTATTCAACTTAGGCATTAAATGTAAGCCTAAAGAAATATAAGTAAGGAAGCAAGGACTATATTATGGACAAGAGCTTGGGGATAAGGAAGCTGTGGAGCTAGGACGGTGCTGCGTACATATGACACTAGAGTGTATGGTGTCTAGGAGGAGGCTGGACACTGCCTGGATGGGGGAGATGTCAGGCTCCCACACTGGTTGGAGGGAGCCTTGTACTTGCCCGTCACTGACTTCTTTTCTTACCTTTCATATTGGGGAAGATAGACAGAAGCAGCAGTGGCCCAGTCTAGATAGGCTTGGTTAGATGAAGGAAAGGACTTCATGCTTAGTGACACTAGAGCTGCAAACAGTGTGAAGCATAGTCAAGAAGCAGGATCATCCCATCCTAATCTTGCCCTTGCTTTCCTCTGTAGCGAAGGGATAGCCAGAAAAGTGTCCGAGGGGATGCCTAATTTGACTTTTGTCAACCAAAGTACACTTGAGCTTTACTCTGGTCAGAAACTACTGTTGTGGTATCTGCAACAATACATTTTTCAGGGCATTAACTTTCCATCTGTCCCTTAGTGAAACTAACGTAGGAAGCAGCAGGCAGGCAGTGAGGAACAGCAGAGAACTGGTGGGTTTAGAAGGCTGTTTGTTCTCAACTCAGATGAGGAAAAACATACATAGATACTCCACACCAAGAACTCTCCACAAAAACAAAATAGAGGAGAACTCCTTTCTCTTTCCCATGTCACCATTGCTTCAGAACAAAATGAACCCACGTAGTCTAATTTCTTGATTCCTGCTGAACTTGTTTATTCTACATAAGGTAAATGATTTTTTTTTTTTTTCTGCATGTGGTATAGTACTACGTCTACAAGTTTATTCTAAAAATGTTGGTCATTGAAATTCTGTATTGGTCTGTTCGTCCTTTACAGATACCTTTTTTTCCCTACATCAGCTATACTTCTAAATTGCACTGTATTTGTTTAATTTAGCATTCATACCCCTTGAGCTTTAATGTTAGTAATACCATAGCTCCTATCAATGGCTCACTCTCAGGGTCACGTAGCATTCTACAGAGATTTTATTCAGGGAGCTGCCACAATAATAAAAATCAGAATTATTGTTAAAAGCACTGAAATATGAGAAAAAAAAAAGAGGATGTAATGCACAATATCCCAGTTTCTTTACGCTAAAGTCCTGATTTGCAAATGTGAGTGAAAGATTGACTTTACATTTCCAGAGATGATTAGCTGCCAGCTCTAATCAAATTGAGAAGTAATTAGCAAATCAAAAGTTGATTAGCTCTTTGCTTGATTTACTAAAATTACAGTTTAGGCAGGTTAAATGATGGGGGAGGGGAAATGTGTCTTCTCTACATATAGCCTACTGTTCTGTATTAGGGGAACAAGGGAAGAGAGTCATTGCTTACGGTACTTCGTTACTTCAGTACCCTAGCACAGTTACTTCAGTGAAAGTGATGCTGGAAACACGAAGACTTCATCCATTTGTATCTTTGAAGTATACGAGTTGTGAGTAGCTGTTGCAAGACTTGTTTGGGATACCCGTGATCCAGACAACTTGACTTTCCATTACCAGAACTCTTCTTCCGTCACAAAGTGCTTCAGTGTTGTTACAGAATTATTAAAATGTGAAGGTCATGCATGTGATTCTGTAATAAAGTGATCTAATTGATGCACGTCCCATAACAGTATAGGCAAGGTTGAAAGGGGAGAGAGATCTTGGCAGTGCTGGAGTTCAGTTTCCATCTGTGCCACCTACTGGCTGTGGCACACCTGCCTTTGCTTAATTTCTGTAATACTGTTTTTCCTTTCTGTGGAACAGATATAATTTATTTTGTTCTTTCATCTTACTGAACTTTGAGTTTCTGAGGAAAAAATAAATATAGCTGGAGTGTAAAATGCTCGAATAGATACATGAATCAAATGCAAAATGTTAGATTTTTATCTGTGTGGGACCAGAAATAAATATATATGTTTTTCCAGTATGCAATTTGCTACAGTCTTCCTTGCCTGTCTTCTCCTTGAGATTAGGTGACTGTAATGGTCTCTGCATTTACATTGTGACCAAGACACGTTTTAATGCATCTTTTATACTTGAGTCTTATTTGTTACAGAAATAACTGCAGTGGAGAGCTTCTCTGAATTAATTTAATGGCAGAATTAGCAGGCCAGCTGTAATCCTGTTGAAGTACCTTAAAAGCTGCACTTTCTGGAGGTAGCTTTATTAGAAAAGCAAGAGATTTGAAACAAATTCAGGAAAGAGCGTGAAATGCTTATTTTTGGAACTACTGTGCCAATGTCTTAAAAATAAAAACTACAGTTTAATTAAACAGAAGACTAATAAGATAAGCCTAGTAATATTACAGTATAAAGTACTGCAGAAATGCTGATATTTAGGGAGTCCAGGTCTGCTCTTAAATGCTAAGTATGAAACACTAATTAAAGAAAATTGAATCATCATTGTGTTTGTGTATCTGAAAGCCAAATGGATCCTTCACATAGTCTACATTTCAGAGTATATTCCAGCAAACTTAAGAAAAACTGGATGCTCTTTTCAATGGATTTTTTTTCCCTTTAGTTTTTAGAGCACTTTATTCTCAGACATGGGTTGTTTATATACCAATTTAATATATTGAGTATTCCTGCCTTAGGCTGCAAGGTTGTGGTATGGCAGCTGATCTATTTCTTTTGGATAAAGTATTTAATCCATAACATTTTCCTTTCTCTAGGGGGCGTCAGTAGCCTTAAACATTTCTCTCGGGCTTTCAAACTTGTATAGACTATTAAATGAAGTGTTGCATATTTTTTATTAAAAGCTTTATTTACTTTTTCTTAAGCTCTCAAGAACTGCACCATGCTTATCTTCCTTGATTCCTTTCCTCCTACAGATTCAACATGCCATTAGGTACCTATCTCCTTTTCCTACATCTACTGATTAGGAAGCCTTTCTCTCATGGTACCAAAGAGTGTCCACACCTTCAGTTTGCTGGAACTGTCATGCCATCACAGGATGTCTCCTCCAGTGTAGCCATGCCACACAATGAAGTACAATTTATTTGAAAGAAGCTCTGGTTACCTTCAGTTAACATGTGCTGTTGAAGGAGGTAGATCTCAAGAGGAACAGCAATGACAGGAATCCTTGACAAGCAAAGATGATTGCTGATAGCTCTATGAGTGGGATTATACAATGTGTTCGGAGAACTGGAAGGGCTTAAGTCAGTCCCTTTGATGTCCTGTCCAATACTTAATTCAAGTGCTGATAGCTGGAACTTCAAGCCGATAGAAATCATACACATAGAATGGGAAAAATTAGACTTTATCNTGGGATTATACAATGTGTTTGGAGAAATGGAAGGGCTTAAGTCAGTCCCTTTGATGTCCTGTCCAATACTTAATTCAAGTGCTGATAGCTGGAACTTCAAGCCGATAGAAATCATACACATAGAATGGGAAAAATTAGACTTTATCCTTTTCAGCTGAAGTTCTTACAGGAATAAGCAGGACAAAATTCTCCATCTTTTCCATGTCAAGGCAATAGATCTGTTGTAACTATGTTGGTGTCAAGGCTGATTTTAGTTACAGAGAACTGAATTTTCACTTAAGAGGTACGGAGTTTGATTTTTAGCTTGGAAGTGTTGCAGTGGGGGCAGGCAATGTTTGATGAAAATATGTGTTTGTAAAAAGATAAAATATATTCTTTTGACAGTGAGGATGAAGAATACATAATTGTAATGTTTTAATTCTTAAATTTATGTTTGTGTCGTGGTTTAACCCCAGCTGGCAACTCAGCCTCACACAGCCGCTTGGTCACTCCCTCTGGTAGGATGGGGGAGAGAATCAGAAGAGTAAAAGTGAGAAATCTCATGGGTTGAGACAATGACAGTTTAACAGATAAAGCAAAAGCCATGCACACAAGCAAAGCAAAACAAGGAGTTCATTCGTTCACCGCTTCCCACTGGCAGGCAGGTGCTCAGCCATCCCCAGAAAAGCAGGGCTCCATCACGCATAACGGTGACTTGGGAAGACAAAGGCCATCACGCCAAACATCCCCCCCTTCCTTTCTTCTTCCCCCAGCTGTATACACTGAGCGTGACACCCCATGGTGTGGGATATCCCTTTGGTCAGTCGGGGTCAGCTGTCCCGGATGTGTCCCCTCCCAGCTCCTTGTGCACCCCCAGCCCTCTCGCTGGTGGGGCGGTGTGAAGAGCAGAAAAGGCCTTGGCACTGTGTGAGCATTTCTCAACAATAACAAAAACATCTCTGCATTATCAACACTGTTTCCAGTGCAAATCCAAAACATAGCCCTATACCAGCTACTGTGAAGAAAACTAACTCTATCCCAGCCAAAACAAGCACAGTTTTATATTCTAGAGTGTTTTCTTTTGGTTATGATTTTTATATCTTCACTTGCCTATATTTCCAACTGCTTACAGTTTTTACTCTGAATTACATTGTTTGTGTGCTTGCACTCGATCTTGTTAATATAATGTTTTTATCAAAAAAATTTTGTTTTGCTAATGTCAACTGTTTGGGGGATTAAAAAAAGAGTTGTCAGAAAAGCTTTGGAATGAATCTCAAGGGTTTTTTTTAGGCAGCAGATTTACAGGCTTGTGATAGAGATCTAAAAGTTATAAAGGGATCTAAAGAATACTTTTGTCTCAGGTATCTTAGCGGCTTGGTTTGGGCTGTTTGTGTCACAAAAAGTTGCAGTCTTTAGAGCTGATTTTTGGATTTACTCTTATACATAAGTTGCTTTTTTGAGAATCATGACTGCATTTTCCATTAACTTTGTACTGTGTCTGGCTGGGACAGAGTCAATTTTCTTCATAGCAGTCCGTATGGTGCTGTGCTTTCCATTTGTGGCTAAACCAGCATGAACACTCCAGTGTTGCAGAGGCTCAAAGTGTTTTCTTTTCTACCCCTGCAGAGACTGGCAGGCTAGGGGTGGGCAAGAGGTTGGGAGGGGACACAGCTGGGACAGCTGACCCCAACCCCTCCCATATGATGTTATGCTCAGCCATAAAAGCTCAGGGAAAAGAGGAAGGAAGGAGGGCATTTGGGGTTATGGTGTTGGTTTTTCCAAGCAGCCATTAATGTGCGTTGAGGCCCTGCTTGCCTGGAAGGTGGCTGGACATCTACCTGCCGATGGTAAGTAGTGAATTTCACTTTTCTTGCACATACAACTTCTGCTTTCCCTATTAAACTGTCATTGCCTCGATCCATGAGTCTTGCTTTCCTTCTGTTTTCTCCCCATCCCACAAAAGATGGGAGTGAGCAAGAGGCAGGGTGGGTGTCTGGTTGCTGGCAAGGGTCAGCTCCCTGCAAAGTAATAGAGGTGAAAGAAGTTGCTTTCATTTGTCAACTTAAAGGAGGCAGGTGGTCTTTCACAGGCCTTAAGGATAAGGATGTTGACGGGAAACTGCCTCTCTTATTGGTAATCTTAGGAAACAAAACTGTAGGCATTGTCAACAGTTGAATTTGGGAGGAAAATAACTGTTTAGTGCTTCAGGATCTTTTCCTCAATATTGGGCCTCATTTCTTAGGTCACATCCCTACATTGCATCTGCCAAGCCTCTGAAATAGAGGCAGAGATTATGCGTGTGGGCAATTACAGCTTCCTTTCCTGAGCGCCAACTTTTTTTGGTTCCAGTATGTTTTCAATATGTACTTCACAGTGTAAATCGAGTCCCTCTTCAGCAAATTAACCATTGTCAGCACCATCTGTAGCTGCAGCCATGAAGTTGTACTTGCAAAAAGGTCTGATCTGTTCTTGCTGACCCTCAGTCAGGCAGCTATTGCTACAGTAGTACCATGGCAAATCCCTTGTACCTTTTCCCTGGCTGTTCTGTTGTTTCAGTGGGAATTCTTTGTGAAATAAGATTACTCTTGGGTAAAGAACCCAAGGTTTGAGGAATACAAAACTCCTATTTGTAGTTATTGCATTAAAACACTAATTATTGACAAACCAATTTTCCAGTATTCACACCAGTTGAGTAGGTAGGTAAAGTTTTAAAAGTTTTAACCTTAGAAGCATCACGCCTCAACAGATGTGATGCTGCTTCATGCTACGTGTTGCCTTAATTAAGAAACATTTAGAAGCTGTTTTTCTTTCAGCAATTTCAGACATGTTCTTGTGATTCAAATTTTAGTGAAGATCGTAACCTGTACCGCACTAGTACAATTACGGTAATTGACAAAGGTAAAACTAGTTTGCAAAGTTAATTAGATTCTTCCGTCTCCTCACTTTCAATTAAACTTGTTGGTCTGACGCATTTCTTCCTGTTTAATTGCCATTATTTTTACTCAGCATACAGGTTGTATTAGTGTAGTACTCTGTCAGATAGATAGTGGTTATTGAAATAATCATAGAGCTGAACTATTTTTTGAAGTTTTGGTTGTCCTCTTCGGTTTGAGCAACTGATTCTTATAATTAATATTTACCTCATTTATGTGGCACTTTTGATTTGCTCTTTGAAGTACATTAGGTTTTTTGTTGCAGTTTTTTTTTTCTGGAGAACAGGAACACTACTGTATTGCAGAAACAGACAGTACATTAAAACAACTGTAATTACAGCAGATGAAACATTAAGAGACTACAAATCCTTTAAACTGTTCATGGATTAGGGCAGAAATTATAGCGATGCAGAATGGTAAACCTGACACTGTCAGAAAAATATTTATGGCTTTGGTAACACGGTAGTATTAAAAGTTGGATTGCTGCCCTGGGGATCATACATTCTGTCAAACACTGTTCACGGGCAACCATGTTATGACTTAAGCTAAATAACTCAGCCCTTTCAAAATATGTATTGGTTGCAATACATTGATGAATTTATTCTTTTGATTGTCATCTCGGTGAAAGGAGGGCAGCTAAATACAGCTAAAGTAAGAATAGATGCAAGATCACAGTTAGTGTTTATAAAGTGTGTATAAATACATATTTTTAAAACAAAATGCTTGTTCAACACGTGGATACAAGCATCTGTCCAGTCCATGCAGTTGTGAGATACCAAAATCACTTGGTTCAGTAAAGTACCTCTCAGGATGACAAGTAAAAATTTCTGCTTCTTTTGAATATGATTACATTTGTACATTTTGGTGAAAATTTATGGTCTGCCAAGTTTGAGGACTGAATCAGCAACTCATGTGGCTATATTGTCTATTACACCCACGCGTCCTATATCTTACACCTCATGAGCCTGAATTTAGCTTCCCTACATGCTCTGTTTATTTGCTACACCTCCCCTCTGTACTACAAATGATTACCCTTCCATATCTGACCTTAAAATACACATCTTCATCAGAAAGGATCGTTAGGAAGTAATGCAGTGGCTATGGTTGTCCTGGCTGCACCACAGCAAAGTGAACTGGCTATTACTGCAAAATGTTGTTGTGTTGTGCCATCTTCATTTCACAAGAGACTTTTTGTTGTGGTCCCTGTCATCCCACAGGACATGAGGTGTCTCTGTGCTGATGGTCTTGAGTTCTCACAAGCAGTCTGAACTGGACCTGGGTGAAGTAACTCCTGCCATGTCATTATTTAAGATCCTAATGGAAAGCACAGCTGTATTTCTCCTAGATTACCAGTATTTTATGAACCTTGCTGCAAGTTGAGAGCCTTTGGAGAGAGTGAATTACTTGGGCATTGTAATAGAAGTGCTTTAAATGGCCAGAAGAAATTCACAGAGCAGCCAGGTTGCTGGTGCTTCCCTGACCAAACTATCCCAGCAGTGAAAGTAGCTGTACACCACCTTATGTGTTTTGGATGAAATACCAGTACGATGCAAAGATCTAACCGACATTTAAGCAAAATGATATGGGATTAAAAAGCCCCTCTGCCCATCCACAGCTGGCACCTGAGCAGTCATAGAATTCCTGTGCCTCTGGACATGGTATCAACACTGGCTGTGGATGTCTCAGCATTGGGATGAGACTGGCCCACTGAAGAACATTTTGACACACTTGAGGAAAGCCTCCCTTGTTCCCAGTTAAAGTTGGACATCTATCTGATGCTGCTGCCAGTGATACATCTGGTGATGTTCGTGAAAGTAAATTGCTGACCGTGATGGTCTCCCAAGTAATGAAAAATTCTCTGTGAAGCACCAGCTAAACTGGAATGAGTGGGGATGTTTCTAATCTTCTTACTTGCTTTTTATGCATCTGGCTTTCTGTTGTTGCACTTATAAACACTTCCAGTCCGGCTCCCTAAAAAATTCCAGACTGTTAACATGCACGTTAGTCCAGGGGTCTGGGCATGTGGAATTTAAGATTGTTAAGTTCCTTGACTTTGAAGTAATATGCCCATTCCAGTCTCTGAATCCTAACAATTTCCAAGTACGATCTTGCCTATTCTTTGCTACAAATGATGTCTTCAGTTTCTTTGAGACCAGTCCTGTATTCCTCTGGGAAGTGATGTAGGAACATGTAAGGGCACAATATTTTGGTCTTCATAGGCATTTGCAGTGCAACATACTTGTTTAANAAGTCCGATCTTGCCTATTCTTTGCTACAAATGATGTCTTCAGTTTCTTTGAGACCAGTCCTGTATTCCTCTGGGAAGTGATGTAGGAACATGTAAGGGCACAATATTTTGGTCTTCATAGGCATTTGCAGTGCAACATACTTGTTTAAAATGTGTGAGAGATGGCTAGGCAACTACATTTGTATTTCAGCTGTTGTTCAGTATAATCTGTGGGTCTTGTTTGCTTCTTTACTCAGTAAAGAATAAAAGAGACTGCAGAAGAATGTAGGAGGGCTGGTTGTTTTCATGTCCATATTCCCCTAGAAAAGACATGAAAATAGAAAGCTTTGTATTTCCCCTGCTGATGTATGCAGAGATTTTTCTGAGTGACAACGTTAAAATTTATGGTGATCTATTAGGCAATTGCCTTGCTTAATGATATGTTTCAGATATATCTTGACACATCAAAAATATTTAGCTTTCATCTTCTATTTATTCAGCATTCTGAAGGACTATGATCTTCCTATCATGAGAATGTGCTTTTCAAATTAAAATGACTAAGGACAGTGGGTTTGGAAAGCAACATGAAAGTATATGGTCTGGGAGGTTTTAGGTTTGTGGGGTTTCTTTTCTTTGTTTCCAACAACTATTTTTGGCCTTCCATACCAGAAGGCTAACAGAGCCAGCTCTCACAGAACTGAAGATACAAGTAGGAAGAGTTTGGGAACCTTTGAAATCTTTGCAGGCTTTCAAACCCCTCTTAGTAAGGCTGGTTCAGAAGTGAGTTGGTCTGTGGCATGTAGGATGGGATGCATTTCTTGAATTGAAGGCTTTGTGGAATAAAACCCTAATTTGTTCTATTGTGGGGCATGTGAAGGTGAGAGGGCATGTCTCTCGTTGCACTTAGGCAAATAACTGTGTATTCTTTTCTGCAAATGTTATCAGTTATATCCATTCCAGAAGAATTCTTTTTTTTAAAAGCTCAAGTAATCATGTTATATGTCTGTGCTACTCAGATGGCTGGTTCTGTTTTCTTTTTAATATTGATTAGATGATGAGTTGGAACTTCATAAATATCAACAAATTGAAAACTATTATTTCTACAGCAATACCTATTAACATGGAAATGCAGGGACTTGAGTTCTAGATCTGGATGCTCAAACTGTAATGCAGGTAACAGATTGGTAGAATAGACTTTTTCTTTTGAGGGTACAATAAAAGCACTATGACATTACAGTAAATTAGGGAATATGTATTTGGGATGCTTCTGGATGCTGGAAAAGAGATCACTCGAGAATTCAAACAGAATATTTTCTTTCTATTATTGAGATAAGTATATGAATCCATTTACCTCTCTTGGAAATGCTTAGCAGTGTGTCATCCATTCAGTACTTTTCCTCAGAGCTCACCTGGCAAACACTGCTGCTTTTTTTACGAGTTGAGGGAAGGAACACCAACTTCTACACATTCCTCTAGTGGTTTAGTTTATTAGGGAAATGATGCATTTAACACCCCTACAAACAAATCAGTTGTGTCATGGGATATTAACTTTCTCTTGCCTGAATTAATGAAATCTGTTTGAGGATAATTTTTTCCCAACCTCAGGTGCCTTGAATAGAAGGTTATTTTCTGGCAGAAGCAAATGCCGTTCACAAATGCAATAAACTGCAAGGTCTAGTGACTGAACCACAAAATGTTAAAGCTAAAATGATGTTGCATGTTAATTCAGAATTCTCCTCTGTGGAGTAATTCCATGGCAATCAGGCAGCCATGTCAATATTTTGTTTTTCTGTGCAGTGGTGTCATGGTTTAACACCAACCAACAACTCAGCCCCACACATCTACTCGCCCGCTCGCTCTTGTAGGATGGGGGAGAGAATTGAAAGGTGAAAGTGAGAAAACTCGGGGGTTGAGATAAAAACACTGTAACAGGTAAAGCAAAAGCCATGCACACAACCAAAGAAAAACAAGGAATTCTTTCACTACTGCCCATTGGGAGGCGGGTGTGCAGCCATCTCCAGGAACACAGGGCTCCATCACGCCTAACAGTGACTTGGGAAGGCAAACGCTGTCACTCCAAATGTCCCCTGCTTCCTTCTTCTTCCCCCAGCTTTATATGCTGAGTGTGATGTCATATTGGTCAGCTGTCCCGGCTGTGTCCCCTCCCAGCTTCTTGTGCCCTCCAGCCCCCTCGCTGGTGGGGTGGTGTGAGGAGCAGAAAAGACCTTGGCTCTGTGTGAGCACTGCTCAGCAGTAACGAAAACATCTCTGCATTATTAACACTGTTTTCAGCACAAATCCAAAACATAGCCCCATAAAAGCTGCTATGAAGAAAACTAACTCTATCCCAGGCAAAACCATCACAAGTAGTTTTAGAAGAGCCTAACTTCAAAGGGTGTCAGGGGGAAATAACGGAGAAGGGGATAATTCTGTCAAATTTAGGAAAAACAAATGCAAATATCCAGAAAGCAAAGCCTAAATTTTGTTTTTAACATTACGTTCTGTAACAGCCACTATCCAGGGAACTTGTGTAGTAGAGAATTGGCTACTTGCACTTCTCATTGATATTCTTTAGTTATAGTCATGCTTGTAGGTCAAGTAAAAGGTCATCCAACCAAAGCAGAAGAGAAGATGCTTGCCAGCCTCAGGTTAGTACTGCCTCTGGAGGTTTGTATGTCAACCACTTGGATTTCATTGCATACCTTTATTAAATGCTAGAGCTACCATGTAGTCATTCAGGAATTAATGAAAACCATGTAAAATCTACTTAATTAAAATACTATAGGCATTTTATAGTTCTGATGTATGTGATTGAGAAGATACCTGAATTTCGAACTGTATGAATTCTGTGCATCTTCATCTCTTTCTCAAGAGCTAAAACAGTCTGTTTACATATCAGTCTGAAACTTGTTAACCAATTTTGCTTGGAAAAAATCCTAATATCCAAACTGAATATAAAGTATGAGATGTCAGCAAAGCCACATTTTAGATTTTTTGTTTTGTTGCTGCCATATTGTACTCTTAACACTAGTGGGAAATAGATCAAGCAGTCAGCTGCCAGCAGAAATCTCCAAAGGATAGCTCATGTTTTCTTCCTCAGCTGCTGCCAGTGTGGTATTTCTGAGTTTGCCTCTACAGGAAAAGGTTCAGAAAGGATGTTGGAAGAAAAGCTGATGTTAACAATAACCATTTTCATTTCTGTTCTCTGTAAAATCAACCCTCCATCTTTTATATTTAAAAACTTCCGCTTTAAAAACATAGAAAACATACCAGCAAAAAGGGCAGACTTTTAAGCGCTTAAGAGAGATTTATGAATAGCCTCATCTATTTACAACATTTGACAATACTATGAATGTTTAACTATGTTTTCATGACCATGATTATTTATAAGGACTTTTTAACAAACTGGGAAATAAGTTTGAAAATCTGTGGTAGTGCTGTGATTATGAGTGAATTTGAACTGTATGTTTATTTTCTTTAGTAACTTTTAGGGCTTTAAGGATTGAGTGCATGGAGCAAAAGAAGAAAAAAGAGCAGCAAAAAATTTAAAATAGACTCAACTAAAAGGCTGTACATGTTCTAACATACTATTGTAAAGTTTAGGTTTTGGTGCTTCCACTACAGAATGAAAACATTAGTATTAGTGGAGAGATTTTACCCAAGTTTTCATGTAATCGTATTTGCTGTCTGTGGGAGATGCAGACTTTTATGGGAAATAGGAAAAAGAATCATAGTTGTGATGATAGAACTGCTTAGGGTGATGAAAAGGAGTATCTTTACCTCTTGTTTCTTTTCCAGTGCTCTAAGTCTTGTAGGGAGTTTCCATTTCTACGTGTTAGCTTTGTAATCAGTACTTTCTCTTCCTTGTTCTGGGTTCAACACAGGAAAAAACTTCCAGCTTATCTGATAATTATTGTTATCATATTAAAAAGAGAGGCAGAAAGCAAAAAAAAAAGAAGTATTCAATTCCGGCTCACGTACAAAGGCCTACACACATACCTCTACCCCTCAGCCTTCCAAAAATCCACTTTCAATTTAATTTCTGAAAGAAGGTTTTAAGCATCTGCTTCTTCTGTTCTGTTGGTTACATCTAAGTGGGAAATGATGCAATATGTCTTTGCCTCTGTTGCAAATTCTTTGAGCCTGCCATTTCGGATACACAGAACTTCAAGAATCAATTTCATTATTGTCCCTGTTAACGAATAATACCATTTAAGTATAGATGCACATTATATGTGTTTAAAAGCTCTTTCCTTCTGTAATGTCTCAGATTATACTTATTACAGTAAAAATAAGTTACATTTATGGTTCAGTAAAGAAGTGGATATAGATTCTACAGAAAATGGACTTCACTCAGTTTTTCAAGTACTTGGATTCATTTATGCTTTCTTTTGTCCCTTTAATAGCAATGCTTGTTTTCTGTAGTTTAAGGTAGTTCAATCATGGTCTTGCTATTGTGTTCGTTAAATAATGTTTATTTTGAATAGCTGTTCATCATGACTCTTATCACCATTTATACAAAGAGCCTAGTGTTATATTTTGACCTCATATCAGTATTCTTACCATATTAAATGTAAAAGTCTTCAATAATTGATAAGATAAAGAAATGTAATGTTCTGCAACTATCTAATTTTTCCTCATTTGGCTCCTTTATAAAGATGCTGTGCAGCCATCTTCCTCAGCAGAGAGCACATTCCTTGCCTAAGGCCAAAACAATTATCTGCCATCATAAAGAAGTTAAACCAGTGCCGATGAGGGGGAGAAAAGGCTTGAAGTGCTAGTTATAAATTCTAGCAGCACATCCACGGAAAAGTGAAATGAATCAGTAAGGGTACCTTTTGAAAGCAAAGCCATGTCCTATTTGTTATAGAAATCACTGGGCTGCAGAGTTAGGACAAGCTGAAAGGGTAAGCTTGCTGCAAGGTTTTTGCATGTTTGCTGTTTTAAATGATTGTGACTTGAGAAGTAGTTTGGCTAAAGGTAGATATGTTTTTTCTATCTTTCTATATAGTTAGACATATAAAAGAGTAGCATTGCCAGCTGAAAACTGTGCTTTGATATATTATGAAGGAGTATTTTGACGATGGCTTATGAAATGATTTGTCTTTTACTGTTTTAAGCTTCTGTGTTTCTTTCAGTTCTTTTCATTTACCACATTTGACATAATGCCTTTGTCACTGATGTTAGGCATGGGCTTGTATCTTAATGAGCAGTATTTTATGAAGCAGCAAAGTTACCAAAAATACACAATATTGCTTTTATCCATACAATTGGAGAATCTGAGGCCTTAAGAGACATTTGTGTTCTTGCACAATGTCTACTTTGCTTTAAGCCAAATATAAGCATACTAATCAACTTTCTTATTTTTTCTTGGTTTTTTTTTTTTTTCTGAAGGATATTTCTCAGGGGTCCATTCATTTTGGTATCACATAGCTGATATAATGGATAAAATAATTGTCTATGGATGCTGAATGTCTTAAGTAATCAAGACACCAGAATATAAAATACATTATAGAGAACTGGTGGGGGAGGCAATAGAAAGTTCTCATATAAGCATAAATATTAACTGTTGAGTATATCATCAGCTAGACACAGCTTTTAAATGAAAATGTGTAAGAATTGTTTTGCTACAGAATAATGTTGATTTTAAGAAAAAAATTTTCCCTCTATACCCCTTTCTACCCTCCCCTGGCTCTTCCTGGTAGAGATGTATCTAAGTTCTTGATGAAGTTTTTCTTTTTTACAATGTTGTTCTAAAATATAAGTCATGCTTTGCCTGTTTCCCAGACTAGCTGTACCTTTTATTTAGATTTAAAAAGATATACTCACAGTAATGTTTTTACTTAGAATTCATTTGCATTAGTATTTTTCAGTCATCCACTGCATGAATGATAAGGCTGTGTTGTACTACTTGATCTATAAACACAGAGGTAAAAGAAGTCCATGTCTTGCAAGAATAGAAAAGCTAAATATAAAGCAAAAAACCAGAATCAAACAGAGAAATAGAATGCAGTAAGATGGTGCCATGATCCTGGCTGGCACATTGAGCTGTAGTTTCAGTGTTGTAACAGCCTTTGTTTTGATTCTGACAGCATGAGGAAGGTGAATTTTAAGGGGCTATTTCAAAAAGACTAACATTTTAGGTTTCCCAGCTTGTAGAATTATGTTCTTCATTAAATGGGCTTTGGAGGCTTCCAGCCTGCGTTGACAAGTAGAAATTGGTATCTTGACGTTGATGTAGAGAATGGGATAGGACAAGAAGGCTGTGGAAGTGAAGAAAGCTTATGTTTATGCAATAAAGAAAAAGATGCAAATGGCTTTAGAAAAGTGCTGATGAAGTACAGATGAGATTCCTTGAGAAATTACGTAATTGTACTGGGGTTAAGAATAAAAGAGATCAAAACGTAGTTAAGTTGTCCAGCAGTGTGCGGCTTCCCTGAGATGATCCAGAAGATACACATTGTAGCAGCCATTGCTAACGGGGTACTGCTGTATGCTTATCTGCGCTGATAAAACTTTTCTTTGGTGGTAGCCACATTTGAAATGTGGCAATATTTGAGCAGTGCAAAACTGCACTTATCTAGGCCTAAACAAGGAATGCTGCTATGCAGAAGCCAGGATGAGCTTTTTTTTTTTTCTGTATACAAAGATGAGAAGAGCTGTATTTTAGAGAGACTATGCAAAAGACATCTGTGGACTAATAAGGTGAAGGACTTAGCAGAGGGTATGATCAAGGTAGTGATTTAAGTCAAATTTAGAAGGCTGAGCTGCAGGTGGTTATTACTATAGGCAGTATTCATGAAAAAAAATTTAAGAAGCAGAGCTGGGGGGTAAAAAAGGGAGGGTGCAGAGTGAAGAGCTTCAGCTGAGCCATAATATATCTGAGATGCTTGCAAGACATCCATAAGAAAAGACATGGGGAAGACACTAATGAGATTTTGGACACGGTGGAATGGTTTGCTCTGCGGAGAAGGACCTGGGAGTGCTGGTGGACAACAGGCTCACCATGAGCCAGCAGTGTGCCCTTGCGGCCAGGAAGGCCAATGGCATCC
>VZSC01019019.1:309559-332252 GCA_013398225.1 Steatornis caripensis
TGTTGCTTAAAAAATTTGAAAGGACAACCAGAAGTTTGAGAGGAGAGAGCTAAAGGAGAGAGAGACATAGTAAGTTACCTAAGAGTTTTTTTCTGCAAAGACTGGAGGTACAAATTATCCTTTTTCAGAGACTGAGATTAGAGCTCTTTGATGGCCTTCTGCATTCTTCAAAATAAGGACATTAGTATGTAACGAATTAAGGCACTGTCAAGAAAGTAATTAAATTTTCTGTGGAATAAGGAGGAGGTTTCATGTTTTTAAAATACACTTAACACAGGGAGAGCAATTGCGCGTACGGACCATTGCTGAATGCCAGCGCTTCCAAGCCTCAGCATGCCAGTGCTTGGTAGCGGATGGAGACTTGAACTGCTGCTGTAACTACAGTGATTTGCTGTTTCACTGCACTGGAAGAGGGGGCTAAATATTTGCCCAATTCCTTTCTCCATAGTTACATTTTCCTCTATCATTGGGCAAAACAGATCTGCTCCAGGAAAATTACTTTCTCCAAGTTACAACAGAGAAACAAAGAGAAGAGCTCTGATTCATGCCTCTAGGGGTTCATTAAAATGTATCTTACTCTGAAGGTGTTACAGCTAAATATTCCTATTTCAGTTAGTGAAAGTTCACAGTGGCTACAGAAACCTTCAGATAATAAAAAAGCTTACTCTAAAAGTCATTGTTTGGTTCTGAGTATGAATTTCAAATAATTTTATTATAAACATAATGCTTCTGAGCTGCATTTATTGGATTTCAGAACAAGGCGGCCACTGAAGAGTGCAAAACACATCCTTTGTGTAGTGGGCAAGTAGCAGGTGGTAATAGGCTGTGTCCCCCCTCAGCTGGAGCTTGGGCATCACCCCATATGCTGGCTACCATAAAAGAAGCAGAAAAAAAGATATGCTACTGGTTATTTTATGGTTGCTACGGCAGTTAGTTTTCAGAAGAAAATGAGAAATTAATACCCAAACTAGGTTTTATAGCTTCTCTCTAGCTTCTGAAGTGTTTGTATGTAGATGAGAGTGAGGGATCCATGTTTTCAGCAGTCAGCTTCCTGTCACTCTTTTTTTTTTTTTCTTTTCCTGAGGGTATCCTCAATCAGTGTATTTTTTTATTGAAAAGTTTGCTTGAATGCCTAAGCAGGAGTGTCAGGTTTGCTCAGAAAAATCTGATGC
This sequence comes from Steatornis caripensis, assembly GCA_013398225.1. Classification (NCBI taxonomy): domain Eukaryota; kingdom Metazoa; phylum Chordata; class Aves; order Caprimulgiformes; family Steatornithidae; genus Steatornis; species Steatornis caripensis. Next base: position 310,732 of record VZSC01019019.1, read on the forward strand.
CTGTTGATTTTGATGTCAGAGAGAAAAAGCAAACTTTTCTACAGATGCTCTAACAAGTCCACTTGATGGTTTTGGGTCCAGGATTCTTATAGCTATTAGCAAAAGCCTATTATAGCATGAACTACTGCAGTATGAAAAGAAAGCCATCAAATTTGGTCTTTGGTAGAGAGGGATTTTATTTCTTGAAATGTAATTGGATTTCCTGGTATCTACCATAGTGACAGTGCCAATGCAAATTAGAATTTGAATTTGTTAACTAGGATTCTGAGAATTTCAGTAGTTAACTATTATTTTTTCTCAAAAATCTTTTTGAAACACTTTGCAGATTTTTTTTTAAAATGTTTTAATCGCAAACTTATTTAGGTCATGATGATAATGGTGTTCTCAGGAATGTGTTACAGAATGAACTATTGAGTGACTTAAGCTCATAGATGAGTAGTCAGTTTACTGAGGAAAAATTCAGATAATTCATAAAATACTATAATATTACAATCTTTGTTAGATCCTGTGGTTATCCTGTGCAAATAGATGTCAAAGATTTTATAGTATTATTAAAATCTGCTTTGAATCTAGGGTCTCCTTCAGGAAAAAAAAATCAATTATATACTATACATAAGTATCCCTTGTCAGAAGTCTTTTAATGTCACCTTTTGCTTAACTATAAACCTGTAATATATTTTATACACAGTGAAATTCTATACAGGCTGTTGCAACTGCTGCCTTTTTGCTGCTGGTGGTGTACCAAAGTACAAGTGGAGAAAAGTCTCTCTTCTTTGTCTGACCTGGTACTAGAGGAAGAATGAATATAACAAAAATTTTTGGTGGCTAGGAAGATGAAAGTTATTGGTTGCAGAGAGAGACGTGTAATTCTTTCATAGATCTCATAAAAGTTTGGTTTAATTAAAAATTTGAAGGACTGTGTACCTAGGTGGGGCCAAGGGGCAGGAGCAGCAGTGTAGGTGCAAACAGATAGCATCGAAGAAAAGGCAGAAGAGAATAGTGGAATCTTTAGGCAGAACGTACTGGGAACAGTTGAGTAAGGAGCTGCAATCAGAAGCAAAATTATGACGCATCTTGAAAAAAGAATCAGGCAGCCTAACTATGAGATTAAGATTAAAATTTATTAAGATCGGAACTGATTACATACACCTGGAAGGAGGCACTGCCCTTAAGGCAACGAGAAGTTTCTGTGTTGAGGTGTGTTGCAAGTATAACGTAGATATTGCCATTGGAAAAAGGTCATTATTTCTGGTTTTCTCATGCCACTGAGTGGCAAAGCAAACAGTAGAATTTGTATTCTGAGCCCAACAGTCTTTATGGAGCAGACTGTTATCAACTCTCTTTCTGTTGTTCGGATGGCTTTTCACTTAGCACAGTGCATCAGTGTTGGAAGATGACAAAGTGGTCTTGGACTCCTGTATCTTCAGTATCTGACTTTATGGAAATCATATTCAAACTTCAAATGTGAAGAGAAGTGTTATGCAATCGCCATCTCATATTTCTTTCTAGTATAGGATTTATACAATAGTGACTAACTTGTGAAGTAGTAAACTACTGCTACCTTAAATTTCTATTATATTCTCATTTTCCTTCTCTTTGCGTTGTATGAGTAAGAGCAAAGTCAACAAGACTTTCAATCTGTGTACTGTTCTTTTTCACTTCATTTTCAGTAATGAAGAAGTTTGGTTTTTTCCCCTAATTTTGCTGTAGTAAACATTCCAGAAAACACACACTGTGGTTTCCCCTTTCAGAATTTTTGGGGTGAAACTATGAGAGATTACTTAGTGTCTGTTCTACAAAAGAGAGATCCTTTTACCATAGACTGTTCTCTTGGTAATTTTTACCCAATGAAATCTCTTTCCAAGCTGTTAATTTACTTGCTGTGATTTTGTTATTAGAGAAGTTTCACTGGTGCCTAGATGTTAAGTCTCTGATATTTTATCAGGTTTAGGTATTCATAGCTAATTTCACTTTTTTCCTGACAAAAGATTTATAGTTTGAATATAGATAGTGTCTTTAACCTCTTGTACTGGGTCTGGTAGGGATGGAGTTAATTTTCTTCACAGCACCCTTTATGGTCTAAGATTTGTGACCAGAACAACATTGATAACACTCCAGTGTGTTGGCTACTGCTGATCAGTGCTTGCGCAGCATCAAAGCTCCTTGTGTTTCTCCATGAACAGCTGACCCGAATTGACCAAAGAGGTATTCCGTACCATGTAGTGTCATGCTCAGCAATAAAACTAGGATGGCAAGAGGGAGTTTTTCCAAGGCAGCCATTGCTCAGAGAGTGCCTGGGCATTGGTCTGCTGGTGGCAGGTGGCCAGTGATTGCCCCTTACACCTCTTGGGGATTTTTTTTTGTTTGGATTTTTTTTCATTTCATTTTTCATTTGATTTACTTGGGAGTTTTTTAGTTGGGTTTTTGTTTGTTTGTTTGTTTGTTTCTTCCTACTTATTAAACTTTCTTTATCTCAACTTACATTTTTTTCTTGCCTTTGCCCTTTTTTTTGTCTCCCCCATCCTGCTGGGGAAGACTGAGCGAGCGACTGGATGGGGGCTTAGGTGCTGGCTGGGGTCAACCTACCACACCCATTCTTCAGACAATAGGTATAAAAGCTGTTCACAGTGTCAGAATCTGGCAAATCTGTCCATTTGTCTTTTCCTTTAAGAACAGTTCATCCTGCAATCATATTTAAGAACAAAGCATATCTTTGGTTATTCAGTGGTGTCCTTCATCTTATTCATTAGGGTGGCTAATACATTTGCCTTGTATTATGGTCATTTGTTTGAATAAGTGCCGTCATTATATTGATTAATATCCTGCATTTCATAAGACCCATAAAATTTCCTGTCTAAATTCTCAGTGTCCTATTTTCAGTGATGCAGAACAACTATTTTTCATATTTAATGCACTAAAAATCAGTTTGGAACAAAGAACTAAAGGAATGGAACAAACTTTAAAAATTATTTTATTCTTTCTTAGGAGGTATTGAAACACGGCCAAAATGTCATGTAAGAATCCAGACTGCTGCGTAAATCTGGGTAACAGAGGTTTCCCCAGTATTGCATGCTGGAATCATTGCTGGAAACCCACAAACGCCCTAGTGGTGGAAACGCCCATTGCGGCTGAGCACAGATTTCAACAGACCTGAGCTAGGCTGAAGGTTTAGGCAGAGAGTGATTGATGTGAATTTGGTACACAGTTGCTCATGCCCCATTTTGCTGTCTGTGATATTCTCAGCTGAGCACATCTGGCAAGACTTAATGTGAGAGCCGTAAAGTGTAATGTGTCTTTCCGATCCAACTTTCCAGCCATTCGGCACAACAGACAGCTCTGGAATTGTGTATGAGTAGGGCTGACACTACTATAATCTAGCAAGAGAGAGGAAAAAAACAAGCTCCAAACTTGCCTTTGAAATGCTTATAACAAAGGGGCTAAACAGTTTACGTCTTTTTATATAAATGTGAATTGTCAGATCATCCGTACGATGTGATAGGTTATGACAGTTTCAGCAAAGAAAATTTTCCTTGATCAGTTTGTTGTTTTCTGTGGAGGATAAGTCTTTAACATTTTCTGTCTCTTCTCAAGGACTTCCTCTGTTAAGTACTCAGCTTTGAGCCCTACTGTCTAGTGTCCAAACACGTAAATGAAGCGAAAGCTTCAGCTGGTATTGGAAGTATTTTAACTTTGATGGATCCTTACTGGTCTTAAGCTATCTGTGATTCCTTGCTCTCAGCCACCCCTTTGGTCTTCGGTTTGCTTTTGTGGCACAGTGGGACCACTGGGTCCCATGCCTTGCAGATGACAGCAGCAAATGGTTTTCCCGCTTCAGGGAATTGCTGCTGGCTGTTTCTCCTGTGTCATCTGTTAAACCTGATACCTCAGGCACAGGCTGCTTTCAGCATCTTCTCCTTTCTGGGCTCAGCTCCAGTGGTGTTTAGCTCCTTCTGCCAGTGCTTTTTCAGCACAGAGTAGAAATTGTTTTGCTAAGGTGTCAGTCAGATTTTGCATGGCAGCTCTTGCTCCTCCTCTTCTCTCTTGGCTCAGTGCATGGGCTGAGGTGGTGTCAGCACTGTTTATGGTACCGTTTCTTAAGCACCTAGCTAAAGCTGCGTGAGCTCCTCTGCCTGTCAGACAGGAGAGGGGCATGCATTCACTTCCCATCTGGAACACTTCTGTGCTTTATCTTTGAAAGCTGCTTCTCTGGATCTCCATCTGGCTGTGGGCTCCAGCCTCTCTGACTAACATTGTGCTTTGCTGATCGTCCTGCTCCTGTTTTAAGGTTGATGGTTCTTGCACTCCAGTGGGTTTTATTTCCTTCCTCACGTTGCTTCTCTATAATGTGCCTCTTATAACACGTTTCTACATTTTTCTGCTGAAACTGAAACTCTGTGCTCTTTTGGAAAAGGATATATAATGAAATTATGGAATTTGGTACTTATTGTGATGATAACTACTCATTTAGTTCCTTGTTCTTCATGAAAAGCCCTTGGTATGCTCTCCAGCCCAAAAGATGGTTTCATAAATATTGCTGACTACAGTTACTCTGAGAAAAATAACAAATTTCTGAGAAAAATAATAAATTTCCCCCTATTTATTGAAATGTAAATATATCCTTGTTTACTCCCTTAAGAGTGGTGTAGATGTATTCTAGATCACACAGTTTTAAGGAAGTAGGAATTACTTGAAATTCCAAACCTTCAGAGTCTGAAAATGGCTACCCCTATGGAGGGGTTCTTTTTCGGGGTATATAACCTGTTAGTGCCTTTGTTAGTGGCCCTTAATTTATGCCACTTACTTGTACCTGTCAGTTGGTTTGTAGATATTTGTCAATGAGAGTGTGTGTGAATATGTAGTATTTTCCTCAGATTAAAAACAATTTTAAGTATTCTTTTTTTTAACTAATATCTTCATTATTGTCATTAAAAAAATAGCTAACAGTGTAGTTCAGAAATTCAGTCTGTCTTTTTTTTCATCTCGCATGGAGTATTATCTTATAAAAATGACTTGACTAAGTGCAGATAGTAAATAATTCTTCATAATATCATAAATAATTACCACTGCATAAGGGAATCATTTACAGCAGTTCATACATGAAATACTGTTTTTCATAAAAGTCTATCACTAATAAATAATTGCATTGATAGCAAGTACACATGAAGAAATATTAATCATGGTCAGTGTTACTACAATATGTTGCATTCACGCAAGTTTCAGAAGTGCGTTAGAAATGCCGATTAATCTGGGAAATAAACTAATAGAAGAGCACAAAGCTGAATGTTACTGCAAGCATATTTATGGGAGCTTTTGATTTAATCTTGCCACCTAAATGCTGCAGGTGAACCGAGAGAAGCTTCCACCTGTAAAGTTGTAGTGATATTTAATTAATACATTGGAGTTTTAGTCGCTGGAGGTTCAAGGGATTTCACTAAGTACGGGAATCTGCTCTTCTTTATAAAGAAGAGATTTCAGATGTCTCTATCTTACGTGCATTGCAAAACAGCCATTGAAAAGGATGCTCTTTAACCAAATGCAAAATATTCAGTGGGAGGTTTTTGATATTTTTAGTTTCATAGACTGTTTTTTCTATACATATATTTTATTTTCCTCCTTGTGGATGATTAAAATGTCAGTAACTGCAAACTATGTTTTTTGAAGTGCAACAGCTTATTTTAAAGACCATACAGTTAGAGAGATAGGTCATACATTATCTGTCCCTCTATGCTACACATAATATTTGTAAATAGAAAGCATTCTTCAACCTGCTGCCACTGTAAGAGGTGTAACTGGCTTCAGCTTCTGGTGAATCTGATTTTTCTCAGGCAGGAGCGAAGGAATAGCCCTTTGTCTCCTGTTCTAACCATTTTATTCCCTGTGCACATCTGATGGACATATACAGACAGGCTGACAACAGATTTGTTATCTACAGTCCAGCAGAAAAATTAAATAATACAAATAGGAGTCTAAAGAGGAGTGAGAATGCAATGACAAACTGACAGACCCTTACAAAGCAACTGAAGGAAAAGGAGAGCTGTTTGATAACCCTGGGCTGTGTTGGCTTACTTTTTATTTGATACAACAAATGTTTAAATTAAAAATTCATATAAAGTGCTATGTATGTCTAGAATTAGTGGGGGGTTGTGTTTTTTTTTTTCTATTACATTATGTGCTACTCGAAAAAGTCTTAAGGTTCATTCATGCATGTATTGATTTTTAACCTCTGGGCTAGCAATGCAGTAAAGGGAAGTATGGCCAGCAAAGTGGAGGCATGCTTATTTTTAACAGTTCTTTACCCTGGGACAAGCAACTTCTATCTAGTCCAAGGATGCATGTGTGTAGACCTTTGCAAGGAGCTACTTGTTCCCTCTGCCTCCTAACCCGACAGGAGGCTGCACAAGTGCTGCTGAGTACAAGTTCCAGTGCCATGGGTAGGTGAACATTGCTCATGTCAACACTATTAATTTTGACCCATTAAGTTCCCTAATAGTCTGTTCACATGGTTTCCGGTCATTCTGTTGGTATTCCTTAAAGCTTCCAAGTGATGTAAACATTTTTAATACAGCAAAACAACTGTGAAGGTTTATCTCAGAAAAATGCTATTAGTTTTATTGAACTGGAACAATACCCTTCCCTCCTCCCCTTGCTTTTAAATCTTTCTGAAAATAGGTTTTTCTCTAAATTAAGAATAAAAATCATATTAGAAAAAGCAACTTGCATGGGATGAAAATCATTCACGCTTTGCCCAAAACTATAATTTTGAGCTACTGAAAAGTCGTATTTGTAACACAGAATCATGTACCAAAAAAAAAAAAGATTTCATTATTTGGAAGTATAAAAATGAGTTGCGAATGAAGTAAAATTATGAAATCTTAAGTGCAACTGATTGAAACAGAACACTTCCATTTTTCTTAAACCGAATATTTGTAAATGAGCGGAAAGAGAGAGTATTCTTGAGTTGTTTTTTCATACTGATGAGCACACCTTGGATGTGTTGATGCAGTTGTGTTTCCTGTGGAAGATTGTACTGGCCTTTCTCCTCTCCTGAAGAGGTGATAGTGGTCAGTCATTTGCCTGTTCCCCAGGAAGTCTAAACATTGTTCCATCTAGTCTAAGCTTGTAGTGTGCTACTTACTTGTGGTGTTTATTGCATAGTTTTATTGTATTATTTCCTAGCTACTATCATGCTATTTTTTAAAAATCAGTTCTACAGGAAGCAATTTGTAATATAAGACAGAACATCTACGGAGGTAGAATATACACTTGTTTCCTGAGTGTTCCCCAGTTTCCACTCAACGTTCCTCTTTTGGGTGTGGCGCAGGGGGAGAGGAGGAGTAGAAGAAAAAGCAGTGCATGAAGAGCTGCCTAACAATTTCAGTAAGGCAATGGCAGATTAGTATCAGAGCAGAACTAGTGTTTATTGCTTTTGATAATTTTGTAGTAGCAGCCTAACTAACCAAATGCATGCTAACTATGGTTGGTTTTAGACTGTAACACACTGGTCAGGTGAAAACTGATTTAGAAAATATGGAAATTGTAATAACTTACACTTGTATTCGTTATTTTTATACAATTTCTCAGAAGTTTCAAGAATATAATGACCTCTGTCCTGTAAGTTAATTTGTACAATGTCCAATGTCCACTGCAATAACACACAGAAAATGTCATATTTGAACAGATGATTGGTATTTTCATGATTTGATATTGCCCTCACTTCCTCTGACAAGAGTTGAAGACACTGCCAGGAAGCTAAGTAAAATCTGTGTGGAGATTTATTTCATATTATTCTTACCCTTGTTTTCCACCCTTCTCACCCTTGCCCTCTCAAGAAGAATAAAGAAAAGACTTCAAGTCTCTGTTGAGTCAGTCTCACACTTTTCATAACCGTAGATACGGGAATAGCTGTTTCAGCATGAAGAGAGCTTCCAGACATTGTTCACTCTGAGTCAAGGATTTCATGGACCTTTTTTTTTTTTTTGCTCTTGTTTGTTTTGTCACTGTTGAATCAAAATACTATTGAATCTTTTTTTCATTCTAATCCTTTTACCAGAATAGCCTCAGCCTAATTTATCCTGCTAATTTTATCCTTCCTTTTGTTCTTCTTCCCTCTGCTTTTTTCTTCTCCTGCTTTGCTTTGTCGCATTCCTTTGCTATTATGGACTCTTTCTTTACTCAGAAATACCTTTCTTATTATCCCAGGCATGCATTCTGCTTCTTTCTTGTAAAGCCATACAGCACGTGTGCTAGGGGCCTACGCAGCTTTCTTGCTGACTTAGTTCTCTTGTCCAGCAGCGTAACAGTTGTCAGGACAAGGAGTGTGTGGTCCAGTGTTTGTATAATGTCTGTGCAGTAAGGTCTGTAACCATAGTAAGACCCCTACCATCTATTGTTCTGCTCATGGAAGTGATCATCCAAATTCCAACATACAGTCCAGCCATTTGTTGCTGCTGTAAAGATAATTAAAAAGTTGCAGCCTACTTTATCTAACCACTTAAGCTGCATGCATGCATGTTTTGTACAGTCAGATTTTCAGGAATAGTGCTTATACTAAGCAATAGAATTTTTTGTAAGTTCTCTCTTTCTGCTGTCTTATAAATTGTTTTCAAATGGTAGAGTCTTCAGAGTCTTTAAAAAAACATATTTAATTCAACACCAGAAGTATATGCAGGGAAATATCCATGTCACCTACCCATAAGCACCAGTTTTAAGAGATTCCATAATAAATAATAGAGGGAGAGACAGGTTCCTCTAAAAGGTAAGTCAGAGAGGAAGCCTAACCTAAATGGTCTGGACTCCCTCTGCTTTTTCACTGATTAAGACACCATTATTTTGAAGTCAGACATCTCCGTGAGGTGGCTAAGTTTGAGTAGCATAATTGCGCAACACTCCCCTTTCCCCGTCTTTCCATACTGCTGACCTAAAAGGGCCCAAACCCAGCACCTCACTCCACAGCAGCCAGGGGTGAGCTACATGGGGATGCATAAGAAGCATGAGAAGCACAAAGCAGAACCGTGAAGACATGTCAGGACGTGGTCATTGCCAGCTGACCATCTGCTTTGTAATGCACATGGCAGCGCTCCCTCCCCATGGTAGAGCTGAGATCCTGTCTCTACACCCAATAGTGCAGTTCTCCAAGCTGCGAAGAAAAGTCTAAACAGATTCAACTTGCATTGATTTCTAGAGTCAGGAGACTTTTCTGTCAAGTTCCAATATATTCGAGGTGCTTAATCAATACTGGTGTTAAACTGCCACCCATAACCATTTGCAGGGATATTTTTCTTTGATTTTCTGACTTATATAATGCGGTGTGTGTCTTAAGAGATTAAAAATGGGAAGAATACATGTGTAGATGTTTTTGATGAATAGGTTCTTTAGTAGAAATTTAATAACCTCAAATGTAAAATATTGATCTCATTGTGCTTGCTCTTGTAAATTCCTTTAAAACTGTAACTTTTTTTTTAGTTGCGATTACATGGAAAGACAAACACAATCTTAGTGCCTGTAATCTAACATGTGACATGATGCAATATACAATTTGCAGCCCTGAAGGTCAGGAACTTCAATGTTATTTTGAGAGAGAGAACATGAGTTGGCACTACGGCAGAAGGGTGTATTTTTAGACATAAGTGGAGCAAAAGGGAGAGAATTCATGATACATTGGATACCATACACCTTGTAAGTGGCTACAGAAATCAGTGGCTACAGTGCATTGATGAATTTTAGCAAATACATTGACAGTAACACTAAAAAAAAAGTATTGTGTAGTATATGTAGTATATGTAGCATTTTATGATAGGTATAATAAAAGCCTACAGAACTGCTACTAAAAAGGCACTGTTAAGCAATGTTTTGTTCTGGGCTTTTGCTACTAGCCTTGGTCTGGAATGAGAAAGCGGCTCTCTGTGTGTTTCTGAGATAGTGTGGCTGGATTAAGTAAGCATTTGAAACAGTGAAGAGTACTTTCTGTGGTGTACCATTAAAGCAGGGGAATTAGATAAACTTTTTTGTGTTTTTATTGTTTGTTATTTACTACACCATGGACTGTAACTGTTTCAGGCCTCTCTATGCTGTAGAGCTTTGCTGGCAAAGTTTCACCATGTGTCACACTTCCTGGCTAAGTCTGACCATCTTTCTAGCAGACTCTTCCATTACCAAAATCCAAACTGGCTTCTTAACACCCTTTTGTACTTTGGTACTCTGAGGAAAAGTTTGGTGCTGAGGGCACTGCGAGACTGTTCTAGGTTCTTGGGTTTTAAGATTGCCAAACTCTTGGGTTTGGTGTGCCTTAGTGTTTGCTTGGTACCTGTAAATCACCCTTAACATAAACTAGTTTACAGTAGCATGTAAAATGAATAAGTAATTTTAAAATTCTAAATATAGAGAACATATTTACAACTCCATGGACCTAGTACCGTTCTTATCTCTTAACTACTGAAAGTGTTTCCAACTGTATATCATCTGTCCAATAACCTGTTTGTAATGCAAGATTAAAGGTTTCTTCTTAAAAAAATTCTTAATTTTCATCCATAGAGAAAAAAAAAATATTCCCTTTGTACCCAGCCCCACTTGAGGTTCCATGCCAATCTTAATTCCATCAAGAATAATATCCTTAATTCCTGATATAATTCAGGGATGGCTTTAACTTTTTTCTTCTAGGTGATTCAAGAATCAGGACAATTAGTAAATATTAGAAGAATTTTAATTGTTTGGTGAGATAAAGCATTCTTTTTCTACGTGATGAAAACATTTTAGTCTTTCAATGTACCTAGCATATAATTTCTCATAAAATACCCAAGATAAAGCTGAAGTTTAGGAGTACAGACTTGAAGATGAAATTATTGCGTATAACATTATTGATTCTTGGTGGAGCTAATGATGGAGGCTGGAAGGATCCTCTGGAGGTCATGAGCAAGGCAATTGTGATTCTGAAGTTAGATGGGGTTACTGTGGGCCTTAGTTGAACAAGTTTTGAGCGTCTCCAAGAAACTGAGATTCCTCAACTTTTCTGGCACCCTGTTCCAGTGTTTCACTACCCTCATGGAGAAAGTTTTCTGTCTGCTGCAAGAGCAGACCATGATAATGACATTTCTGAGGTGAAGATTGCCTGGGGTGACTAGCTCCTCTGTCTTCAAAGTGTTCTGTGATAGCATGTATGTGCAGTCGATTAAAGGAAACAAGGCTATAGTTGCCAGCTCTAATGCTCTTAGCCAGTGAGCAACTTCCTCGCCCTGTGTGTATGGTGCCAGGCCTGAAGCTGTCATGTCTGCCGTCACACTCTAGTGCAGGAGAGAAATAATGCTCAAAATTTAACAAGGGTTATAAAGCTGAGGTGAAGATGGATGGATGCCAGTGCTTTCTGCTGAGCCATAGAGTAGCCTGAATATCCTACCGCACTGTGCTGACTACACACTGTTAATTTTTTTTGCAGCCCTCAGCCCTTGGAACAGCAAGAGCAGAAACTCTGAGCTACCCTCACTTTACTAATCCACTTTTATTTCCTAGTATTTGCTTTATGGTAAACTCATGTTACTTTTTCCATGCCTACCAACTGTGATTTAATACAAGATTTTACCTCTAACTACAAATTGTCTTGCATTATAACAGGAACTTAATCACGGTCATTAGAACAGTTTAGAATGGGATAGACCTATGGAGGTCATCTGATCTAAATCCCTGGTCAAAGCATGTTCAGTTGTGAAGCTGTTGTTGGAGGTATGCTAAATTTAGACACTAAAAATAAGTGTCCGTATGTTTTCCTTCTGCATTAAAAAAAAAAATCATTTAGAAGTCGTAGCTTAAAATTAAGTAATCAGCTGGTATAACAGAAAGTGCTTTGACCGAGCTCATGAATTGCAGTCTCTGCATATAGATATAACTTCTATTAATTGAGTACAGAAACTGCAGACAAAGTAACTCAGAAAGGCACGTTATACCGATGCGGCTGCAGATGGCAACTCCTGAAAGCCGAGGGGCATAGGAGAGTATTGAATCTAACTTTAAATGAATTTACTCGGATCCTTATTATAGGCGTTCTGCAACCTGTTTGTAGTCAGTGTTGCAACTGTCACTTGTTTGCGAGAGCAGAGGAGTGTGAGAGGTTGAGGAAACGCGCACCCGTGCTCTGAAAACAAGCAGGGGCAGCGGCAGTGCAGCTCGGTTTCTCCCGGCTGCTCTTTGCAGTAATTGGGAAGAAAGCAGCAGCAGAAGCAGCGTGCCTGTTCTCAGCAGCCTCACTGACAAATTCCAGTGACACCTCGGTAGTCAGGTATTTTTGGCTTTGATTCCTTAATAATGGGTGCCTTACTGGTGGCGTGCAGAAAGAATTGATAACGCAGCCACGTGGATTTCAGGTGTAGGTGAGCTGCGTTTTGGTCACAGTTGTTTGCAGACCTTTCCTCTGAGTTACTGTGCTACAAAGTATGAAAAAATTTCATCGGGAAATATGACATGATCCTGTACTTTACCTACTTTATTGACTTAATGTTATGTTACCATTTCCTTTAGTAGTGATGTTGGCCATTTCTGGGGAGGTATATTTATAGGCCTTAGTGTTTTCAAGCAACATTTCTAAACTGCTTCTACAAAAAGATGTTAATAATTTTTGCTGTTATATATTTTTGCGTATACAGATGAAAATACCTGCCAAAAAGTGATCGAGATGTAAATCTTTGACATTGTATTTCTTTGCTAAAACTCTGAAGTTCTCCTTCAATTGTTTATAACTAAGTACATACTAATAAGCTTAACTTTTGTGGGCTTTTCATGTCTTCGTAATGGACTTTCTGTGAAGTATTCTGAAATGTGCTGCCTAGAGCCATACGTTTTCTACTAAATATCTGGATAATGAAAGGACAGTAAAATTTTACGCAATTTTTTAATGACTTTCCACATATGTGTTCTTCCTTCCACTTTTCCTCCCTTTTATTGGTTTTACTAAATTGATGGCTTCTATTCTTTTTTTCTAAAGTTTTGGCTTATAGAAGTGTTTGAGCACCGGGGAAGGCGTGGAAATATTACAGCACGAAGTAATGTTTACGTGTTACGCTGCCTGTGCCCAAATACATTTAAAGAATGTGTAATTCTTTTTAGCAATTAAGTGTTTGGTAAGTATGCAATGTATATTTTCCATGTTTTCCAAAACTTTTTTTGCATAATGTTCTTTCTCTGCTCTCTTCTCAGTTACACTCTACAACAGTATAGGAATTTCAAGAAGATAGTTGGAAAATGTAAAATTAATTTAGGCTGCATTTCCTTGTATTGGCCCATTTGTCATGCTCACTTTTGTTTATCACAAATGATTTAGCATTATGTGGATAATACTGATGATGGTGTAGTCTTCTGGAGTTAGACTAGATGAAGAGTATTTAGTAGTAGGTAGTTGGAAGGAGACTTAATTCTGCATTTACTTTTCTAATGGCATTGTAGCACTTCACATGGAAACACGGGCACTGCCAGACCGAGTCAACCCATGTATTTCTCTAGTCTCATACGCTGCCCTTGGCAGTGATACATAGGTTACGACGTGGACCAGATAACATAATTCATCTAGGAGTTTACACTTCTGGGATAAAGAAAATGATATTAATAATAGTTCATGCTATACTTGGGGCAGAGGGATTCTACTTATACCCTGAAGCATGAGATTTAATTACTCTTACATCATTGTCTTTGCTTATAAAGCTGCCAGTGTTGTTTATCATCAGAAAATTATCCACCCCTTTTAAAAAGCAGCTTTAATATTTCTCTCAGTGAACTTTCACAGCGGTAACTCCATAAATTAATTAAACACTGCCTTGGAAAAGTGGTTTCTTTTTGCAGTTTAAAGTTTAGTATCATTTCATAGAAGCAGATTTTTCACACTCAGGGAATAAAGTTCAAAAGAAATTGGATAGTTTTCTCTATGCCCCTCATTATTTTATTACACTTTTTCCCAGTTGATAAATTATTTGACTGATTGCATATATTAAGTGGGCTTCCTCCTCCCATACACCCCAACCCCTTACCCTCTTTTGGACCACTTCAGTCCAAAATAAAATATGTAATAAGCCTAAAATTTTTAGTAATGTTATGATCTAGCTAAAGTAGCTCTATTAGCGATAGTATATTTATGATCTGTCTAAAATATGTGCTTATAAGGCTAAAACTTTAGAGTTAAACTTTGGTCAAATTTAGCAAATTTTCTGAGTTAATTCACTTTATCTTAAATATCTCCTGTTTGCAGATGCTGACAGTTTCAAGTTGCATGCCATTTTTTGTTGGTTTTTCTCATGTTAGTGTTCATTTCTGTTTATGAGATGAGGTGTAGATTATATCTGATAACTACTCCGTGTTCCAGATACTAACTGTAATGCATGTTACATAATATTTTCAGATTAAAGATGTGAGGCTTTGTATAAGAGTGAAGTATAAAACAGTTATAGTTACATACAGTGAAGGAATGTAGGTTGTAAGTAGATTCACAAAGAGAACAGAGTCTAAAACGCAACTGAATCCAAAACACAGCAATGCAGTTCGTTTCAGCTGCATCAGGGCCTTCATCTGACTCTCCACGTAGTCGAAAACGTACTGATCCTTGCGTAAAAGTGAGTGGGAGGGGAGTGAGTGGTTGGGGGATGGACAGAGGACAGGAACATTCAGTCTAGATTTATGATCACTTAATTCAAAATGTGATTATGGTCTAAATAAATCTATGTGTCTTTCTAAAATTTTATAGTTCAAGTATAAAAAGGTTTGCTGTTAAAAATTTATCATGTCAAGATGATTATCTTCTAGTATCTAATTCTCTTCATTACTATTATACTTTTATGTCCTTAATGTCTTCTCCAGTGCTCTGAGTTTCATGTTTTTAAATTACCTGGGTTTATTGTTAATAAAGTTTTTCATGGACTTCTGATGACTGTGCGCTTAGCCTGGCATTAAGCAGTGGCAGATAGTTTACTCCTTTCAAAACTCTAGAATAACAAATAGTTTTCTATACTTGAATGAACTATGCATCTTTTAGAAACACAGTTGCCTGCTAAAGCTACATGCTGCTTCTCAATACACCACTGAATTTTAGGGTGAAAGTGTGAAATAGCATGTGGCAGTTTTGGGAGTCAAATCACGGCATTGACATACAGTGATCACCTTCCTGGAAGTTCCCTTTTAGTTGAACTGGTTCTCGGCATACTAATGTGAACAACAGATCGGCCACATATAATACCTGTCAAGAGCCAGACCATCTTAATGACTGCTTTGCTCTGCTTCTTAAGATACATTATATTATATTTTTTCTTATTGGATTAACTTCATGAGGTAGGTGTTTGCTGTGGAAGTATTTGTTGCATTCATTCCTGGATCTTACCGTATGAGTCATCACTTTGTCTGGGTAGCAAGTCTTTGAAGAAATTGTTTTTATTTGTTGTGAATATTCTCTCTGATAAAATTTCTTGATTAACTTCTTTTATCTATGATTTATGTTGCACAATAATCATCCATCTTAGCTGACAAGTACATAATAACGTACATGTGACTACTGATAATTGCTGTATTGAAGGATGCTGAAAAACGCAATTTCGTCTAGCCAAGGTTGATATCAGATTATACAGATCATTCTAGGGCTGTTTCCTTATTTTCCATTTATTTTTCAAAAATCACTATTATTTTCCTTCGGTAATCTAATGATGTAATTATTGCTTGATTTATAGCGTACTAAAGTCAATAGAAATATGTCTGTCATATTCAGTGGGTGTTAGATTTTTTTCTCCATCAGCCAGCATGAATTGTTTCTTGCATGTATACCTTTTCTTAAAAAACTTTTTAAATTGTAAGCTAAATACTATTCATGCTGCACAGGCCAAAACCTTCCTCTCCCTCTTCTCTTTGACTGTCAGATTACAATTCTGATGAAAGTCCTATAAAGTCAATGGAAAGACTTTTTTTTTGCTTAGAAGACAAAACAAAAAGGAATAAAAAACTTCTGTCATTAAAGGAAACAAAATTCCTGAACTGTAAATGTTAACTTTCAATGAATAAATGTATATATTCATATGTGTCATAGAGGAATTAGTTTGTTGCCTCCAACGAATTTGCTGTTGGATTGTCATCGATACATACTTTATTTGTGTATTACATAGCTCAACTTACGTAGAGGAATACTTCATAGTGAAAGCATCTATTTGTAAAATAACTATTTGTCATATAATGAAATACGGAAGTTTATGCAATGTTGCCTCTGTGCAAGTGATGCTTCCATTCCCAGTTCCTATATTTCAAATGTGTAGTACAAAAATACTGAGTCACTTATGGTTTTAGCGCTTTTATGTTTGCCGTAGGTTCTTTCAGAGCCCAAATATTTGTACTTGGGTTACTACTGTCTGGTTAACAGCTTACCACAGATCTGATATACCAGCATTTACGTGAAGTGGCAATTTTTTAGCAGCATTCTTTTTGTTTCTTTGAGGAGAATCTAATTTGCAGTTACATTTTTAAACAATGTTCCCCATACAGTAGTCGGTGCTCAATATTGCGTGGTAGACAAAGTGCTGACTGCAGAAGCTGTTCAGTTTTTCTTCTTGAATGTATTGTTATGAATTGTAACTTGCCAAAATAATGGTTAACCAAAGAAAACACCATGGTGTAGTCTCTCTGCATGCATACTTCCACTGTGGGTGAAAGGAGGACAGAGAAGGAAGGTGGAGTGAAATAAAGCAATTGTCTTGAATTAATGTTTGTGTGCATCACAGTTTCAGAAACTGTACCATGAACCACCGTCTTTTCAATGCTATTCTTTTCATCCTAGAGCTACTTTCATTCTTACTGGAAATCAGTACTAAAATAGTTGTGTATATAAGAATACATTTTGCTGTTAATCTGCTGGTTGACAATTTAACCGAGCATTTACATGTTTCTTCACGGAGGCTTTGCAATCACTGTATTCTGGTGTGCGTGTACTGACAGCAGAACCAAAGGTGGATATTTTCAAGCTCACTCGTATACGTATACGCAGAGCACTGCAGCTGGCTCAGCGTGGATCAGACATCATAGTGAAATGAGGGGAGAACCAAGCCCTTACCTTGTACTTGTCAGAAAAGTGCCGTGAACACCTCAGTGTCTGTAGAAGTGGTAATACTTAATGGGAGACCTTGTTCTCTAAGCATTTGGAGAAAGCACCTTATTTTCTGATGACTCCAATGGGTGAGTAAAGGACAACTTTTATGGAGGTAAAAAATGGCAAATTTCATTCACCTCATCTGATCTGGATGTCATACAGGGCCATTGTAGAAAAGTGGGATTGAGAGAGATGTATTAGAGGCCTGAAAACAGGAAGTCTCTTAATGTTCTTTAGTTCATGTTCTCTGAGAAATAATTATCTTTCATCTATTAGCAGGCAGCATGTCAGGGTGCTATACCTATCTTGATATGTTCTCTGACTTCAGAACAATAGCATCAAACCCAGTTTAGGGATTTTTATAGTTTTTGTTAATCAGTTCATGTATCTGTATCTGAACACACCTGGTAAGTGTATTCAGAATGCTAAGGTTTGTCGTTCACCTTATTATTTGCTAGTTTAAGAAGATCACTTACCAGTTCACCAAAGGTGATAATCGAAAGCTAAACTATATGTACAGGAAAGATTACTAGTTAACTGGTTAACTAGAAAGATCTAAGGTTGCTGAGACTTGCCCAAACAACACAGCTTTTTTCTCCTCCCTTAAAAAAGCAAACAAAACAAAACACTTAAAAATGTTCATTTCTGTTTTCTGCAGAACAAGATATGGCACTACAGTATTTGCTTTGTATATTTACTTTTTATATGTAAAATTTCACCATGTATTGTACAAAAGTTCAACTTTATAATTCTGTTAATAAAATATCTAATCATTCTAAGTAAACTTGCAGGCAGCCACTATTTTTGCTTTGCCACTGGTACTGGCTTTAATCGTCTGATAGTCTGATTGTGCTCTTCTCGTGCTTTCCCAAATGTAATGGAATTTAAGCGTCATGGGAATTATAAAAACAATGAGAGAATTTGCAAAAGGAGATCTTACTGAATATGAGTAGAAATATCAGAATGTAGCACTGTGTAAGTAAAATCTTTTTTAACATTAAAGTATTTTTTTCATTCAAATGATATTTTGGTCTTGTGCCAATACAGAGTTTATTTTACTTTAAAAATAACAAAGGAATGGGAAAGTTACCTTTTGCCACGGTAAAACCATAAGTAAACATCTCTGAAACATAACTAGACAATATGATGCTGTAAAAGTTCATTTTTTGACACTCTTGCGGCTCATCAATCTAAATTATTGTTTTCCTTTATTTGAATAATTCTAGCATACAAGCTATTTGCCATTGTTTAGTTGTAAATCTAATAATATGATTGGAATTACTCAATAATCTTCTGTCTCAAGCTTTTCTTCATTTCTAATTCATTGTGTCTATTATTAAACCCAGCTGTTGATGTTTTCGAACAAACTGATTTCTGAATTAACTCTGCATTGTGTTCTATAATAAGGACACTTCTGAATTATCATGGGCTGCTCACAATTTACTTTTAGATAATTAAAGGCTGTCTTTATTTCTATCCAAGTTGCCTGTTTTATTTCCCAGAACACAAGGATGTGATTTCATTCACGCTGCTCTAGGGTTCTGAAGTTGATAATCATTTTTCTACATCTGCCCTCGTCAGTGTCATCTTCCAATATATAATGCTCCAGCGTTGTTCTTTGGCTTTACTCATTAGTGTTCACAGTGCTGGTGCTGTGTTGTGGTAGTCTGCCACAAGCTATTCTCTGTTTTTTTCCTGAGAAGTCCGTACCTTCATGCTGTGAAGTAGCCCTGCTTTCTAGAGTACCTTCCTCTTCTTTTTATTAACTTTTATTCACATAAACTCTTTCCATGTCAAAATTAGTGACACCTTACAGTCATGCATTCTCTAAATATTTAACTAGATTGTATATGAATGAATATACACATTGTTGGGATCCTCATAGTGTATCTCATGTATGATGACTATACTAATTACTAAATTAAATTTAAGGACTTTAAAATTAAGACCTCAATATAATATATTTTGGATAACTACATCATGGGGTTCTGTTCTCTGCAAAGTAAACTGATACATTTTTTTTATTTAAAAAGCAAACAAAAAAAACAACCCAGATGTACTTCAAATGAAAACACTGACCTGTGACATGCTTCAATATGGAGTTATACATAGTATCTAATTTCCTTCTTTCACTATCTCATGTCATTGCTTAATACAATAAGAAGACTTTCAAAAAAAAAAAGAGAGAAAAAGGGATTTACAGTAGACCACCATGACAATTAAAAGCAATTATTTTGTTTATCCCCATTAAGGTTCCCAAGTAAAGGACATTTTAGGCTCTAAATAGTCTTTTTAAAGGTGTTAACTTCAATTTATGAGACTTGTATCTATTTCCCCTTGGCAAGAACAGTAATTTTAATATGATTCTACTGCTTTTTCTCTTGCCAAGGTGAAATTCATGTGACATCTTCTACATTTAATATTAGAGATGTTTACGGACTGGTTTCTTCCCTTAGTTATTTTTGAGGGCCTGCTTGTGGTACTTTTTAATGTAGTAGTAAAGATGAGCAATGGACATGGCAAAGAATGATCCTTGCCTTACTAATAGACAAACAGGTTGAGAATTTGATGAATGAGACAGGTATCTGTTTGCTCAAAAATGTAGTAGCAAATTCTTCCATGTTAATGTTGCCTTCACAGAGCGACTGCTTTTAACTACTTGGTTTCATGTAACTGTGTATGAGTAAGTGAAATCTTTGAACTGGTGGCAGCATGTTAGGTTTCTGTTTACTTCTTTATATGCAGGACTTTTCTCTATTATTCCTCAAGAGGCGGCACTGTTAAGATGCTGTGTAAAATTTTCAGACAAGCGCTGAGGTACTCTAACAAAAAATGCGTCTTATTTATGATGTGTCAAATTACTGTTCTGAGAGGAGACCTTTTAGGTTGCATTCAGCCTTTAATTTGACTGAATTTAAATAGCATAAAATGCCTTTTAGTTGGAACTTGGCTTGCATATTGTATCTCTCATTTCAATGAAAAACATTCAGATGCAAATATGGTTTGTTTGGACTGAGTACAGATGCCACTATCATGACTGATGAAGGCTTTTGATCACACATCTACAAACTGAAACCTTAAAAAGGAAGAGGCTATTTGGACTGGCATCTGCAGTGCCATGAATTATTTAGTTCCCATTATTCATAAATCTCTTTGAAGAGAAGGCTTATGAGTTTTTAAGGAGGAGTAGTCATAGTTGTGTGCCAGTTTCTATTTATGCTGTGACTGACTACATGTGCAAACTTCTTCTAAACTGCAAGAATCGTAATGAATATGAAAGAGGTGCATGTAGGAACTTCTCAGGAAAGGCCCTGAAAGGTTTCTTTAGTCTCCTAGGATAACAATGGGGATGCCTCTGTTGTTACTGTCTGCTTTGGCATGCACCAAGAGGTGGGCAAGCAAGAGCATGTCGGTATAATTTGGTGAGCTGTGCAGTTACCTGCTAGGGACCTGGATATAAATCTCACGGAGCACGTGTTCACAGCTGGAGTTTGTTCTGCCGCTCATTCACTGAAGTTGCAAATCTCTTTTGGCTGTGCTCCAACAGCAAAACCAAAATAGCAACACCACCCTCCTTTTTGCGTTCTTTTGCTCAGAATCCTTTATTGCATGATGGTTTTGCTACAAACAAGTGACATTTCAAAATCTTTCCTCTATTTCCAGCAATGATTGAAGCTAAACACTATATATAAACACTATTCTGCTAAAAAGGGGGGTTGCGTGCTTGTTTATCTCATTGTAATTGTGTAATAATGTTGTCTAGAAGATGCACGTTGAGAGAGATGTTAAGGAATGAGTTAGAAATACCCAGTAGTAACTTGTTTCATCTACCTTGCGGGCTAGTTTAGTGTTTGGGGGTTTTTGTCCTTTTTTTTTTTTCTTCTTCTTTTGTTTTCAGGAGGGGTTCTGCTTG
Source organism: Steatornis caripensis (assembly GCA_013398225.1). NCBI lineage: Eukaryota > Metazoa > Chordata > Aves > Caprimulgiformes > Steatornithidae > Steatornis > Steatornis caripensis. The sequence goes on from VZSC01019019.1 coordinate 331,734, forward strand.
CATTACTGATGAATACCTTGGGTAATGATTTGTCTGGTATGTGATCGTCCAGGATGTTATAAAACTCACTTATAAATCAAAATACTATAAAAACTCAGCATACAGTTGTGCAGTTCAGAAATGTACAGGGTTCACAAATCATTTCTTTACTGTAACACTTTCTTCATCGTAGGAGTAGTGAGAATATTTTACCTCAGAAGTAAGAGGATTACCTGAAGAATCGCTTCATTTCCTGTAAACAGTCGCTTTGACTATACTTAGTTTCTTTTATTTCCTGAAATACTATTATTCAAAGGTTTTTCAAAAATATCCCATGTAAGTGTTCTCATCTTTCATTTATCAATTTACTGTACACATTTCTGTAACTTGATTTCACTCATTGTTGTTCAAATGTACCAAAACGCATCATACATTACAAGCCGTAATGTATGTGTATGCACACACTCACTCTTGTAGATATTATATAGTATATTATTAATATGACTCATATATTGCTTTATATATTCTTTTATATAAGAA
>VZSC01019020.1:0-16204 GCA_013398225.1 Steatornis caripensis
TTGTAGTTAGATTAAAGCTGTTTTAGCTTTTCCAATCTGTAAGTTTCTTTCCCTTTTCTCTGCCCCCTTTTGGGGAGGGAGGGGGTTAACAAAGAGCATCTGTAGTCCATTTAATAGCCAGCCCAACTTTAAGCCGTGACAGTATACCAAATTAAAGACTTTTCTCCCTGTAAAGTAGTATAGTCTCCCCAGGCTCCCTGTAAAGCAGGTTATCTGCCATTGCTATCATTCTCGTTAGGAACTCTTCAATTTTTTTTTACATTTGCTTTTGAAATATGGACACTGGGCTGTACTATTCCAGTCACGGTCTGTTTGCTGCTGTGTGTGGTGGCATCAGATATACCTGTATTAACACAAGCCACATACTAATGTTTCTGTCTTTCCAAATTTACCCAGAAGTTACCTAAAAATGCAAACTGCTGAGGCACAAGGTGGTTGGTTTTGCTAATCCAAAAAATGTTAATGGTGGGGTGGCTGACTTTGAGCCCCCTTGTCATCTCCCAGCTCTTCTCGCTGCCTGGCAGTGTGGAAGTGCAACACACACGGATCACCAATGTCCTTGATCTTACTCGCTGCAGCTGTGCCTCATTAGGAACGTCAGCAGTGTGACCATGCTGTGCACCAAGGTTCTGTGAGCAGCCGCGGCTCCCCTGGAGCAGGCAGGGCAGGGCCTCCCAGACAGAGCCGTCTCACCGCCCCCAGCCAGGGACCAGAGCAGGCTGAGCAGCGCTGGGGACAGGGATGTGGCCAAGCTGAGATGTCAGCCTGCAGATGGGGGCCAGGATCATGCTCAGTGAGGGGAACCAGGGTCAGACACAGCCCTGGGATGGTCAAGCTCAGGTGGGAGGCAAGTAGTAGAGCCTTGGCTCAAAGCATCTCCCACGGGAAGGGGGCTCAGCCCGTACCAAGGGTCCTGCAGTGCTCCCTGGCAACCTCCCCCCACAGCCAGACCTCCGGGAGCAGGGATGCTCCTGGGGCCCTGACAGCATACCTGATCTCATCACAATAGTGGGAGCTGAGGTTCAAACACTGACTTTTGCTTTGTTTAATGTATTTATTTGGCTGTCTCGTTCCTGAGCCTATCATCACCTGCATGGACGAGCCCTTTCCCATTGTTAGGTTGGGATATACCCCACTGCAATGGGAAGGGAACTGGAAGTGCCTATGCCCAAGGGTGGAGAACACGCGTGAGAGGAATGAAGAATAACTGCTTGGGAGTGCTGTATTTGCAGGGCAGACAATTTGGTGAATCTGGTTGTTATATTGGCCAGCAACGAAACTAAAACCTCAGGGTGTGTTATGTCCTTGGAGCTGTGGATTTTCAGTGAGAAAACATGCAGGGAGACTATAGTCCCCATAGGTACTCATTCCAAGTTCCTAATTGATTGTGGGTGCTGGTTTTTGTCATCCTCACCTACCTGCTAGGGAGATAACTGGGAGTTAATAACTCCCATGTTGTAGCAGATCACTAGGAATGCCTCAGTGCCATCAGACGGGGCTGGAGAAGAGCATTGAGGCAATTCAGCAAACATTTGTCAAAGCTGTTAGTAAGCATCTTGAATATCAACTAGGTGATTGGGAAAGGGAGAAATTATGTTAGCAAGAACTTCTCCCTTTTGCAATCACCTAGTTGATATTCACCATGGTAAACAAGATACTAGCTGTCTCTGTCTTTTCTTTTCCAGACTGATGAAATGCAGTGCTGTCTTCCTGCTAAAGGAGGCAACAAGTGACAGATAGTCACAGAAGGTGTGGAGTAGGTGTGTGGAAGGCGGACAGGCAAGTGGAAGTGTCTCACAATATGGCTTAAGATCAACAAGAAAACTATACTAGACTACCTCTCCTATTTGGTTTTTGGTACATAAATTTGTGAAGTTCACTTTTGTTGTGTGGGTGTATTGTCATTTTGGGTGGGGATGAGGAATACAGTATTAACTTATTTTGAGAGTAAGTAATTGTGATACCGTATTCTCTTGTCTGAGTGATTGTAAGGCTGCATCCCAGTGCTTATGTCTACTGTCTCTACTGTTCATCTCCTGTCTATTGTTATGGTTATCACTTACAATAAAAGGACACTGATTTACAAAACACTTGAACTTTATTAACGTGGTATTGTTGTGGGATGATGAAGTCGATTGAGAGCTCCATAGGAGGAAGAGGTGACTGGATGGAGCGTGATGTATGTATGGGCCAGTGGCAATGGTTTGCATGCCTTCAGCTCTGTAGCTCAGGGGCCGTATTTCCTGTGGTTGCCAGCTATTCCCTGTTCTTGTTTCCAGTAGTTCTGTCTTGTGTTTCATCGTCTGGATTGCATCCAGCTGCATGTCTTTCACTACTTCTTTGCCATTCCCAGAAGGATGGCCATACTAGATTGGAGCAGAAGTCCAGTTACTTACCATCCTCCTTGTGGCAGCAGTAGATGCATCAGGGAAGTCCATAATAATAAGATACTTCTGGAGGGATGCTTTCCCAGGTATACCATCTTAACTTGCCATAGTCAGCACCGTAGGATTTCCTGCTTCTATTGGTGTTTTGTTGGCCTCTGGACATAAGCTCACAAAATACACAGTCACCACTCTTTTTTTCCCTATGGTTCAAACATTCAGCAGAAATTTTGCAGAGGTGTAGAAAGATATTGCAGAAATTTGCTCCTTGAGGTCACAGGTGAACTGAAAAAACAAAGAACAGGTAATTGTTCCCAGTCCTTTTATTTCCCCACTAAAAACATATATTTAAACTTCAATTAAAGTCTTGAAGCAAACACTCTGTTTAAGGCCTTAGGTGCTGAGTATTTTTTTCCCTACTGTGCAAGATCAGCATCTTGTAAAACTTCCCCTGGGAATACTGAAGTAAAGGGATAGGGAAGGGTAAGCAGAGGAAGTATTTAATGAAGGATGTTAAACTACTTCAGACAGAATCCTTGAGGGAATATCTTTCAAGAGGAATCCCTAAGTGGCAGGAGACAAGCTGGGAAAATATGCAGCCGATCTTTTACAGCCTTCTAAGAAGGGCTGGTGGAATCATATGAGGAGTGTTTTTCTTTCTTGCCACATTCAGTTTCTTGCTCTGTGCTGTACTGGCAAAGTGTTAAGCATCCTGTAAAATACTGCCTTTAAATACGTGAATGTTAACAGGTTTCTGTGGCTATAAGCCATGGGACTGAGTCTGGCTATCTCCAGTGCGTTGTTATAGGTTACTACCAAGCAACCTTTCCAGCTCCCTTCCCTCCTCTGCCTCTCCAGTTGTGGCTTATCACTACGTGTCCGCACTGGGAGATCGGAGCGGACCCTCGGTGGCTGTGGGAAGCTCCTTAGAGCACCACAACGTTACAGTGTAGATGTTGCCACTGCTTCCTGTCCCCTAAATAAGTATTGCCATTATACAAACTTCTTCTCTCACATGACAAGATAGGGAGAGCATAACCTGCAATCTGCGTGGCACAATCCACTGCTCAGGTCTGTGTCTGAACAAAAAGGTGGGTTTCTGATACACACGTAAGGCAAGTTTATGTATTGTGACTGGGTTTTGTAGCAGCAAAATAAAAAAAAAACCAACCCCTCAACAAACCAACCTGTTCTAATTCAAAACTACATATATTAGCTGGCAAATAATGTAATTTAGTTTCTGTAAGCTCTCTTAGATATCTTTTCCCTTAGTTGCTTATATGTGTATATTACATTTCATACCACACATTCATTCCTGTAACACAATCGAGTGTGTTTTGTGTGCACCTATCATATAAATTACTCGTCTACTTTTCTGTATGATGCCATTGCAGTAAATTAGTTTTGTCATACAAATACTGCATAATATACTTCATATGGTTTAAATATGTTTCATTAACGGATTAAATTGCATGCTTTAAAAAGATCAACAAATTGTCATGAACTATATCACTGAAGTGAAAGTGCTGCCATCCCCAAGCACTGTCCTTTGCTCTTGCATTCAGCCTATGCTTTTGGCAATAATAAAGGTGTCTGTTGGGGTTATGTGAGGATAGACGAGGCCACTCGCTGGAAATTACTGAACTGTTTTAAAAGAGGATTTTAGTGAGTTTGAGGAACCTTATGATCCATTTTCAGGAAACAGTTTTGCATTTTTTTTNACTTCATATGGTTTAAATATGTTTCATTAATGGATTAAATTGCATGCTTTAAAAAGATCAACAAATTGTCATGAACTATATCACTGAAGTGAAAGTGCTGCCATCCCCAAGCACTGTCCTTTGCTCTCGCATTCAGCCTATGCTTTTGGCAATAATAAAGGTGTCTGTTGGGGTTATGTGAGGATAGACGAGGCCACTCGCTGGAAATTACTGAACTGTTTTAAAAGAGGATTTTAGTGAGTTTGAGGAACCTTATGATCCATTTTCAGGAAACAGTTTTGCATTTTTTTTTTTTTAGCCAGTGGAGAATCAGAAAAGAAGCTTGTTAGAGAGGAAATGGAAGTTTAATTTGGAAGCATGTGAATGGAGGAAAGATAGGATCTCCACATTTTAACTCATACCTGTCTTCATAGGCTGGGAAGGTAGAGGCCAGAGATGCTCACTCAAAATTTAAGTACAGTAAACTTTATTTGAATTCAAGAATATTGTTCAGGAATTTGACAGAGATTAGTGTGAGTACCCAGTGTTTAGCTGAGCCTTGTTTCTTGTGGAGTAATAAAAGGTTAGGCGTCTGAGTGAGATTTTGGGCTCCTCTCTGTGTTAGCATTGGACCTGGACCAATGCTGGGCTTTCAGACAATTCATTGTACTTGTTCTTTGCTCCTCTGTCCAAGACAACCATGGTTTCCTCTCTGCACCTTACTGACCACGTAGTTCATGTTCATCGTCAGAGAATAGAAGTAAGTGTAGCAGCTCATAATACAAAAAGCCTTTTAATATCATTGGGACTTTGAATTATGGACAGCAGCATTCAAAAAGTTTACTAGACCCCTGACTGTTGAATGTGAGAAGACCTGCATTTAGACAGCTGTATCAGTGTAAGTCTCCATTTCCGCTGCTCTGCTGTGGCCCACTGGGAAGGGTTCGCACTACTAGAAAGGAGTATGCCAAATGATCAGCAGGATGTGTCAATGTCAGGTAGATATGGGCGCGGGGCACATATGTCTCTACGAGAGTAAAATAAATTCTTACGGCGTAATTCCTGTGCTTAGACCAACACTTCTGTCATGATTGGATCACTTTCTCAGCTGTGACCCTGCAAAGCAAACTTATTTTCCCTGACCTTTGAGGTTTTTTGAAAATCACTGTGGATCCCAAAGCACAAAATAGTATGTATATTAGCTATTATGCATCTAAGTATGTATGTACACGGAGATCCCGATCTTATCTGTTCTTTGCTTCTTAGCGCGTGTTTACTTTAATCTGCACTAAAATGTGTGTTGTCGATAAGAGACAGGTTAATGGGATGATCCACTTTTCTCTGTAAAATCAGCCTATACTTATCATCGATGCTGTAACTACTCCTGGTCACATATTTAATAATACACATACACTCAGATAGCTTGTTGCTGAAACAGCAGCTTACTTATAAGATGACCATTAAGATGTTGATTTATACTTTCTGTCTTCCACGAACAGTTTTTAACATGGGATTTTTTAAAAGAAATACTGAGAAAAAAATGAACATGAATCAATCCACTCTGAGATCAATATATATTGAGATTCTGGCCTCTAGAAAATAAATAACTCTGCCATGAGTGTTTTTCCTTGTCGAGACTTTCCTGAGGTCACATGCAAGACTTCAGTGGGCTTTTCATCAGGCAGATTGTTCTTACATTTAAAAGGCAGAGTAGCTTCTGGGATATAGCATGTCCTTAAGGATAGACTCCTGGGCCTCCAGGATAGGCTTGTACCTAGAGCAAGCCTAAAAAAAGGAGTGTAATCAACCTCTCAAACTACAATGCAGTGTGGCACAGATCTCCAGGTGATTCCTCACCCCTAAACCAGAAGGCATAATCACGTAGTAATTCCTAGTTAAGTGAGGGTGTGGTCATTTGCTAAAATCTTTGTTTGCAAAACATAAACAAGTTTTTCTTCCTTAGGGAAGAAGGAAAAGGAACAATTTTAAAGCTGCTTTTTTTTTTATCAGGTCATAATGTCAGACCATTCAGAGCACAGCAGTGCAGGTAAGAGCCCTGATGAAGTTTCCGTTCACCACCACACAGCGGGGAGACGAGGTTAGTCATGGTTGTTCTCTGGGTATTTTTATCTTCCTTCCATACACCCAGAAAAAAATGGGTATTATTGCTAAAGAATGAATCACGTAGAAGCTCACTTACCATAGTCATAAAGCCTTGAACGTGTGCCCAGCTGCTCCAGTCTCTGGATATGGCAATTACCTGGTATCTGCTCAAATTATCTTAAGTCAGGTTAAGCCTTCACTGAGGATATTAGCTGCTCCCATCTGGTTTGGGCACCCATACTCCCAGAAGTGGTGTTGCTCTGTCACCTCCAGGTTTGCTTGACCTCTCTTGAGGTTGCCATTGAACCTTCACTGGGTTTTTGGCAGTAAATAGCTACTTACCCTCTGACTTGTAAATCCTCAGAAAGGCAATGAAGGAACTGCAAAGTGAGATTGATCTGTTTATTAAGTAAGAATGACATTTTGAACTGAGCCTAATTGCTGCAATTTCTGTGCAGGAAAGGCAGCTCGAAAGATCCCTCATGGAAAAAAGTTTATGTTGTAGGACAAAAATGTCCCTCTTCCACAGCAGATTGTGGTCACTGTGTCTAGGGGTTTTATTTGGACATACCAGCATCCTGACGTGCTAACATTTCATAGTCAAACAGACAGTGAAAGAAAGAATACCAAGGACAGATAATGGAAAATGTGAATTAAAGTCCATTAATCCACTGTGAGAATGAATTAGGAGTAACTAGAACCTTGCTTTGGCCACAACATGAATATCGGCTTGTCTACCAAATGAATGCTTTAAAAATATATGAAAGAAATAATAAATAAAAGCAGCATTTTAAATAAATGGTGACCTCCTTTGGTTATAATATTTTGCATTATTTTTGCTTTTATAACTAAGTAGGCAAGACAGGAATTCCACAAAGTCTTTCTTCATTAAAAAAAAAAATATTTAGCTGTTATGTTACCATATTGTGACTGTAACACACAGATTTCTTTTCAGTTTTCCCATAGGATATTGTAAACTACAATAAAAAAAAATTTCAACACTTATGAGAAAAGATATTGACAGTACCTTTTTTCCAGAATACTTTAAAATTTCTTTAAGAATCTGCTTTTTCTACACACTACATGAAGTCTTGGATTTTCTTTTCTGCACTGCCTTCTGAAAGGTTCACTGGGGAAAGATACTACTGGCTAGGTGGGAACAGCAAAGTATGTTTGAAAAGGCAGATTTTAATTACAAGTGGTGGGGTTTTTTGCTGAGGTGCATGTGATTTGTGACAGGTGACATCGTTTGGCCAGCAAAGGGAGTGGGAGCCCAGCGTCACAGATGGTAAAGCCGTGTCCACCCTATTCAAACATCAGGACAAGGACTTTGAGGTTTAAGAGGAATAGTATAACATTTGCCCAACATGAGCTGAAAGCTGTGCAAGTGTGATTGATAGCTACTGGGAATTCTGCTGTTAACTTTTAACTTATGATAATCACCTAATAATATTGATTTTTGTTGCTATTATGTGGATGGATAGCTTGCTATCAGCTCTTGAGGCAGAAAAAAAACAAAAAAGAGAAAAAATTGCTTATCAGAAAATCAAATGTGTGTACAAGAGGTAGTCACCAACAAGGTCCTCAGAAGTGCATGGGTATTAAGATCTTAATTAAACTTTATAAAAAAAAGCAAGTCATCGTTTAAATTGAACAAAGCATATGTCCTGCCATGAGGGTGTTTGGAACTGTGTACAGGACAAACTGACTGCAGGTTTTTCTAAGGCTGGTGCTACAACTATTTATATGTGTAAATTATTAATTTTATAACTTGATAGGAACATGTATTTTATATTTTATGCAGCCAAAGTAATACTTAGGCAGAACTTGCTCAGAATAACATCTGGCAAACATCTTACAAAATAGATGCATTTTATTAGAAACCATTTAATAGAGGAAAACATCTTTGATGATACAAGTTTTACTAGCGAGCCATTCAGAGGAAAATTTAGGGAACAGTACTTTCATGGTTCTGCATTAGGAGGAAAAATTGCTTTAATTAGATATGGCAAGTGATCAATTCTGCATGCTATGATTACGAGGACAGCTCTAGTAATTATTATACAACAAGATGTCCAAGTCCATGAACATCTGTTCCTAATAATCAGACTCAAAATACAGAAAAACCTTACATTTGTATTCATTCTGTATCACAGTAATCCAAATCCAAAATGTTTTATTGTGATCTTTCTGCAAAAATGTCTACTTTATTTTTAATACAATTAAAAAAAATAGCAAAGTATATGCCATATTTTCATTAACATAACCGAATACATCTTTATGATACAGATAAGCATTTAGGTAGGCAGAGGTACCACATTATTTATGGCCTGGCTATACACAACATGTATAATCAGTATTTGTTAGATTTTTTTTTCTACAATAATTATTTTCGTACAATTACTGGTGTGGATATAATTATAGCAATATGAACGTGCCTTATATTTTACAGAATTTATTCTCCTTCCAGTTAAAAAAAAATAAGTCCATATAGTAGTATAAAGGACCTTTGTAGGTATGTAAATGCACCACTACTTGTAGGATAGAAATGAAAAGGCAGAAATAACACTGCTTTAATTATCTTAAGTAATCTAGAGGGAGAAATTTTGACTTCTCACTCAGGCAGTTTAAAGTATCTTGTTTTCTGCTTGCTTGTTTAACTTGGATCATACCGTATTCTAAAGCCAAAGTGGAGGACCATAATTCTGGAGAGATAAGGCATGAAAACAAAAACATGTACTCACTGAGCCCCTCAAAAATTTTCCGGTAGTACATAGGGACTTACTAAATAAAAAGGCAAGGAGATGAAATAAGATAAAGCAGTATCACCACTCACCCGTATTGAACACAATGTTTTTGTAGCCATATCGATCAGATAGATAGATGTAGGAACAACCAGAATTCTGATTTTCTTCCCTTATAAGGTCTTTTGCTATTCTCTGTTTCAGCAACTTAAAAAAGAACAAAACCCCCCAAAAACCCAAACCCAACAACAAACCAACCCAGACAACTCCACTGTCTTACTGGCATTTCAGCAGGACAGTAACTGCTGAAAGCCACCTGCAATTTTCACTGGCAGGTAGAGATTTCCCAGAAACGAAGTTTGCCTGTACTTACAATTGCACAGTGGAGGCTTTAATTATAAAACCCAGATAACAAGCTATTGCTCATTCATTGACTAATAGAACTGAAAAGCTGGGAAGTCTGATTCCTAAAATTGTTCATCCCCAAAGACACTTTTTTAAAAAATTATTTTTGAGAAAAGGGATTGTTGTTTGCATCCTGTACTTTTTTCTGTTTTCCTTGGAAGCTGTGGAAGAAGTAGAAGTGTGAAACCTCAGCAACTGCAAACCAGCAGGGAAGATATTTAAAACACTTTATTTCTGGCTTTCTTCTTCATCTTCTATATTGATGTTAAATGACCACTTAATGTCTTTGAGAAAGAAAAGAAAGATTTTGAAGGCTGGCCCTTTCAGTAGAAATCTAATGTTGAGAACTTTGATTTCTGGTCTGTCAAAATGTATGTTTCTGAGGGCTGCCTAACCTGAAGTGCTCGGCAGTGCAGCTAACTCAGCTATGGCGCCAGTATTCTGATCAGTGGATTATTGCTTTCCTGGGCAGATTCTCTATTTTATTACAATGCACCATTCTGGGCAGACATACTTCTCTGTTGTCAGGATTTAATGTTTAATCTCAGAAACACTGAGATATGCTTGGTAGCAAAGGGTATGGTTTCTGGGGAGGAGTATCTATTTAATAAGGAAATCAGTCTTAAGATAATCATAATGTTATTTATGGTAATTTTCCATTTAATTTAAAATGTACGTACTTTCCCTAGACATAGTTCTTAACTTATCACCCCAAATCAAAAAGGTAAGAGAAATATCTCTAAAACATGGAAATATATATGGTTGTCTGTACAGTTAGATTCCTAAAAAGATGTTAACAATTTAAAAATCATTGAATCTTTGTTTTACAAAAAATATTATACTAGCAAAGTTTGCTGCTTTCCCTTGTTTGCGCTATTTACTTACCACATCGGACTTCCCTGTTAGCATAACAAAAGTCTCAATAGTTACCTTTTTTTCCTCATAGCCATACGTACTTCCACATTCTTGATAGTACGATAGTTGATAGCCATAAAATGAACGGCCAAGTGCTACATTGTCAGACTGCGCATTAATTGCATTTACTATTCAACTTTGACTGCTCCACTTGCAGCCTGCTCTCTTGCTAACTCCCTGCAGGACAGTTTTGAACACCCCACATGTCTTCAAACAGCTGACAGCATGCCACAAACACCCATTTCTCCGGAAGAGATGCATGACAGGCCAGTAAAAGCTGCAAGTTTAAGGTTTGGCACATCTCAGGGACTGCTGGAACAAGATAGGGGCACTTAATCCCATCAGGAGTCTGGGAATCTCACTTCCCAAATGCCATTTTTACACCTAGAAAGCTTTAGAAAAACTTCTAGAAAACACTCAATTGTTGCTGATGCTAGCTGAGCTCCCTTAGTACTAACAACATTTATAGTGTTGTTAGCCGAAGACTGGGATTTGGAACATACTTACCGCAGCATCAGTTAATGCGTGTGCACAGCCTACCACAAACAAGGCAATCTTTCGCAGATGTTAAGCTGAGTCAAAGCCTACCCTGAAGTTTTATCACGTTAACTTTGAACCCTAGTGCAGGCCAGATTGCTGTGGCAGTGAAGGAAAGGTACCAGAGAGGGCTGAGCTATCGAAACTTCAGCTCTGCTCAAAGGGGTCAGTCCCCACGGTTCCCACCCTTCCAGCAGGTCTCATGGGACCTGACCCGAAACAAACCAGCTCCCTGACCTGGCAGACAATGACCCTTTCTCTGTTGTTTTTGCTCAGGATTGCTTTTCTGCCACCAGAGCAAATGGGATCGGCCGTGGAGGAGTCCAAAGTGTGCCAAAGCAAGCGCGCAAGGGGGTGTGGGGGAAAAGGAGCTGAACAAGTTGCTAGATCAGCTCAAGCTGCGACATGTACCTTGGCCCTCACACCTGCTTTCAGTATGACATAATATTAAGAGTGCTGACAAAGGAGTTCTGGCAAGTCTTGCTGTTGTAGTTGGAGGAGACATCACACCAAAACATGGCTGCTTTGCTGCCTTACCAGTTGTTGTTGCCTGCACAGCAGGCAGAGGAACGGCGCAGGTGTCAATGCCTCAGCTGCTTCCGTGTAAAACTAAGCCTGAGTGGAGGTGGGTTTAAGGCTCTCGACTTTGCGCTTTTGAAGCGGCTGGGGCAAACACATATGTTCCCTTCTGTCAGCCCTGCAGAGGAGAGGTGGAATCCTCCAGTGGAGGGGTGGGAAGGGCAGGTGGGCTCAGTGACCTCTTAGGCAGTTACAGCGAGGTGTGCTAGTGGTGCTAGTGGTGCTGTGTCATCCCCGTACAAACACTGCCTGCCCCTCGGCAACAGGTGTTGGTACAGCCATACCAACGTTGTCAGAAAACTCACTTCTGTAGGCAGGGCTTCAGTCAGCATCTAACTAGATCCTGAGATGTCAGGTCTTCATCCCATTGCGAGGTATTAAAAATACTGTTTTTCAGTTTCTCACTGATATAAAGAACACTCTTTCTCTCTTCCCTTTCTCTCTCTGGAGCCTTTGCAAACCAGCTCATGGCACTGAAGCGGTCTGGCTTTCCAAAAGGAAGAATCTGAAGACAAGACTCAAAATGTTTAAAAGTCTCTGCTCTAAAAAGTGTGAAGCAGTTCATCTGTGAACTCTGCTGTCAAAACCCCCAAACATTAGCGTGTTAAAGGTATCCAGGCTTTACTGACACTTACCAATTGCTCTTGTCCTCTAAACCAAACCCCCCTAAAATTGTTCTGCCAGCATGATAATGTCTCGTTTTAGTCTACTGAACTCAATTATGTACCATGGAGGCAAGTGTAAGCCACAGATAGATAGGACTCAAAAAAGCTTTGAAAATAAGATTCTAGAATGGAAAATAAGAAAATACAAAATTAATTTTAGAAGGGAAAATAAAAGTTTCTGCAGTGTAAGGATAAACAGAGCTTCACATGGCAGAGGGATAGCTCATATATAATTGAGTGATGTAGGAATTTTAATTAAAATGTGGTGACGCCTTTCATGCCTGTGATACACAGCACTGTAGACAAACTTTGTGCATGTCCAAAGGTGCAGGTGACATTGAGAATTGCCTTACTTCACAACTTCATGCCTGTATTCGTGACCTGTGCAACGCCGTTGTATTGTACGTGCTACCATAGCCTTGTCTGGGGAGCTGTGGAGTGGTCCCAAGAAGTGCTCAGGAAGTTTCCGTGTCTGGCCCTGCTCTGGCTCTGCATTTCTTCTGGGTGCAGGTAGTATATAGATTGAGAACTGCTTTGCCTCTTGTATCAGCAAGCTGATGACTTCGCTTGGGAGTTACTGGAGTCGCGGCCCAGCATCTCTCCACTTAGCTTTGGTACCCCTAAGGTGAATGAGAGAGCTCTTCCAGAGTGCCTGTGGGCTAGGCAAGAATTTGCCCTTCCTTGATGATGATGGTGTGTTATAGAGATTGTGATTGCTTAGGTTACAAACCCGTTCCAGTATAACCATCCGGAGACGATTGCTGGATGCAACCTGTATGCATGGGGAAAGAGTTTCTAACCTAAGCAATCACAATCTCTACCACACACCTTCATCATCATTGTGCTTCCCACAAAAGCCAGTGGCAAACAGATGAAGTAAAATAGAACCACTACATAAAAATAAATAAAATCACTGCTCTTGAGCCTTTTTTCTCCTGGTGTTTTATCTTCACGTGTAAAAGTAATGCGTCTGACTGCTACTGCAAATGCTAGATGTGAAAAGAATATCATGCTTCAAGATAACAAGCACACTGTCCACCAGAAAACCTAATTTCTCGACAAAGGGCAGCAGATGCCCTCCTGAGGAAGAGGCGACTTACCGATGCTTGTGGAAGAAAAGTATTTACAGCTTTGTGAACATCACTGTGCAAGTGGGGCTGTGGACTCAGCTTTCTAAGACGTATCTCTGACTCTCTAAGGTGGCTTTTTCTGATGCAGATCTGCCTAACTCATAATATCAAACTCTCAAAAGGAGAAAATACAGCTACAGCCAGGATATATCCCTCTCAGCCCTCGACTTGTCAAAGTGGCAGCATTACACTTGGTAAAAACGCTAGGTGTTCAGGGTCTACAAATACTTGATTCTGGCACAGGACTGCGCACACGCATGTGCATGTAAACAGGAGAAATAAACAGGAAAAAGAAAAGAAAAATGGAGGGATTTTGTCACGTGATGGCTTTTACGTGACAAAAATGTGTGAACAGTACAATAACGCAGCAGTAATGTTTCCTAACATATCCAAATTTCATAACATTGACATTTTGCAGTTGAATTAATCTAGCATCCCTTGCTGATCATTATAGCTGTTCTTAGCTTACCATGCCTGGCTGATTTTTCAGATAAGCATTAAGGGATTAGTAAGATTCAGAATTGTGTCTTATTAATTATAAATGCACCTTAACGTGAGTGTATACCTAAATCAAATAAGTCGTCTGACTATCTCACCATGTATGAATTTATCTGATGTGAAAGTATTGCTTGGCTCTCGACAGAGAGGTCGGGGAGTAATTCCAGCGGGGTAGACCTGTGCTTCCTGTTATGCACTGGTGTGTAGATACTGCTAGATCCAAGCAGAGCAAACCCGGGATCTGTGACCCCCTCCTGCACGGGTCCAGGCCTGGCGTTTGCAGCTCGGGCAGCATCAGCAACACGGGCTGCTCGGATCCCTGGCGGGACGCTCGACTTGCAGGGGAAGAAAACGATCAGCGTGGGTTTCGCCTTTTTTGACGGGGATGAGGGGAAACGTGCCGGGTTCCATCTCTCGGAGGGCAGCTGGAAGGCCCGGGGCTGCTGGGGTCCCGGGCCGGGGGAGGAGGGTCTGCCCTCGCCAGACGGGCGGCGGCGGCGCGGCCACGGGGGCGTGGGGCGCGATGGCAGCGAGCGCAGCGGCGCCGAGGCGGGCACGGGCGCCTCGTCCCGCAAGGCTTCCAGCCCGCTTTGGCCGCAGACGGCGCCCCTCGGTAACGCGCCTTTGCTCTAGCTTTGGTCTCCGCGGAGGCTTCGTTCGTTCGTTCGTTTAGCAAATCCCGGGCGCGTTGCGTGTTGTGAGCAGAGCCGAGCGCTTAGTTTTTGCTTTTCATTATGCATCTGTAATCGACCGCGTGCTGCTCCGCCGGGGACAGGCTGAAGGGCCACGGCGGGGCGGGATCGCGTGGCCGGCCGGTACAGGGACAGCATTGCCGGCGTTGCCGGCGAAAGGCGCCGTTTCGTTCGGACGGGAGGAACGGAGTTCGTCACGGTTTGACTCAAGTTGTGTCAGCGCTGCGCGGAGTCGCTGTCAGCCCGGAGGCGTTTCCTGCCAGCAGAGCCAAACGACCTGGCAGGGGTAAATAACTACGGGAAGCGCTATTTTATTTTGTACACTTTTAAAGCCCAGCGCTTTCCTCGCCCAGCAGCGCTGTACCTGCCGCCCGGTGAAACTCTTCCGTCCGGAGCTGAAACTGCCGGTGCGGGAGGCGGGCGCAGGTGGCGGCGGCAGAACCCCGGCGGGGCGTTTGCCAACCTCACCCGGGACTGGTCCATGAGCCCCGCATGCCAGGCTCGGCGGGGTGCAGGTGCCCCCCGGCCCGGCTGCGGGAGGGCTCGGCGGGGCCGGCGCGGCCGCAGCGCCGCCGACATGCGAGGGGAGAATTCCTCAATGGCGCTGGCCACGCCCACTCCACGGGGGGGCGGGGCTCGCGGGTCCGCCGGCCACGCCCTCCGCGCGCACGTGTGGAAGCGCTCGCCGCCAGTTCCCCGCGGGCAGGCCCCGCCCCCAACAGCCGATTGGCTGCCTGGGCTGCAGCGGGCGGGGAATGGGCGGGGCGAGCCCCGCGGCACCCTGCCGTGCCGTGCCGTGCCGGGCGGGCTCCACCCACGTGCGGCGGCGCCGCGCGAGCGGGCGGCGAGGCGGGCACACATCCCGCACGTAGCCGGCGTATTAATCAGCGCGGGGCCATCTGCCTCCTCGGTCCATAAATCGGGCGGGGGTTGCTGGGCGCGGTTCCCCCACGGCCCCGTGGGGTCTCGCACGCTGCTCAGGGCGGCAGCAGCAGCAGCGCGGAGCTCCAGCAATACCGCCGCCCCCGCAGCGCCGGGCCGCGGAGCACAGAGCAGCCCGGCCCGTCCGCGGCGAAAGTTTTGCCTCGCCTCTCCTGGCCCCGCGCCGCGGCGGAGCCCCTGCCCGGCTCGGCCTGGAGCCCATCGCCTCCCGACGCGGGCGCCGGCAGGGCAGCGGCGCGGCCGTCCCCGCAGCGCCATGCCGCTGGGGCACATCATGAGGCTCGACCTGGAGAGAATCGCCCTGGAGTACGTCGTGCCCTGCTTGCACGACATCGGCTTCTGCTACCTGGACAACTTCCTCGGGGAGGTGGTGGGGGACTGCGTGCTGGAGCGGGTGAAGCGCATGCACCGCGACGGGGAGCTGGCCGACGGGCAGCTGGCCGGCCCCAGCCGCGGCGTCGCCAAGCGGCACCTCCGCGGCGACCAGATCAAGTGGATCGGGGGCACGGAGGAAGGCTGCGAGGCCATCAACTTCCTCCTCACGCTGATAGACCGGCTGGTGATGTACTGCGGGAGCCGGCTCGGCAAGTACTACGTGAAGGAGCGATCCAAGGTAAGGGGCCGCGGGGCTCCGGCACCGGCTCCGGCCGGACCGATCCGCCTCGCAGCTCTCGGCGGGACCTGGCGGGAAGTTTCCACGGGCTGCCCCCGCCTCGCTGTCCGCGGCTGTCTGTGTCTGGCGGAGGCGCCGTGCGCTGCCCAGCGGACGCCCGCGGCGGCGGCCACCGCTCCCCGGTCCTTGCCGGCGGCGGCCGGGCGCGGAGGTCTTGCTAAAACTGCGGCAGCGGGGCTGCCCGCTGCGGATCCCTCGCCCCGCTGGCAGCGTTGCGGAGCGGCTCGCCGCCGTGCG
>VZSC01019020.1:16342-61073 GCA_013398225.1 Steatornis caripensis
CCGGGATGGGTCTGCGCCGGGCTCCTCGGTTGCCGGACCCCGGCCGGGCCCTTTTGCCTGTCCCGCCGTGTGCCGTCGGGGATCGCAGCGCGGCCGTCCCCGGGGCCGCGGACGGCGCCCCGCTTCTCGGCACCCCGCGGCTGGCTGCTGCTCGCCCCGGCTGCGGGGAGCGGAGACCGCCAACGCGGGCCGTACCCCGCCAAAAAGTCTAGCCTTGACCATGACGTTCCTTTGGAGGATTGCTTCAGGTGGAGGGAAAATCCCTCTACCCCCTCCCTGCTCACGTACGCGCTCGGATCCGATTATTTCGTTGGTTGTGCCCATGTGACAGTGTTATCCAAAGTAGTTTCGATGGTCCAACTCCCGCCAGCGTCCTACAGCTAAAGAGGTTATTGTTACTGCGTTGGGTACATTGCACAAAATAAGCGATGCTCGGTTTGAGCACAGCAAACTTTTTTTTTTTAAGAGGAAGGTTGTTTTTTTCTGGGCTTTCTTGCTCAGAAATGGACAGGACACCTGTATTGTAGGTTTCTTTCTCAATAAAGTTTATTTGCACTTTCGATGTCGTTACTTCAGTTTGGGATGACTTGGCTTTTCTTCCTTGTCTTGCTGTGGCAAAGTGAACTGGCTTGGAACTATATCTGATTCGTTGTCCCGAATGCTGAAAACATGCCCATTTCTTTATTTCTGACTTGAATTCTATAATATATAGCATGTTTTCTAAACATCCACTTCTTTTAGAGATATGCCAGAAAAAGAAATGATGAAACTTTAAAAAAAATTACAAGAGTGAAAAGTTAGGCATTTCTTTTGGTCCTAACTTCCACTGAAGTAAATGAAGGTGTGAGTGGTGCCGAGATTTATTTTTTTTCACGTAAAACAAAGAAAACAGTATGATGATATTTACCAGTCGCTTGGGAACACCTTAAAACCTGTGTATGCAGCCGCCCTGCACACTTCTACACAGTGGTGGGAATAATAAAAACTTGAAACATTGTTCCTGTGCTTAGCTGCACTGAACTACTACTGATCATCAGTTTAGTTAAAGCTTGGGTAGACTTGCTTTAAATTGTGAGCAGACTGAAATTCACTTATTCCTGGTGGGAGCCTGGTGTTAGGAGGTATAAATAACCGTTCTGCTTTGGCGTGGCTTTAAGGTCATCCTAGGTCTTTCTCTGGGTGACTTCTGTTTGCCTGATTACTGCTGAAGGTGCATCGCTGCATTGCATTGCTGGCCTCCTGGGGGGGGAAGGCAGGGGATTACAGTAAGTTGGACTGGAGTGGAAGGAGGTGGTCCAGCATTTGTACAAGGTATTCGGAGAAAAAGTCAACATGAGGGCTGTTGACACTGACTGGAGAGAAGGGTCTTTTGGGGAGTGACCTTGGGTTGTAGAGATGATTTTAAAACTGGCTTGTGGTGTTTTGGCAGTTGTTTTTGTAGAAATACCAGTAACAGACAGGACTGAACTTGTTTTAAAAATAGATACCAAGCTACTTGCTATGAAGAGAGCCATTTGGCCCTTGTGCTTTAGTGTAGAAGGTGTCAGACTCCAAAGAGTGCAAGGAAGTGCTACGCAACAGTCCGGACTCAATATTGTTTGTTAAACTAAATGCAGAGGAATTTCCATCAGAAATTAATAGTAACCAATCCTTTTATTATAATAATTAATACCACGGATATGTCAGGCCCTGGAATAACAGCTGCCATCTGTAACTGAGATGTGGATGCCTTCAGCAGGAAGATTATTCCTGTGACTAACCAACTGACTACTACAGTGCATGCAGGTTCCCATGTCACCTGTAGATATTTCGCTTCCACCATTAAGCCTGCCTGTTTTGCTTACCTTCTAAAGTCCTGTGAACGCGTACACAAAAATCCTGGTCTTAAATTCAGTGTATTTTTATTTTATCTGCTGGATTATATACATAAATGGATGTTCGGAAAACTTTTACAGCTTAACATTTGGAGAGGTTTCTGAGCAACTGGACCAGAGCTTCTTGGCTGGACATGTCCAGCTTTCCATAATTTATTGGTTTGGGATACAGGTATTAGATGGGGCTAAGAGTCCAGAGTGATTTGATTAAGCCTTTGGTACATGATAACTCCTCTTGCCAGGGAAGTGAATCTGTGTAATATCAGCCTCACCATTCTTTAGAGGTTTATGCTTTTAAAACAGTAGTATGACTTCAGTCTTCTGTGGAAGAGGGGGAGAGGTTTGCTTAGTAAATGAACTTCTGTCAGCTTACTGTCTGCTTAGTGTGGTGTTCATGTTTTTTTTTTTTTGTAGCTACACAAACATAAGGAGACAAGAACGACTTGTGTCCAATAAAGGAGGCTTTCCTTGTAGCTGCTTGAGACAAATGAGTCAGGATTTTGCCATTTCCAAATGACTTCCAACAGCGTTACAAGGAAGTTAAGGTTGCATCAAAGAGAATGAGTGGAAGTGAAATTTTACAAGGGTACTGGGTACTCTTAGGAGCTGTTGGCTGACGTTTGAGGGCTGGTAATGAAATGCAGCCTTTTATCTTTGCAGAGCAGTAATCTAAATCTATCTTTGGAATAAGTAATATTTAAAAATATTAGCTTACATGGTTAAACGATCAAAATAACCAGTAACGTTCTTCTAAAGTACTTTTCTGTTCACAGACTCAATGCATTGCTTGTTGGCTTCTGCATTCTCTTTAACTAGACTTCCCATTTGCTAGTAAAATAACATCATAGTTCTCTTTCTGTAGTAGATAAATAGCTAAGGATCTCACCGAAACATCATTGACCCAGGTTGAGTCCTCTCCTTGGCGTGAGAAGATTCATGTCCTTGTGCAGAGGGAGCTGTCTAGAGACAGGGCCTGTCTCCACTCTGCTGATGCTTTGACGTTTGGTGGAGAAAAGCTGGTGGGTGGTTTGGGCTGGGAAGCGAGGCCACAGTTTGGTCTCCGCGGCCAGTCACCTGCAGTGCCCCCGGGTCAGTGGTGCTCCGGGGACCGTGGGTGAAAGGGCAATGTGCTGCAGCTTCTGGCTCCTCAGGTCTCAGTGTCCCTTCTTGGGGTTAATTGGGGCCTGAGGGGATGATGGAGATGATGCTGTCTGTAAAAGGTTTGAGCCCACTTGCAAATTGATATTGCTGAGGTGCAGAGGTGGCACAGAGGCCTGTCATGTATTGTAAAGTTTTCCAGTGAGCGATTGCAAAGTTTTGTAGGCAGTGAAATGTCTACCCTGTAAAAAGTTAATTCCTGTATTATAAATAAATAAATAAAAGCATCAACATTAAAAAAAACCCACCCCAAGACAGGGCAGGAACATACTTCAGAAGAGAAGCCAATTGAGAAATTTCTCCTTCAATACATAAGAAATTAATTTTTTTTTTTAAAGTTATAAGCTACGGATGTGCCGGATGCTGTGGAGTTTGGGAGATCTGTCCCTGTGGCAGCCTCAAATGCTGCAGAGCCTGGGCAACCCTGGGCCCTGGAAGTCCCTCCTGTGGGGAGGCAAGACATGGGCGCTGCCAGGAACTGGGTCGGTTGGCTGCTGTGCAGAGATATAAAAGCTGTGTTTGCAGCGGGCTGCCTGGGTAGCTCATCTGCTGCTGAGAGGCTGTGGCTATTCCCCCTTTCGCGTTTTGCCTCTGCTGGAGAAGGGCACCTCTCGCCATGGTCATGCAGGGTCCCACAGTGATGCCGTCAGTGCCTGCTGCCCTGGGCCACCTCTGCTGAGTCAGCGCTTGACGTGCTGCCAGCGAGCTGCATTGGTCCTCACGGATGAGGGGTGGAAGGTACTTTGAACTGCCATGTCTGTACTACACGTGGACTCTGCACCCCGGTCCTGACAGCAGCATGTCCCACTGTGCGTCACTGGTACCCTCTTAGGTGCCGTCATGGGTTGAAATCCATGTGAGGGCTGCCTTTGGGGACCTTGAGCTCATCTTGTGCCTGCTGGACACCAGTGAGCCCAGGTGGTTAGAAAATAAGGCAGGAAGTCATAATTGTAAGAGCTGACCTGTGTTGAAGGAAGCCCATGACTGTTGTTTTTAGCTCAGAACCCAACTGCTCACATTCAGTGTCAATTGTGCGGCCTGAATGTGCTTTCAATATGAGATTAGTTAATTTAGAAGTCCCAGTGGCATGTGAAACCTCTTCGAAACTTGCTTCAAAATCTCTGTGTGGGCCTTTCACATTTTTATGGTATGTTTTGTGCATCCCCTGCTTGTAGCCACGACACCTCCCTGCTCACCCCACCCTGGCGGGCCCCTCTCTGACTGTCAGGGGAGAAGCAGGTCTTGTGGCACTTCACGGCTAGCGAGTGTTTGCTGAAAACCAGAGCAGGTCCTTCTGCCTACCACGTGACGGGATGTTCTTAGGTAAGTTTTGAAACGTGATCTGTCTAGCAGGTTGTTAGAAAGTTTTTTGTTCCTGAGGACTGAAAAATGCATGAAATGTCACAGGCTTGGGTTGAATGGTTTTACCAAGTCCCTCATAACTCAGGTAATGAGATGAGGTATTTTTGTATTTATATATGAAGAAAGAAAAGTTCTGTGCTATAGCATTCAAGTTCTATCCTTTGCAATTACAACAGTGAAATGTGGCGTTTTCTGGTCTGAGGTGGGGATGTAAGGAGCAGGATAATAGAAAACTGGCTGTAGAGCTGAAAAGCAATACTGCCTATAGAAATATACTGGTTTATTATGTGTTACAAAGATTTTTTTGATACTTGCGTAGCAGCATGCCTTGCAATTAGTTTATAATGGGAGGTCTGATGAATACCACCATCCGGAAGAAATATGCACAATTTCTCTTTCTTCTAATCAAATGCACATGTTCTGGCATAATGGGTAGGTTCAAATCTGTTCTTCTGGCCGGCTGCCGGCAGAGTCCAGAGCCACTGGAACTGTAAATATAACAGACAAGTCGTTTTATGATATCAGACTGAGGAATTCAGCATTGGCACAGATCCTAGAGTGGTTACTTTGGCTTGGTGTCAAAGCTGATGTTTATATCTGTGTTTGTCAAGCAAGATTAGTTAGCTTGGTTAATTATACACAGGAATATGTAATTTTTACTTGACAATCAGAGCATTAAGCGAGTATAAACCTGGGCGTGTTAGCTCTTGGTTTTGTTCATCATCAAATTATTCTCAATGACTTTTTGAAACTTTCAAGAGATGGTTCTCCAAAAGAGGCACTTGGAGAACCTTTCAGATTGCTTCTTCACTCAGCGGGGTCAAAGTATTGGAGAAGTGGGTCAATATTTTACAGGCAGCAGTGCACATATCTGTGATTGGGTTCAGAAGTGTGGGTAGCCTCTATGGTGTTTGAGCTCATGCTTGGGTGTTGAAGTTACAAGCAGCTTGAATTCGGTGCCTGTTACGTATCATCACTCTTAAGAACCTGACTGTAGTGCACTGGTAGACTTAGTCCATGGTAGGCAGTGGAAAAAAAGTGCCATCTTCAGTGTGCCCGACACCAGAGCCTAGGTGGCTGCTGCTGTTGGTCCTCCTTTCCCTCTGGTGGAGAAGTCTGTAACCACCCAGCGACCTTTCCTGCACTGCATTAGGAGCCTGTCTGTGTGCTTTACAGTCGTAGTTGCAGAGGAAGACAGAAGGTGGCTAATCGTGTAAGAGAAGGG
This sequence comes from Steatornis caripensis, assembly GCA_013398225.1. Classification (NCBI taxonomy): domain Eukaryota; kingdom Metazoa; phylum Chordata; class Aves; order Caprimulgiformes; family Steatornithidae; genus Steatornis; species Steatornis caripensis. The sequence goes on from VZSC01019020.1 coordinate 21,962, forward strand.
AAATAAGTCCGAGCTCTCAGGCAATGTAAAGAGCAGAGTGATCTGCTTATCCTGAGTTTGTGCATGTATTTGTGGCGTCAGGTCACTTGACTTTTCTTTTATAGTGTCTGTAGTTTTGCAGTCAAGCAGTGCTTAATGAGTCTTATCAGACTCCAGAGTTACACAGTGATGGCAAAGCAGTGAGGTTTTCCACAACCTGTCCCATACTGGTAGCCCATTTTCTTTAGTGCCTTATTATCCATTGCACTGGTACCAGTCCTTTCCAGTATCACTACATCAGCTCTTAAAGCCAGAGGCTTGCAGTGGTAGCGCTCCTGGTGTGCCTGCCAATATCCCTATTACTTGCGAGCCCTAAATAAATATGTGCCTCCGAGTTTGTTTCTGTATGAGGGCTCACTGCTCATTAAATGTCAATGTAAACCTTCCACAGTTGTGTGGGAGGGACACTGTAATACAGGTGGCGTTACTGGCCCTGGGTATGGGGAGTCCTTGTCCTTTGGACTGGTGGGGGTGTGTACAGCATTGCAAGGCACGGCATCCTCGGAAGAACCACTGGGAAAACGGCAGGATTGAGAGTTCAGTGCCCCCTCCCGCTGAGCTTGCATTTCAGGAGGGAGAGGAGCTGGTCCTTGCTATTAATATTTGTATGCAGCATTTTCCCAAGGTAATTAATGAATAATTCAGTTCATTACAGCTCACTGCTAATAACACTATGTGTTTAAGCAGAGATGCATCGATGCTCACAACACTGATGCAGGGCAGCATGTACACAGTAAAAGTGAACTTGTTTCTTTGCATTTACAATTCCAACTGTCTGTGTTAACCCCAGTGTTTTTATTTGATTTCACAGTAAACTCTTCTTTCTTTGACTTCCAAACTTACCTGGATGGTGGCTCAAGGTAATACAGCCTCACCCTGCGTATTGCTTCCTGAGCAGTTTGCTTCATTTAATACATGGAAGTGTCGTCTTCCTCCTCTTTCTCCTATGCTGCACAGACTTTCCGCCCCCACCCCCCCGTCCCTGCCTGGTGGTGGTGATGGGGAGGTTCATCAGTATCCGTACTCCCTCAGCAATTCCTTTCCATATGTGGAAGGGGTGGGTTAAAGGGAGAAGGTAAAAATCATGATGACCCAAATGTGAATACACTTTTAATCAGATGAAGTCTTGATGTTGGCTGAACAGGCTGGACACTTGGAAGAGATCAATACTTTTATGAAATGTTTCAGGATGACTCTTACAAAGTCAAAGTACTTTTTTTTTTTGAGATACTCACTTTTAAAAAAGTTTTCTGCTGCTCCTGTTTCAATTGGATTGCCTTTTCCTGTTGTGTAATATATGTTGGGGCAAGTGGCCCTTTGGCATCAGCGGGCCACATGGTGCTCATCCATCTTGCTATGGATGGCTTGTGAGAATGAAGAGGTCAGGAAGGGAAGCCTGTGAGTAAGTGTTGCTGGTTTTAGATTTATGAAGAGGGAGGATGTGTGCATATCAACTCAAGGGAATTTGAAGCCCTGGATTGGATTTATCATGACTGTAATCCTGTCACAAAGCTGAAGACTGAAACAACGTTGTTAGAAAGCTGGCAGCAACACAAGACTCCCTAAGCTTCTGTGAAAAGGCTTTACTGGATTACTAGAGGAGCTCTTGGGTAGGGGGGTTTTGGGAACTGCTTCTGGTACCTGTGCCTAAGGCAGCTGACGGCCCCTGTGGTGGGCTCCAGGATGAATAACTGATGCATTGGCACCAAATGTGGAGAGATCTGGACAAAAGACTTTGTGTAACATTACATAGCAATTTGGTTTAGACCTTTTGTCGTTTTGAAAAGCGATGACGGGGAATGGGTCAGAAAAGCAAGGCCTCTCTAGCTGTTCAGGCAGTGAGGTGGAGGAAGCAAACGGATGAAGGAGGCTCATGCCAAGTAGACTATCTATCTCCTACTGTTTAAACTATTCACAGGCATGTCATCCCGTCAGCACACCACTCCTGACTGTTCCTGCGAGTGATTTGGAAAGAGCTGTAAGCCCCATTTCCCCTCTGTCCCTCACTCACACATACGCATCTACTGTCTCTCCATGACACAAAGGAGCTTTTCCCTACAGTCATTTTTCTCTTGTCATTGTGTTTTGATAAGATTAGTAGACAAGGAAACTTTGTGCCACCATGTGAAGCACTTAATAGAAAACAATTGATTAAATAAACTACTTGTTGCTCTGATTTTTCCACAAATAAAGTAATGCAAGAAATTTTGCTGACCATAATGGTTCCATGGAGGCTTACTAAATGTTCATGCCACCAGCCACTCAGTTTAAAATGAATAGTACCAGTTGCAGAAGTACAGCATGGCACACTATCTGCACAGGCTGGAAACAGTTTGTGCAAAGCTTCGTCAGCTGGAAATGGCAGAGTAGCCACGTCCTTTGCTAAATACCAGGGAACTGCATCCTACTTTGCAGCAAGAAGATAACCATTTTGAATCTTGTATATATCTATGAATCCTTTGGTCACAATAGACTCTCTTCTGTGCATTCTTTTTGGACCTGAAAAGCCAAATAAGAAATATGTTTGCATTTTTCTTCTCTATAAGTCATAACAATAATTAATCATTGCTTATGTCTTCTTGCACTGTAATTTTTTTATACAAATTGATAAGGCAAATGTTTTTAAAGCTTTGGCCCCAGTTCAGCAATTCACTTAAGTACTTTTTTTTGAAAGGTTTTTTGAAATCAACGGGACTGAAGCACATCCTTTGGTGCTTGGCTTAGACTATGCTAGAATATATTTATAAAACTTGAGAAAATGTTGCAGTGATTTCTTGTGCCATCCCCAGTCTTTGTCTACATTTTATCTTAGATTTGAAATACGGGTCATCTTTTACATGGTGTCTTGGGAGGGAGCAAGGAGCCTTACTTGGTGGAAGTTATAGATAAGAGTTATGATTTTTCTCTGACCTTTGCAATTCACTGTCTTGTGGCAAACCTGTCTTACACCATTACCAGTAGCAATTATTCCAGTAATACATACAGGGAGATAGGTGCTAGTCAGTGCAGGCTGGGGAATGCCGCTCTGAATAGGAAAAGCCTGGGGTGCGAGGCACTGTCAGGCAGAGGGCTCCAAGGCAGTAGATGATGGCATGGAGCCTCCTGACTGCCCCGGTGCTCCGGAGAGTGACAGAAGTATCTTGCACACAGCCCCTCACTGAACTGTGTGGGTAGAAAAAGAAATGCAGAACCAGGGGAATTTGGGAGAGGAGATTTAAAAAAAAAAAAGGGGGGGGAGGAGAGTGGTGTCCATTAGTCCAACTTGCCTTTTCCTAGATTGTTAACAGTCTTAGGCTGTTGTGCTTGCTACTGAAGGATGTATGTGTAACTGTACCTTCCTATTCTGATTTCCCATAGGGAGTCTGGTATAAGTGGTTTGAGAAGTGGAAAAAGGAGAAGCTTTGCTGTAAATGTTGTAACGTACCCTGCTGTAAGGCATATGACTAGATGAGCATATGACTAGATCTGCACAAACAGAACAGGGTCCCTCAGGATGTATCGATAATTCTGTTCTTTACAGTACTCGCCAATGTTTCCGCTTCCCTAAGTGAACTTGTCTTCTGTCTTCTGTTGTCTGTGGAGCGTGCGCATGGTGTCCCTGAAGCAGGCCAGCAGGAAGGGTCGCTGCCTGGTTAGCTGTTTCACAGACTTCCTCTTCATAGAGGAGCAATGAGAGGATTTGCGAATGCCGGTCCTCATTGCCAAATTCACTATAATTGAACATTTGATAGTGATCAAAGGCTGAGGTGTCAAGGTTATACACTTTACCATTATATTCCTCAATTGCATAACTTGGTGTCTAACTTGTGACTTAAACGCTCAGTGCCAGTCTGGCACTAACTGATAATTTCTTGGTGAGGACGAAAATGTAGTTGACTTCTTTTTTGTTTGTTTGTTTCTTTACATTTATCTAAGATGTCTGCAACTGAAACAAATACAGGTTTTTTTTCTTTCTTAGTTTACTCGTCTTTTGCTGGCACTTGGTTAAAAGCCTGCTTCACTGCTTACCATCCGTAGAAGCTATTGCTGCTAATGATGAGCTGTATTAGTGCAACGTCTTGGCTGCAGTTAGGAAAGGCACCAGCTGGGCAAATGGTAACTGTAGCTATAGGCAGGCATAGTACCTACTTCACCCCCAGACCTAAATATGCATATATACCCCTGCAGCTCTGATTTGTCACCCAGTATCTGTACTGCCTTCCCCCTCTGCGTTTCCCACCGCAGAGAAGCCCTTGTGCTCCACACCTCTAGCAAAGACACTTGCAGCTCCTCACCGAGAGCTTTCTTACCCCCACCCGCAGCCTGTCGTGCCTGTGCAGCCACCATCTCTCATCTCCGTCTCAGGGAACAGGAGGGACAGGGATGAGGGCTGCTCCTTCTGGCTGCCCAAACCAGCTGGGGTCCTGGGAGAGCAGCCCCTGTCCAACGTCCAGCTTGGCTCACCCCTGGCCGCCCCGGGGCTGGCTCTGAGTACGTGTTGCTCTCGTCACACTGACTGCCAGAGAGGAAAGGTTTAGGAGAGGAAGAGGAAAAAGGAGGGAACAGAGCCAGAAAGACCTCTCCAGGCTTTCTGCATCCTCAGGAAACATGCTGTACCCACACCAGAGAGACCACCTCCCTGCTCAACAGTTGCCGCGCTTCCTGCAAAAGCTGCCGTAAATGCCAAAGAACGTTGTGACTTTAAGACCCAGTCCTGAACTGGCCCTTGAGAAACCTCCCAGGGGCCGTTGCTTCAGTGAGCAGCGGTGGGAATGGCCGGGTGAGGCTCCGGGGAGACGAAGGTGAAGCAGAGCCACGCGGGCCGAGGGAAGCCGGGGAGGGCACCCCGGGGCACGGCTGCGGCCCCCGGCCCGGCGCAGGCAGCCGCCGGGGCTGGTCTCTGCTGTCAGGTGGTGGCAGCATAAATCCGTGCGAGAGGCTTGACCGATGGAAAAGCGGGAATTCAGCAGCCGCTTTCAAATCCGGAGTCTGATGTTGCCTCGAAGCTGGGTTTAGGACCAGGCTTCCTTGTCTATGAGCTAAGAGCTTTTCTGAATAGCTTTAAGATGTGCAAATGTGAGGCTGGAGCTCAATTTGTTGTGTGCATGCATGTCTGTCTTTATGCGTACTTCCTTTGTTCAGAGTTGCCTAGTTTCTGTTTACACATACCTTACTGGTGCAAGCACCAGCTGTGTAGATGGTGCGGAGGGCGGGCACTACGAGGCATAGAGGGCTTTATTTTTTTTTACTAATACGTTTTTATTGCCGAACCTTAGAACAGGTTTGTGGTTATATTAATACAAAATTGCCTTGAATCTGAATACCTTGTTTCCCTTCCTGCATGGAAAGATGCTGTGTCACTGTCACTGTCACAGTCACTGTGTCACTGTGTCACTGTCGCTTTCATCCTCTTTAATTGCACCCACACTAGAGAGATTGTACATCGTAATGTACACATGCGGTCACAGCAGTGTAACTTTATGTGCAGGCAAAGCCTTGGAAGTAAAGAGTATGCATGTTGTTTAAACATGGCAGAAATAATTTCTGATGGTAATTTAGTATAGGTAATTTTAATGAGTTTTAGCCATGAATATTGATTTACACAAAATCCTGTGCAGGAATAAATGTACTGCTAGCTAGGCAAGGCCTTCTGAAAGGGGAGGGGGTAGCAAAAACGGGTGGGGAATGAGTGAGTGGCTTCCTTCCAAAGTTAAAGTAGGAGACAACCGGTCTCATCAATTCGCCTTAATTTGGTGCTACCGCTGTGATAACAAATGCTTGAGAACCGTTCATCTCTCTGTTTATGTAGCGCAGTAATGTCTTAGCAGCCTCAGAAGCCCAGACATCTCTGGCAGTTTTGGGAGGACCCTTGAGGGGTGTTTTGGGGTACCCGCCAAGTGTGACGGTGCTAATCTGAGCCCTGCCTTCCTCTCTGGCAGTGAAGAGAGACTTTCACTGAGCCAAAGGTGACAAAGAAAAACATCTCCCTGGTGTGGTGCTGCCTCTGCCACCGTGTCACTGGTGGTGGCGGTGGCCCCAGGAAGGGACAGTGCTGTGCAGCTGGGCCCTTCCTGTCCCCTTGGCACATCTCCTTCGAAGTGGTGGCTCGTCACCCCCTCTGCCTGCCGGCGCCCGGGGACGGCCCCTGTGAGCCTCTGAAGCAAAACGCTCACGGGAGGCGTTAGGAGTGCCACGTCCTGTGTGTGAGCTGATAGAAGTCTTGTGGGCAGCGTTGCTCATTTGCCCTGGGCCCATGGGCTAAAAATAAATGACTAATAGTAAAAAAGGGATGTTGTCCAGTTCGGGCAGCTCCGATACCAGCAAACCACAGCTCGCCTGTGTTGTGGCCATCTTTTCCTGACCTTTATTAGCACACCCACAAGAGCCTCAAAATATGTAGAGTTCTTTAAATGTTGCAGGAAAAAAAAAAAGTGGTGTAATCCTCGGGGTGATTAGTAGCAAAACTGAAAATGTCTTGAGTGCTGACAAAGAATGAAAGGCTGGGATATTTAAGGAACTACAAAATTATCTTTCTACCACATAGATGAGGATGTTCTGCAGAGTAGGTCTGTGCTGGTTACCGTGCCTTTATTCCCCGCTGAGAACTTGAACGTCCAGGGACGGTCCTTGCAGATTTCCTTAATGAGCCTGCACGCACTTACAAATTTGCTGTTCTGTGGGAGTGGCGCTTTTCACCATGTCCCCGGGGACTCATTATGGGGGATGCTTTCTCTATCTGCACTGATTGCTTGGGATGCTTCCTCCCTAGTGCAGCCCGTTCAGGTTTGGTTCTTGGGTGAGAGGAGGGGACTGAAAGAGTTTTCTGGGTGATGAAAGAGGGCTTCAAGAACAGGCAAAAATAACCCTAAAAATTAATTAAACAGAGTATTTCTTTTTTAAAGTGTGGGAAATAAGTGTGCGTGCAGCAGCGGGGGGAGGAAGACAGACCAGAAAGAACCAGAACAGAGAAGCGCCTTGAACGTCTGTGTGTTGCAAGCGTGGGTTTCCCCCTCTTGCCTCCGCAGTGTCTCTGTGAAGCGTACTCTGGAGTAAAGTTTGCGTTTGATCGCCGATCGCCTCACGCTCTGCACGTAGCGCTGTCGTTAAGCCATCATCTCGCTGGCCTGGAGCCAGGGCTCAGTGGCGCAGGGGCGGGCGGTCCTTCTAGACTGAAACAGCCTTTATTGATACGCTGACGCACTGCGCATGTTTACAGCTGCTAATTGGAGGCTTGATCTGAATATCCTTGACTGAACTAATTCACTGGCAACAACAGCCTTTTAAATTTCAGGTCCTGCCGTGGTGGTGTGCCTGTTTTTCAGAGCACACTAAGCTCTTCGGAATCTGCGTTGTCTCTGCGTGCGTGCAAGGCGCGATGGCAGAGTAGCATTGCAGCCTGCAGTGTAGCTTTAGGTCAGAGTGGTACCAAAGGAGGATGTAAAGTAAAAATTTTACCTGATTTTACCATTGCAGAAGACGAGAGAAGCACTGGGGAACTGGGGAAAAGTGTTAATTGACATACATGTGGAAATATGTGGATTAATTAAACGTACAGGGAAGGAGGCTAATCCTTTTAATTATTAGAAGAGATAAAGATGCTCACTGCAAGGATAGTCACGATCCTATGGCAATTTTAGATTTATTTCCTTAAATTTCAGTGTTCTGTTTTTCCTGACTGTGCCCAGAGGCTGAACCCAGAGAGTTTGGGTGGTGGTCTGAAAGCAAGAGGTGTTATTTTACTTGACTTTAAAAAAAAAAAGCAATGTAGACACTATACAGGGGAAGATGAATGCCTACGACTCTTTTGCCCAGGAAACCACAAGTCAGATTTCTTTCCTTGGAAGCCTGGAAAACTTCTCTGTCGGTCGGGTCCTTTCACAGTTTCCTGAGTTGCCCCTTCACTTTAGGATCCCAGGGAGTATCCAGCAACTGGGACAGCTCAACAAAACTCACTGCTGTCTCCAAGGCTTGGTTTGCAAATGCTCCCTATTCTCTTGGCAGTCACGGATGGCCACTGCTGACACGAGGCATAGCTGTTCCATGCCTTCCCACTCCGCGGTGGCACTGCCCTGGCAGCCAGCTTGAACTTAAAAGGCATCCAGATTTATTTCTGAGTGGGTGTTCTGCTAAGAAAAGAAATAAAAAAATAGTCACAAGCTGAAGTCGTCCTTCACATTAATAGGACTCTTCAGGCCATGAACTAAATTTTGTTTCCAATCATTAGAAAAGCTTTCTAAGCTCCATCACAGATTTGTTTAATAGGGAGCTCATTTCTAAAGCAGCGTCAATCTGTGATCTAGCTTCGTTACAGACAGAGTCCATAAGACTTGAAAGCTTATTAGGGCTCCTTTAGCAACTACTAGATAACATGCCAGTTACCAACAGCTATGTGACCTGAAGATAATCCATGAACAGAGCTTTCACAGGTAGTTCTTTGTTTCTGCCCTTAGTTCTGGAAGAAATTGAATAAGCAGGAACAGTTTTCCATCTTATGGTAATTAGAATAATATGAGGTAATAATAGCTTTTTCATTGGTAAGTAAAGATTTTCTTTTTCCTGCAGCTGAGAACAGTATTCTTTCCCACAATTCCTACTCTCAGGCATTCCTCAGAATTCTCCAAAATGTGCCTCTGTGCACCTGGAAACAATAATCAAGCCAAAATGGTTCATACATAAGACCAAATAGAATAAAAAGGGAGGGATGAAGTTTCCAGTTCTTGGAAGATCTGAATCTGATGATCAGGGTCACATACATGCAGGGAGAAGCAAGTACAAGACCACCTGGCTAAAATGCTATTGAAGGAAACAGGAGTTTTGTACAGTTATAAGTACTTGCCCAGCAGGAAGGTTTTTTTTTTTAAAAAAAAGAGGTGGCGATGGGCATTGAGAACAGCATTGTATTCTTGAGATGAGAAGTTTTGAGAATGAATGTATTTTCACTTGTGTGGCTGCATCTCTGGCCATAGGTATGTCTTCTTCCCGCCCAGATTTTTGGCATTGCTGATATAATGCAAGGAGCAAAAGTAGCTGGGATCATGTCGATCTGCCCAAGATACAGTGCTCCAGAGGTGAGTCAGCTTCTGGTTCAGGTGTCTTGATTTGAGCTAGGACAGAACCAATTTTCTTTTTAGTAATTTTACTTTTCCATTTAATAACCAGCCTGACTTTAGACTGTGACAACAAAGTCCTATCAATCTTTCATATCTTGTTTGCCATGGCTCGTTTGGCCCTTCAGTAGACACTTCTCACTTGCATCCAAAGTATCTTCGTTGTGTAGGGACTACTTCTGCAAGCTAATGAAGTATTCAGCAAACTGTGCTTGTAGCTGAGTTTGTGAAGTTTGATCTGCTTTGTGTTTNATTTAATAACCAGCCCGACTTTAGACTGTGACAACAAAGTCCTATCAATCTTTCATATCTTGTTTGCCATGGCTCGTTTGGCCCTTCAGTAGACACTTCTCACTTGCATCCAAAGTATCTTCGTTGTGTAAGGGACTACTTCTGCAAGCTAATGAAGTATTCAGCAAACTGTGCTTGTAGCTGAGTTTGTGAAGTTTGATCTGCTTTGTGTTTCATGAAAGAAAGTAACTGCCCCAGGGTTTTTATTGTTATTTCTGTTGGCTTTTTTACTTTTTAGGTGTCTTCCACATGACTTCAGGTTAGGCCTCCATACGAAGGTGAAAGTTGAAGTGAAAAGGTGCAGGTGTCTTGTCCTGCCAAAGTCTAGCACTTTCCCCAGTGTTTCTTAATTTCTAAAAACAGGCTGCTTCCTCACACAACTTTCCCTCTCTCTTGCCTCCACCTCTGAGCACGAAGCTGATCAAAAGAGGATTTAGCTCCATAAATCCAACCGCTGTTTGACTGGAAACTGATAATCAAGTTATGGGTGAGGAAATGAGGTACTGGCTTCTCATGCGATACTGCCACTGAAGCCCATTTCATGTTCTGCGTGATTGAAGCGAGCTGGGTTTCACCCCCCACTTTGGAATTGGTGATTCCCTTTCCGACAGGCACAAAGCTAATGTCTCTGATTTTTTTGGTGTCTTAACATAATTTTCTTCCCTCTGTTCCCTCCCATATATATAGACTATTAAATTAGGCCAATTTTCCTAGTTCATGCTTCAGCATAGAAGTTGAGTGTTTTAACTTTCATAAATTCAAACAAACTATTTAATAATGTTCATGAATATTTTATACTTAACCATTATAAGCTACATGGGAGAAAACACTTGGGCGCAATTGGGTGCAACAAGAAGGTACTTAAGAAGCACCCCGTTGTGCCTGTGTGTCAGACAAGCCTCAACTGAGAGTGTCTTGCCTGACATTTCATGATCAAAGACTACTCATGTTCTTTTAATGTAGAGCATGCTGTGTGCCTTTCCCTTTCTGGCTGTACAGACTGTGCGCGTCTACAAACTAAAATCAGGTTGAGTACAATATGCGCTCACACCTAAGTCAGTCAAGCGAATCTTGGTAGTCCTCATTTCCCAAAGTCTGGTCAAGTGATTTTTGTTTGCGCTCATGTTCAGCACTGAGAACCACATATTTATTGGACTGAAACTTGGGAAACTTGTAAGTGTGCAGCCAAATAAAAATGTACCTGAAAGCTGCAGTGGCTATAGCACCATTAAGTCTTTTTAATACCTTGGTTTTCTAGACAGCCATTGTAGTGGTATTGTAGATCAGTATTACTTTGTGTTTGTATAGTACCTTTCATCTAACAGACTTTACAAGTAATTTCTGAATTTATTCTATTTGATGTACAAGCTGTACAAAGAGATGGTCTATGCTAGGGATCAAAAGTAGCAGCTGTTCAACAATATACAGGACAAATCTGGTATGGAAAATGGAAAAGCATATTGTGGAGTCTTCAGCTTAATTTGTAAGGGCGGCTGGTGTCAGCAGGATAGAGTTACGCAGGTCAGAATTTTCTCTGGTAGTTGCAAAGGTCATACTAGTTCTGAGAGGAAAATATGGGATCAGTATAGGGTTACAATACCACCTATACAGTCTGCACTAGGAGTACGCAGGGGTGCTGACTTAGTGCTAGCAGGCACAGAAAGCATCTCCTGACCTGCTGTGATGACTGCTGCCTATTAGGCAGCGTACATTTCCACTTACGAGCATCTTCTAACTGATGTATTCTCTGAAGCGTTTTGTTCCAAGTATCAGTCCACTCCAGCGCTGCTTGTTTTATGAAATGAAGCAGAATGATGCCTCACAGCATGGTGCTGGCTATCAGCTAAGAGAATTTGCTTTTCCCCTTGCTAGAAGCACTGAGAGGCAGGGAAAAATCCTCTCTATGGAACTGTTGTTTTTTTTATCTGCCTCCAAACTTTGCTGGTGTCTTGCAGTTTGACTTGCAGATTTCTCTGGCTGACTGGAGTGTACTACTTAAACTGAATGATGAATAACTTATTTTTGCAAGCTTCTGTGCAACAGAGTTTACTGATGATTCCTGGCTCCCTACTAAAGCTGGTAATTACTGCTTGTTTAACTGGTGGTTGATTTGCACCCTCTTGGGAAACCTAACAACTCTGAAAATGACAGTGCAGAAACTGCAGTCTTGACGATTTGCTCTTCATTTTCCAAATTTTGTAGGCTTTAATTTATGACTGTCAACTAGACCACCAGAGCATTGTCTTCAAACTATGGCATGCGTGTGTGTGACTGCAAAGGCATGCATCTGTATATCAGAGTTTTTAACTGTTCAGCTGTTTAAGACAATCTTGTCCATTTTAACTTAAGGGGGAGGAGGAGGCATTGCTGAAATTTGCTGAGTGCTTACACTGGGAAGTTAAGCCAACTAGCATCCATTGCAATGGATCGTGTTAAAAAAAAAAGTTATGTACATTCCTGCTCATTGCTGCCTGCTATAGTTAGTTCTGGTTTGGAGTTGGTTAATGAAGGGAGATACTTCCAAAAATGGAGTGTGTTCTTCTGGACACAATAGCTGAAAAAGTATAGGAAACACTTTTTACTGACATCTCCACTTGCTCACCTGGTAAACGGTTTGATTGTTATGATCCAGCCTCCGGCTTTTGTAGCTCTCCCGTGCACTAAACTGGCAAATACCAGTGTTCACCAATTACCTAAATTAAGTCTGGGTCACGCATCTCATCTCCTGTTTCTTGTTTGCTTTGAATGAATCCAAAAGTAGTGCTAACAGCTGGAATCCCTGCTGAGGCCAGCTTGATCTGCTCTGGAGCTGCTCCAGCCAGTGCTCTGATAAAGCTTGATATTGTTTCAACGGGCTCTAGGAGGACCAGAATGATTTCCCTTCATTGTTTAAGGTTGCATTCAAATATTCACCATGGCAGGAAAAAGGATATTTCACTTCTACTTTTCTCCCTTTGCTGCTGCTACTAGAAAACTTTTTTCTCTTTTCTTTTCAATAAGTTAAGCTAGAATGTGGCCAGTGCCTTTGGATTCTGTGGGAATTGTTCTACTTCTTCATCCCCAGGGACTTTGTGCGTTGCTGTTGCAAAGGTGCATGCTGTAAATAAATAAATAGTGCATCAATATTTCGGAGTCAAAGCACATCTTCTGCTATTACGTGGGGGAGGCTGGGGAAAAACACTGACCTTTTGCCCAGATTTTGGTAATAAGTAAAGCACCTAAGTCCCTTTAAGGATCTGGTCTGCAGTCTATTATTCCTCACAGCTTTTTGATTGCGGCATTAAAAAAGTGGTAATATTGGATTGATTTTTAGGCAGTTCAATAGACTTGGAGTAATGTCTGCTCTCCAGAGAGAGACTTCCTTAAGGCCTCTGACTTTGCATTGTACATTGACTTAAAAATGAGGTATTATCAGTGAACAAAGTTTTATTCCCACTGTGCATCATCCCCCTGGTACGATTAGCAGAGCTCTGCTGAGCCAGGCTTGGTGCTGGTGGTGTAGGTGCACAACCTCTTGGCAGCAGCCAAGCCCCCTGCTCTCCTGGCGCAGCCCTCCCTGCGTGTCTGCTGGCATCGCTGCCCCCTCTCCTCTGCCCTCTCAGCTCCTGGGGTCATGTTCCCCAGCATATGAGGATCAGGTTTATCAAAAGGTAACTAGTTTGATTGTTTGACTTAATTCAGCTCGCTGTGCGTGGGGTGGATGTGTGGAGGGTGCACCCGCCTGAGCTGCTGTGCTAGCAGCTTGGAAGGAGGAATGTGCAAGGGGGATTATCCTCCCCAATGAGGGTACAACTCCCTTGGACCATTTCTACATTGCACTTACAGCTGGCTTGTGGTTTCTGCCAGGTTTGTGCCCCGAAGCCAGGCTTGTTTCCAGTGCTAGGCTGTAGACTGGTCCTTATTGCTGTTATGAGGCTGATGGTGAAATTTAAGTTCAGCTGCAGAGCTCTTCTAACAGAAGAATGACAACAGAGCAGACAAGACCTATGGCAAGGCATCTAGGCAACTGTTCGGTGTGATGGAAGAGGGCTTATTACTGGGAATTAAAGATACTCAGTCTTGTTCAGCATAATCTCCTGCCCTGGTGGGCCACCAGCACCAAAGCAGCTGTGGCCTAAGGTGCTGGGGTGAGGAGCAGGCTTTGGTGACACTTACTGCTGCCTGCAGGTACCATTTGCTGGTGCTCGTGGCGGAAAGCAAAGTCAATTCATACATGACTTGAGATGCAGAGCAGTATTTTTGCAGCTGTATGTGTACACCTATCCTAACTGTCCAACTCATGTGCATCGACTTTTGTTCTTGGTAGCAGAGGGCCAAGGGATCTACTGCACTGGCTGGTGATAACTTCTGTGCCAGTGTTTGTTGGCACAGTAAAACTACCTCTGTGATTATAGCAGCATGTGCTATACTCTAGCTGGTAACGTGTCCCATGAGGCCAGCATGGTTTTAGCAATGTGCTAGGAAGCAGAAAACAAGACCTTTGGGGTTCCTAGATAAAAATTTCAATTGCTCTTGGTAAAGCCTATACAGTCAGTCTTCAATGCTATCAGCTGTGCTTGGCAGATTATTAGGGGCAGGTCATGCAAATGGTGCACAATCACATCGTCATTCTGTGGGATAAGCATGTACAATACTCTTGTATCTGGAGTTCGGATGTCATGGTTTGGATGGATGAAAAACTAGATGAGTGAAACTGGTTGGATAGTTGGACTTAGAAGGTGGTGGTTAATCAGTCGTGTTATACCTAGAGACCGATAACAGATGGAGCACCATGGGGTCTCATGGGACCTGACCTTTGTCAGTAACCTGAAGCGGATGCCAGGGTGCACTCCCATCTAATGTAGAGATGACACCAAACTGAAAGTGACAAATTAATGCACTCAGGGGCAGGGCTGCCACCTAAAAGGACCCAGATGGGCTGGAGAAACAGGCAAATGGCAACTTTTATGAAATTACACATGGACAAATGTGAAGTCCTTCCTCTGGGAAGGGAGAGCCCCTTGCAGCAGTACAGGCTGGAGGCTGCCAGGCTGAGGTGCTGCTCTGCTCTCTGCAGCGGAGCCTGGGGACCCTGATGGTCTTGGAGGGCAGTGAGCTGACCACAAGCCTGTGTTGTGCTTCCTGCACGGCAGCATCCAGGGCAATATTCACAGGGGCACAACCACTAGATTGAGGGGAATGATTATCCCCTCTTCAGCCCTGAGGAGACCACATCTGGATACTGTGTCCAGTTTTCCAACTGAACTTAGCCCATCATCTCCCATCACTCCTGCTGCTAATACTAGCAAGCAATGAAAGGAGGTGTCAGAGGAGTGGGAACAAGGCTTCTATTGCCACAGCTTTAGTGGAGTAAATTCCATGGAAAGCGACTGGTATCACTACCAAGTATTCCCAATAGTGAAGAAGTGTCAGGCAAACATCTGGTACCCTACCAGCAGTTTCACCTGCTGTTCTCTAGATCATGCTTAGGCTGCTAATGGTGTCAAATCAAGTTTAATATGCTTTTGCTGTAAAAAAGCCTTTTAAGACCTGTTGAGTGTCGTGTGGTTTAGACTAATTCATGTTAGGCTTATCTCATCATTCAGGGTGAAATTTAAACAAACCGTGAATTAAGTGATTGTATCGGCAAGTCTGGAGATGATCAAAGAGAGAAGTATGCTTCTGAAAGCTGTTTGGTTAGTTCTGTGGCTCAGTCTGTAAAAGCAAACATGCACTGCCCTGTGCAAACACAGCACAAAGCAGTTGCAGATTTTTGCAGACTTTGCTCTGTGGACTTTTACCCACACCTCCTGGGGACCCTCGCTTTGTATCGGATCACAGGGATGTATATGATAGGGGCTGGAAGGTATGAATAGAGGAGGATGAGGTTAGTAAGGCATGACTTCCTGGGGATCACTTTCTACTTTCATTGTGACTGGCAAGTCAGTTTTGCAATAACTGCTGATCTTTAGAAAGCCAAGCAAACTTTAGCTGAAACTGCCTCAAAGTCACGTAGCTTTTAGAGAACAGTAAGCTTGTACAACACATACCAGTGTTTTAGTTTAATTCATTTTTTTCCTCCTACTTTAGTGTATGTATTGTGAAATATGAAGAGCATTTATTTCCAGTTCAGAATTTCACACTGACTGACTGATTCAGTGAAAGAAGCTTGTGCAAAGATACCTTCTAGTGGTGTCTGCTGTAGGTTTTGGATTGATCATCTGAAAAATGCTGAGCTGAACTGGTGGTGGGAGGATGCTTAGCAAAGCAAAACTGAAGGTGGGCATCTTGTAGAATTAATTTTTTTACAATCTTTATCTTTCAGGCTATGGTCGCTTGCTATCCTGGAAATGGAACCGGGTATGTTCGTCATGTGGACAATCCAAATG
Source organism: Steatornis caripensis (assembly GCA_013398225.1). Classification (NCBI taxonomy): domain Eukaryota; kingdom Metazoa; phylum Chordata; class Aves; order Caprimulgiformes; family Steatornithidae; genus Steatornis; species Steatornis caripensis. The sequence goes on from VZSC01019020.1 coordinate 37,746, forward strand.
GTGATGGGCGCTGCATCACCTGTATTTATTACCTAAATAAGAACTGGGACTCCAAGGTAAGCAAGCCACGGAGCTGAGGCAGAACATGAAGGAAAAAATACTTCAGAAACAGAGCTTTGATGCTGTCAGTTGCTTCCGTGAACTCTGATGAACTTTTGAACAGCTGGTCCATTCTTCATCTCTATGTTTATTTTCCTGGTGTTTATGGCAACCTTTGGAAGTAAGAATCTGAACTGTTTTCATATCGTTCTCTCTCCAATCCCACACACATACTGTTTTGCTGCTATAGAATAAAGCTTCTAAGCACTGGGCTGCTGGCTTTTACACTTTATTTAAAGGAAAGAGCAATGAGGCACTAGAAAGAAAAGCAAAGTCCGCTAAGGAATAAGTGTATTCTGGGAGCAGAATAAAATGATAGCCCAAATTTGGGACGTTAGCATTCTTGATACTATTCCTTCAGGCTAACCTGCAGAAGATCTTCAGGCAGTTGCCTTTGTGGTTTTCTTCCTTATGAAGTGACGGAGCTTAGTAACAGGAATGAGCACGTGGCTTGGTTTGTCCTCTTTGAGACTTTGCCAGTGGATCTCTTGACAGGATGGTGCTCTTGTTTCTGCCTGTATTACTATAAGGCAATAAAGCCAACCTTCAATTTACCATACCTTTAAGTTGGAAACAAAATAAGGGTTTGTAAAATTGCAGGATGTCTCTTTACACTTCTGTTGTCACAATGTGGTGCAAACCATTCACATGGAATATCTATTGAAAAGTGCACAACGTTTTTTGTCTCTCTAACCTGTCCTGACCACTTTAGGTGGATGCTTTTTAAGCACATGTAAATACTGTGAACACCCAAAAGCAAGTTCAGATTTAGAGGCAATGCCGCTAAAAATGCACCATTGGAGAAAAACATGTTCCTTTATGGAGAGTATGAGAGTGAAACAGATGTAATGAAATGAAGGAGGAGATGTGGGAGGAAATGCAAATATCCAATTTATTTTGTGCACTACACCCTTACTCTAGTAGTGAGGAAGCACCCAGGTGGGCACTGAAATCCAGGACACTGGTGGAGAGTATTACGTGGGTGTGACGGTAATTTTATGCAAATATATGGTGGATGAGATGTAATATAAGCGTGCTGGCCTTTGAAAGCAACCGTGTTGGTTTAAACCTGACCTAATAGTTTCTTGCTGAGGTTTGCATGCCATGTGGAGGTACTAAGTCAGGTCAGTGCTGGGCTGACAGCATCTTCCCTGCACTCTGCGGCGCAGCATAAAAGCTTCCATAGAACTCTCTAAAAGCAGCAGGGAGGAGGCAAGATTCATCTGCATCTTTTGAAGTTTCTGCAGCGTGTGCAGATCAGCAGACTTTTACTCTGAAACTGGTGGCACATGGAAAGAGAGAAATGATGTGGTGGAGAAAGCAGGCTATATCATAAGCAAGGGAAAGACAGGGAGTTATAATACAATTATGAGAATTTTATTACAAATACAATAATAGAACAGACTTCACTCTTCCCAGGGTGTAAAAGTGATTAGATACAGGCCATGAAATACCATAAGCAGTATTTAGCAATTGCTGGAAGGAGAATCTGATCTCAGACTGGTCAGGTGTTGTACCTGCCTTGTGGTATTCATTGGTTCCAGAGATGCGAGTAGGCGCTCCGAAGTTTCCCAGTGTTTGTTAGAGGACCAGTGTTGTCTTTATCTTGGTTTGTTTACGCTGTTTATGCTGAAACATTACAAACTTCTTGAGAAAGTCAAGGTGGCCACGAGATTCAGTGTGTGGTTTCCCAGTGTTGTCGTGTAGCTGTCTTGGGTATCATTAGATGTTTATCCCTGATTTGTTGGGTGCTCAGGAGGAAGAAAGAAGTTGTTGTTTGCATAGATGTGTGGGTGTTTATATATGTAAAAAGCAACTTTTCCTTTTCTTTCAGCTACATGGTGGAATTCTTCGGATATTCCCTGAAGGAAAGTCCTATGTAGCAGATGTTGAACCGATTTTTGACAGATTACTTTTTTTTTGGTCAGATCGAAGGAACCCACATGAAGTCCAACCTTCTTATGCAACCAGGTAAGTAGAATATTTGGTATTGATATTTGGCCAGGAAAAAGCAAAGCATCTCTTCTACCAATATCTGTATCTAAGATTATGGCCATCACATGTTTGTTTAAATACACGTGTGCATAAAAAATAGCTAGATTTTGAGTGGATTTTCTGGTTTTGAGTCACTGGGAATTCTCTCATCAAATGAGGAAGATCAAGCTTGAATTACAAGATTTCTTGTGTGATGTTAAAAAAGCCCTTTAACTATTGACAGGAGAAATCTTCCAAGCCAGGCATAGCTATTTAGCTGGGGGATGCTGGGTTATACTTTTGCCCTCATAACACTATAGGGATTCTTGGGGCTACCATCTGTTAACAGGCTACGAAAAGCTGATGTGATGCAGGGCAGCCCCCAAGCTGCCTGCAGGCGTCCCAGAACAGAAAAACATGCAAAGGTCTGTAAGCTACTTTTGCCCTCTGTTACCAGGGGCTGTGCACTCTTTTGTGCCTCCAAGCAGAAATTCTCACCTATATTTCTATCTTAATTGATAAAAATACACATTTACGATGTTGTCTATATTTGTCTATAAACATGTGCCATTTGCATCCTAATTTTTTGTCTACTAATCCAGTTTGGTTTTTTGCTGTCTCCATGAACGTAATACTCCAGGGGTCTTTTTTAATAGCAAAAGCTGAAATAAACACAAGATTTATTTCTTTCATAGATATGCCATGACTGTGTGGTATTTTGATGCTGAAGAAAGAGCAGAAGCCAAAAAAAAGTTCAGGAACTTAACCGGTATGATTCTTTTATGAGTGTTTGCTAGAAAGAATTTAATACATTTTGATATTTCCAAAGGCAGAGACAGACTGGGAATAACTCTGTAGCTAGATGGGTATGACATTCATTTTTAGAAAGCTTTTTCATCTCTAATCACTAGTCAGTTATTTTATGTGAAGTGAAGGAGTTGTAACACAAGAAGAATCAGGCCTGGCCTCAGTATCCCTGATGAGCATGATGGGGAACACAGGAGAGACGGTTTCTGATTTCTCTCCCAAATGGCTGCTGAGATTTTGTCCCACCCCAGGTGACTGTTCCAGTCACTGGTAGTCTCTAAGCTCTTCTTCTGTTATTTGGGAAGTATATTTTGTTTCCTCCAAAATTTGTTTAGCACAAAGATATGAGACTTATACAGTTTCATAACAAAGTTCGCTAAATGTTCTGGCCAAATAGGGCCTGTCTTCTGTATTAATGAAAGGCAGTTGGGTCCTGCAGTAATGCAAAAGGGATGTGTCTTTAATTTACAAGTAGTTTCTGAGTGGGGATATTCATAATGACCTTGGAATGTATAGATAATGAGTTGGAAAGAAACTAAGTTTAGAAATATATATCAGTGCATCTTTTGGCAGGCAGTTGCTAGAGTAGCTGCGATCATGGTGTGCTTCAAGGCTATCTACATTCAACTGAGCCTCACAGATAGCTTAAAGTCAGCCCAGAGACGCTTCTGTGGAAGCCTGGAAAGAGGTGACCCCAGCTGTCCTAACAGCCGCCACACAGCCTGCTGCTGTAATGAACTGAGTTGTCCAGATGTGCTCCAACACCCTAGCCGGGGCCATGCTAAGAGGTTTGCTGTTTGGAGCTGTTTAGGATCTGGTCTTCAGAGATTGCCTCAGGCAGTTCCTCAAAATATAGTGTGGAGAGCATTCATCTTTTTTAAAATGTGTGCTATGCAGCTGGGGACCAGCAAAGTCGTAATTAGTCAAATGCTCTTCAGAACAGACTGTTGTCATCTATGTAGCTGGTATACAAGGCAAGTATTAGCTTCACTCCTTTAAGGGAATCATGAGCAAGGGGCCAAGAGTGAGGGGGGGAAAGGTTTTTCTGGGCCACTTAAATACTGCATGAGTCTTCAGTTTCAATGGGGCAAACGTACAAAACCTTGGTATGACTATCTTGTTAACGTGCTGTGGGTTCATGCAGTGTTTCAGTTCATGTAATGTGTTTACATTGTGAGTCTGAAATGGAAAGTGCTGCCCATTGAAAAAAAAAAAAACCCCAACTTTATTCTGTCTCAGTTTTTAGATGAATGCTGTCAGACATGCTGAACTGCCTCTCCTTTTTTCATCTTTTTGATGTAGATGCGAGGAAGAGAGAAGCACCACTTAATGAAGACTAATCAACTGTTCCTGAACTTTTTGTGAGGAAATAAGATCCCAAAGATGACTTCTGTTTCCAGTGAACAAGGGCAAATTCTTGTTATGCACAAGAACAAGCTGGTTGTGTCTAGCATGTGCATCTTATGTTGATGGTACTTAAGGCAGCCCACTGTCTTGCCTGCATCTGGCAGAAGGAACAGTTGTTTTCAATTTGCCTTTTGCTGGAAAAAGTAACCAGGGTTAAAAAAAAAAGACTATCACTAAGCCTAGTGGTAGCGGCTCAGCCAACTGGCTTTTGATCACTCTTGTAACCAAGATAATGATCATTGGAACTAGTGGTAAAAACCTGAGTCTTATTTGCACTTTATGGGGGAAAACAAAAAATATCATCTAGCTCAATGGGAAGGAGCTTTACAAGTTTAAAATCTGTGGCAGACTGCTAATGGACAAGGAGAGATACTGGAAATGTGAAATTAAACTGGATTTTTTTTATTGTCATCTTATGGTCTGTCCCACCATGGGCCTGTTGATGTACTGGTCATCGCTTTGCTTAGCAAAACATTGGCTCAGCTCTTTGATAGCATGACTTTCTGAATAGATTTTTGTCTACACAGTCATTGCATTTCCTGGATTTTGTTTGCTTTTCAAGAGTCATGTTCTAGCTGTGCAGTTGCGCTACCTTTTCTGTCCAGGACTGAGGGGGAAGCAGTTATGCATCTGTCCACAACTTTGTAAAACCATTTCCTTTCTGTTCTGAGTGGGATGGGTTGTATGTTTTGTATTTTCATGGTTTGGTAAAGCAGTTTTTTCTCCCAAAAGTTTGTTAAACTTGGAAGGCTGATGGCACACAATGCATTGGCACTAACGGCCAACGATAGATATGTAAAGTGTTATTTTCATGATTTCCCCATCTACAATCTTTTCTACAACACGGATATGAATCTGAAAGGAAAAGTTATGTCTGACAGTCTGACAAATGTGTGATAAATAATGGGTAACTTAGACTTGATTTATATGCTGCTTATCCTTAGTTAACACACTTGCTTAACTTCGCATGCGTATGTAATTTGAATGAAACAGCGATTCTGTTTCAATTGATCTGTTACGCCAGGTAACTGCTTCTGCTGTGCCCAAGCCATGAGATCAGAGTTATTCAAATGGCAAAGCAGATGTGTTTTTTCTCCATTATTTTTTAAAACTTATTAGACTCAATGAGTAACTAGTGAACTATCTCCAACCTGCCGAAGTTTCTACAACTGGCACTTACTATGCAGTTCAGAATAGGTCTTAATGAAGCTGGGAGCTGGCGGTGGATGTACTTATCACTCACACTAATTGTTCTCAACCTAATACACTCACTTGCATTCATTTTCGTCTCATGTTGTCAGTGTGTATGTCAGACCCTACTAAATGTTCCAAATAGATGCCCTCTTCAGTGTCCCATATTTTCCCGTGCCACCTGCCCGCAGTGGTGAAGTTGGTCTGTCTGAACTGCCAGCACCTGCACCAGTTCACCATACTGTGCTGGGCTGTCGCACCAGTGGTGGGTCTGCGGGCCAGCTCTGTCGCACTTGAGCTAGGAAATGAGAAGGTAGCGTGTAATGGCAACTAGTAAATGTCAGTGTCAGAAGGGTAACTGCTGCATGGAACAGAAAAGAAATAACTTCCGTGACACAAAAATGGTAATGGAATAGAGTATTTTTTTAAGCAGTTCTGTCTCAAAAAAAGAAAAAAGCTGGGCATCCTTCAGCCTGTCCTTGAATTCTGAATGTAAATACAGTAGTGCTAAGCAACCCCTCGTTCTCTCTGGCTTCTCTCAGAGATCCAGCTATGGTCTTATGGGCTGGACTTTGTTCAGCCTGACCACTGTGCGCCTTAGGAGAGGAATATGAGGGAACATGTGTGACAAATACTCTTATAACTCAAGACTAGAAAAAGACAATATGATAAATGTCCTTTAATGTTGGGAAAAACATTATTCCCCTACAGCTGCTTCTAAGTAGCACAACATGGACTTGAAGGAAATTTAATGATGACTTGAAATTTTCATTCTGCAATGTTCACGTGGGAGGAGAAAGAGTTAGGGCTCTTCCCCCAAGAGTCCGAGGTAACCCTTTGAAAGATGGTCAGTGTTGAAAAAGCTGGGGGTGGGGGGTACTGGATTATTATTTAAAAAGGGGTGGGATGAGGAACCCAACCTTTTATAATGCTATGCAAAGTTGATAATGGCATGTAAATTTGAAACTTCTACATGATTTTAAAGGGGGCGAAGACAGCTAAAACAGCAGAGCAAGTCTTGCTTTGCTTTTAGAAACTGTAACCTTAAAAAACACTTGAAAGAGATATTAGTACATATCTCACTGGAGCCTGGAACAGTGGAAAAATGATGGGGTGGGAGCAGAAAGGCTTTGTATAAAGGTTGAAAAGGAAAGGTACTTCAGTTACCACTATTGCTACTGGCTTCAGCAGTGGTCAGCAACATGTGTGTGGTGGATGGAGCTTGGAGCAGTATAGATGCGTTTATTGTAAATAAAGTATGTATTTTAATTTTTAGTTAATATCTTCCTGATCTAGATGGAAGAGAGAGCAATTATTCTGTGGCAGAGAGCATTGTTTTTTTCTTTATTAACACACATAATTATGTTCAAAAAAGTTCAGGGCACAGGATTTTGAAACCAATTCCTCAGTCCTCTGTTCTAGACCTTTACCCCATTTCCAGATCAGTGGGATGATCTTGAAGATGCTATAGTTAGGTGTGGGGGATGGAGCGTTGGTCATGTAGGAATCCACAGGCTTGATGTTTGCTATACGGATTTCTTTTGCCTGTCTCTGGAATTGTTGCAAACTGCTCTGCAAGAATGAATTTGCCTGAAGAACTGTGGGGGAAGCAGGCTGGTGCAGTAGGGAGAGTGTTTCAAGCAGACTCTTTCCTTTCCTTGGGTTTTGTCTTCATGGCAAACTGTTTGAAGCACCTACAGGTAAACAGCACTTGTCACCCAGTGGTGAAAAAAAGTGTTTTTCTCTAAGGCATATAATTTTCAGTCCTCCAAAAGTTTTCTTGGGTTTTTTCAACCTTTAGGTAGTGTGCCTTCATAATTCATATCTGTGAAGATGTTACGTGCTACATGTGCATGTCATGCAAGTTTTTCATGGGTCTTTAAGAAATGTGGTTGCCTTTCTAAATGCAATTGCATTGGAAAAATATGCAGAGCCACCAAGCCACAATTTCTGACAGGTGGGTTTTGTTGTGCAGGGAGGAGAAAGGCCAGGAGACAGTACTGAAAATAAAGAGACTATTTTTATTCTTAAACTTGAAATTACTGGCCTTTTGAGCAAAGTAATAATAAATCTTATTTTCTCTAGATTACTTCTGGTTCTATGAGGAACGTCCTCTGCAAAGTAGCATCTAAAAAGATCCACTCTTTTTTTTTGTTTAAACAGTTTTAGTCCTTTCCTGTACCATTTTTTAAAATGTTGGAATATATTATATGTATTTGTTGTTGTTGTTGCAAAATAGCTGGCTCTAACACCACTTGCATCTAGAAGAAAATGTTATCTATTTGCAGGCAAATAACTAATTCTATTTTGACTGTGCTGTACTCCCAGCAGATATCTGAGTGAGTTACGACTACATCTTCTCTTGTCAGGTTGTATGCTGGTCAACAATGCTGGCACTTTGCATCGGATTGATATAGAACCCCCTAGTAGTATTTAACCATACATCACAGTTTGTGTTCCTGTTACTATTTAAAAAAAAAAATGTGGCAGGAGTCAATAAACACTGGGTCATGTTAAATGTTGTCCTGTGCAAATCTTTTCAGTCTTGTGTCTTACCATGGCCAGGGTTGCGGCAGGTGGGTGCAGTGCCAGACGGCCAGTTGAAGGGTGACACCGTAATCCACAGCTGTCACTGTCCTCTGCTGTTGGGGAGAGCTCTGTTGCCATCAGCTTGGCACGTTTCCTTCGTCTCTTCCTGCTATTTTGAAGTTATTTACCTTGCTAGTGACCCTCTTCGTGAAATGCCTCCTGTTGAACCAGATAACATTCTCACGATTCAATTGTTGTCTGATAAGTTTTATTTTTAACAGCGTTCACATCCTCTGCCTGCTACTTTTCCAGCCTGAGTCCCACAGTTTTGTCCTGTAGCTGTGGGGGAGCTTCTCCCCACTCCCACTAATGTTGCAGTTGAATGAAAGCCAGGACATTTTCACTCGTCTGTTAAAGTGCTGTGAACTTTTTTCTTATGCAACATTGTGAATAGTGGGAATTTCCCCTGCTATGTAAAAGACGCTTTCTATGGTGGAGAGCTTGGATTAGGTTTTTTTTGGTTAAAGAGATGAGAGAATTCTGGATAATTTGCCACTTCTTTAAGCATTTCTTTGACCTATGTGAGCACACAGAGAAGACCTAAGGAAAGCAGAGGGGTTTCTCTTCTGAGCGTGCTGCTCACTGAGTAAGGGTTTGTAGGGAAAGCTCAAGAAGCAGCTGGCCATTGGCCATCCAGCTGCCAAGGACTTGTCTTGTCTCTGAACTCTGACTAAACTTTGTCTAAGAAAATATGCTTGCAGCAATTGTTATCTTACAGCTATTTAGGGGTCTCTTTCCTCCCCCACCTACCCAAAGGGATATAGCTAAATATACTTGCACTGGCAATTCCCATGACTTTTGAGAATGTGTCTGATATCAGAGGTTGCACTGAAAATTACAAAGTAGCATGACAGTGGAAGAGAGGTTAGTAAAAACTGATTTCCCTTTCCCACGTAATTTCGTCTCTGTGGACTACTCCCACTTCAGAGAGTTTGTAAAACTCCTATCCTCTTTCACAAAGCGTAGATAGATTTTTTTTTTTCTTTTAATCTGCCTTCTGGAAAGGGGATAATTTCCTCTGCATGCATACTTATTTTAAACAATGCTGGAGATGCTAAATAAATGACACTAGGCCTACCTCAGCCAACAGCAATTCTGATGTGGTGGCAGCCTCAGTGCCAGCGTGTGGGTCTGCTCCTTTGCTGGACACCCGCAGCGGTAACTCTTCCTGCTAGAGGTGAGAGAGGGGGCAGTTTGTGGTTTCTAATCTTAGCCAACACCCTGGACACTGATTTAGCAGGAGGCGAGTCAAGAATGTGGCTGCCTAGTCATGTTCATCTGGCTGGCTCTTAGAAGTCTCCTGTATGGGTGGCTGGTGAGAAGCATGGAAAGAAAGACCCTGTAGTCCAAGATCACAGGTTATATGCAGCTGTTCTTAGTGCCTTGAATTTTGACATTTTTCAGCTCTTACCTCTTGAGTGTCTCGTGCTACAACACCTTAGAGTAGCAAAATCAGAATGGAGGTTTAAACTAGAGCACCGAGCAGGAAAGAGATCTCCAAACAGTAGTGCCAATGCACTTAAACAGAAGGGTTTCTGGGCCTGAATATGTCCCTTTTTTCCCAACTGTGTCAGTCTGATTAGTAAAAAATACTATCTCGCCTTACAAGCCTTGCCTTTCTGATACAGCTGTTACTGTTTAGTAACTTTCACAACTGTTAACTTAGAGCATTTTCCTGGTCCCTGATGTCCCATGATCTATGAAGCATTGCTACTTCATGATCTTTCAAACACCATAATGCTGTATGCAGCACAGAAGATTTCTCAACTGAGAAATCATCATCCAATTTAGCAAGGAAGCAGCAGAAGAGATGGTAAAAGCTATATTTGAAGTCTCCTTTGCCCTGTAGAGCTGGTGGTGCTGTGGCAAACTGTTTTTGTTATGCTTATCTATTAACAGGACCTATGTAGCAATAGGTGAGAGCAATGCAGGCTAGCACAAGAATTGACCACAGGGCAGCGGTGCAGGCTCCGGAGTATGACGGACAAGTTTGCCCAGTGCCCTGGGAACAGCAGCCTCTGGCACTGAGCTGCCCTCTACCAGTGTGTGCCGAGGCCAGCCATGCCATCCTGCTGATGGTGTCTGGTGCAGAAAGATGAGCATGGGAGCCCAAGCATTTGCGCATTTAGGGGTTATAACGTGGAGCAATGACCACCCGCTGCAGGCTTTGCCTTTGCTCCTGGCAGAAGGGATTGAATTCACACCTCCTAGCAGGATGCTGGGCAGTGAGAGCAGATCTGTCCTCTATCCAGGCTTCTCTTTCAGACCAGAGCATTACACAGGTAGGTATGGGAGCTGTATGAGGGACGAGCCAGCAGCGCAGCAGTAAAAACCCTGCCCTGGGAAGTAATGAAGCTCAGTTTCAGAGCAGCATCTGTCCAAGAGCTGCAAGTAGGGCTGGAATTGTGCAAAAAGGGGGTATTTTGCCCCATCTTCAGCATTAGCGGTAGCATTCAGAAGCGCCTGTCTCTTAGGTGTGAGTGTTTAGGGAAGAAACTGCTCTGGAAGCTGGGGGTGCAACTGGTGGGCACTGCAACACTGGGTACTGTAATGCCTGGATCTTGTGAGAGCTTAAACATTCAAATCTCTCCAGTGCATGAAAGTGGTGAAAAGAACAAAGATAGGGGATGGTGGTGCACATGGGAACTGGCAGGGGCTGTTTCCTCTGCCAGAGCAGCCCTTGCAGCTGGACTGGGCGGAGAGGGATCTCATTCCTTCTTGCTGCAGAGCAGTCATTTACACATCTCCCACCTCATAGGAGAGTGCTGAAGCACCTCACTTAGCTGCAAGCACAGACACATCCCAGACCCAGCTATGTGGGGTGGTGATAGCATCACCGGTGCTGGTGGGCTTTACAGAAGCCTGGGTGAGACAAAAGACTCCTCTGGGTGTCCATCTGCCTAGACAGACTTGCCACCCCTCGCAGGGTGAACCATGTGACCACCCAGTCCCTGCTGGCCACCCCAGCTGTAACTCATGTCCCACCTTCTTACGACAAATGGCTGATTTTGTCCCAGGTTTAGTTTTGCTTCCTTTCTGCAGTGCGGGGCTGTCCCTGCAGCTCCGCTGCCACTGTCACGGCTGCTGCCCTGGCTGGGACAGCTGTAGTGACGAACTCTGCGTTCGTGGTGGAGAAAAGTTGCTTTTGAAGCCAAGTGCCAGTTATCCCCTAGGAGAGCACCCAACACCAAGCACACATGCCAGTGTGGAGCCTGCACAGAGGCCAGCAGTCCCTACTCTTCAGGCTGGGTCATCCCTTCCCTGGCAGAGGACATCGAGCTATTAAATTTTATGAAAGATGACATTACTGGCAATGTATCCCACTCACTTGCTCCGATACCAGCACAAGAAACCAACTACATCTCTGCAGTACTGTAACAGAGACTCAGCGGCTGCTGCCTGTGGAAAGTGGGAAGATAAAAGCATCTGAGGCTCCCCTGGTCTCAGCAGGCGCGTGTGGGTGTGTGTGTGCACGCGCGTGTGTGTGAGTGTGTGTTTGTTTCCCTGTGCAGCTACAGGGAAGCCTGATTTCCGGAGGGAATTGATTTGAGAAAACTGGAAGTCGCTCCCCTGCTACTAGCTAATGTTGGTAATCTAAACCGATTCCTTTTCCTAAAAGGACTGCAAAAAACCACGCAGCACATCTTTTGAAAGTGGACTAATTTAGACAGCAGTATTTTTGCCATCGAGCCTTTGTTATGGCTCAGCTAACCTCCCATGCTCTTTCCCTTGGTTTCTCAGGAAAAGATAAGTTGTGTTTTCCAGTGTACAGAAGAAACTCATTCCCTTTGCCAAGACTGACACAGGAACGGGTCTGTAGCCAAACTATTTACTGTTCCTGAAAGGTTCATCTTTGTAGGTGTCTTTTTTTTTTTCCCCCTTAGGTAAACTGAAGGAGGCGCAATTAGAGAAACATAGAAGAATAGCATCTGCTCATGATATAACTAAAACTCACCAGTGCCGTTCTCACAAGGGAGCAGGCTTGGGCTGGTCTGTACAGCACTGTACAGCACTGTAGTGAACCGCAGCAGTCCCTGGCCCTCTAGCCCAGTCCTCTGCCAGCTGTCTCACAACATGGCATTACTGCATGCCAGTCAGGAGGAGGCAATGTGAGAAATAAAATTGGTGCTATCGCTGCTACCACACTTGCCCTCTCCGGATTTGTTTGACTCAGCTGTACCTCTCATCATCTCTCATCAAATACCTCCGTGGGGCAAACTCAGCCCTGGACTGTTTTACAGTGGCTGCCTGTGATGATAGCTCAAAAAAATAAGTCTCCAAAGAGCTTAAAAATCTTACCTGGGACTCAAAGCCTTTGCCCACCTGCCTGTTGCCACCTACCCCTCATCACCGGCTGCTAAGTTATTGGGGATGAGCTCCTGTGTGCCGTCCCAGCGAGGCGAACGGCCTGGGGTGAGCTTCAGCAGCCTCAGGCAGTGTCCTTCATGACTGCAAGCAGCAGTCCCAGCTGCTCTGAGCCCTCTGGGTCTGGTGGGGCTTTCTGAGCCTATGGCCAAGGTGTTTGCCAGACCTAATGACACAGATAAGAAAGGACCATTTGTGTGGAAACCTGAAAACAGATGCAAAAACTTTTGAAATCCAGGAAAACTATGTAACACTTCAATATTTAATCTGAAAGGAAAAAGGAAAAAGAAAAAAGAAAAAGAAAGAAAGGAAAAAAGAAAAGGAAAAAAGAAAAGGAAAAAAGAAAAGGAAAAAAGAAAAGGAAAAGAGGAAAAAGAAAAAGGGAAAAAAGAGACTGACATTTGACCAAAAATTCAGGCTTGATCAACCTGCCAACAAGTCTATTTCTAACCACATGCAAAGCACCCAAGAGAGCTTGGTATTTCCCTGTAGCAGTACTGTAGAGTTTCGTGGTCACCCATGGAAAATGCCTGCCTTCCTCCTCAGTGGCTACTGATACCCCAATGAAGTGAAGAAAATGCTGCTACTTTTATTTTTTTTCCCAGAAGATAGAGAAAATAATTCAAATTTGATGTTGGAAATATCTTTGTGTTTCAATACATCTTATATTCATATGAAATAAAAGAGAAACTAATCAAGGCTTGGTTTTCTTCTTGACCTTGAATTGAAAACACTTCCAGAGAAGCAAGAGAAGAAGATTTAATGGCATTTTTTTCTGGCAGGAGGAAAAACTGGATCCTTAAAGCACAGAGAGAGTTAGAGCTCGCATGTTGCATTTAAGCACTCCACCTTGGTGGCTAGTCCATACAGACCGCAAAAAGTTATTGTACAAAACGATTCTATGCAGTACACAAAGTGGCAATGATGTCATTGCTGTTTCAGACCCAGTGCAGCGGCTGCCACTGCGTTTGGCAGGAACCTTGAGTGTGTAGCTGGGGCTGCACTGAGGGTGCCTGTGGGTTGCAGGTGGCTGGTCCATCTCCCTTAAAGGGAGGACCTCTTAGGCAGTGGAGCCCAAACGATCTCAGGGGCTCAGTCAGATGTCAGCTGCTGGGCCCTGCCAAGTCACAGGCGGTGGAGACACTGGGACGAGAGCAGATCCAATGCCTGAAGCAAGAACTTAGAAAATAAGAGTTCTCACAGTGTTAGGTTAGGTGGCAATCCACAGAGCGACTTCAGGATCTCCTTGTGGATCTACGTATTTTAAGTATCACCATTCCCTGGCACATGCAGCGGAGCATAGGGGGTACAGCCAAGTTCATCAATTGCCCAGCAGGCTAGTCAGAAAAGTACCAGTAGCTGGAACTGGGCTGCAAATCGTTCAGCTTCCACACCCACATAAGCAAAGTTTTAATTTTCACTGACAGAAAAGATAGCCCAGCAAGGAAAAAGAGATCACAGGTGGGGAAACTTGGATGAAAGTTGCCCCACATAAGACCAATAAATGAGTTAACTTCTTAAAAGGGACTGGGCATCCCCTACAGCACCCAGAGATCGTCACTGCCAGGGACACAGTGCTGACCCAGGTGGGCCAGGCAAGGCAGCTGTGCCTGGGAAAGGTCTGGTCAGAACGTAACCTCGGAGAGATATTGTGGCACGCAGTTTGCTTTTTATTTACTAAACACTGTACTTTGTGCAAGCTTTCACACTTGTCCCACCTTTATAATGGTTCAGTGGATGCCTATGTTTGTCACAGTGATGTACTGTAGTACATCATGCCATGCTCCAAGCAAGGGAGAAAATGCCTGTTGTTAAGAGGTACCAGGGGCTTCTCTTATAAGAAGAAAAAAAGAAAGGAAGAAAAAAAAAAATGTCTGAACAGACATTTAATAGGTGAAGGAAGAGGCTTAACAGACTTAAGCTCGTCTGTCTTCAGAGAGTTTTCAAATCTCTCTGCAAACACTTCTGTTTTTAAGCTTATGTTCCTTTATCTATGAGAAGCTAAACACTGGCTAATTCTTTAATTAGTTCTCAACAAGATGGTTTTCTCTGTAGCCAAGGCTTGCAACAGGATAATTATGTCTTTAGTTTAAAAAGAAGTGTCAATACAGAAAGTTGTTTTGACTTCTCTTTCTTCAAATATGTTATTTCCCCTTCTACGTAGCTCCCTCTCTGTCGGTCCTCACCTGCAATATCTGCAATATTGGGAAAGGCTGATTCCTTCATTTTTAGCTCCCTGCACTGCAATCCCAATGCATGGACGTGACAGGGCTAGAGCCAAGCTGGTTCTGTGATCTGTAATGCAATCGTATGAATGCAACGCTTGGGGTGTGAATCCCTCCCAGGGCCAGGGAGATGGAGGACTCTGAGCCACCATCAGTTGTGCAGCTTCTTAAACTGCAGCAACTAATTGGCATACATGTGGCCCTGGGTGCACAAGTGCTACACCACATGCCAGAGACCTACACTGGGAGCTCCCCAACCTTCTCCATCCAACCACCACAGTCATCTACATTTATTTTAGCAAAGTTCCCAGAGCACCAGCAGATCTCCTACTTGGATCTCCTACTGCCTCAATCTTGACAGTGCTGAGCAGACACGAATCTTCTGGGCCTGGGTCCCATGTGGGCCATGGCAGGAGGGAAGGGAGCTGCCTTTATGCCCTTCTCTGACGCAGAGGCAGGATGCTGAAGCCTGACACCAGGCTTACCCAAGGTGGCTTCATTCACCCACCAGGAGAAAATCCCGAGTATTAGGCTACACGGCGTGTCCTTGTGGTGAGGGGGTGTGACCTTTCCGGCTAACCCATTGAAGCTGTTCCATTCCTGAGGGAATAAATACATTTTCATGAATTCAAGAGGAAGTTTATCTGAACCAGAATATTGTCGCTCAGCTGTCTTCAAGAAAGATGTGGAAAAAAATGTCCTATCAGTTCACTGGAAAAAATGAGTATGGTTAGAGGCCTAAAAAACATGACCTGTGAGGACAAGCTAGAAGACCTGGAATTCTTTCTTCTGGGGAGAAGGAGAGTGGAGAGGGGAGTGAAGGAGGAAGTAAAAGCACAATAAAAGTCTTAAAATGCAAGAGAGGTTACTGCAAAGAATAAGGAAGTAGTTTGTTCTCTATACCTGTGATGGGTAACGCACAAATAATGGGATAAAATTGCCACAAGGAACTTGCCAGTTAGCTGTTAGGAAGAGTTTTCTTATGGCTGGGACACTGAGCCATTGGAGTGCCTGAAGAACTTGTGAAGATGCCATTACCAGAGATGTGGTTGGAGAAATGTCTGCCAGGAGCAGTGTAGGTAGAAGTGATTTTTTCTCGGAGTAGTGAGTAGGGACTGACCAGGCTAGATGACATGCCCTGTGTCTGGTCATGAAGCACGGTTTTGGAGCCTAAGTGGTGGAGGTACTCGATGGAAAGGAAGAGGTTTGGGGTTGCCATCTTCCAGTGGATGGTTACAAGGATCACCAACACTCATCAATGTGGAACTAGGCCAGGGCTGCCCTTCCCAAGAAGCAAAATTCAGCCCAACACTGCAATAAGTAGTTGTTCTCCTCAGCCTCTTCTTTCCGGTCCAACACACTTGCAGGTACCCATGCTGCATGCATTGTGCGGCGGGTCGGGCATGGCAATCATGTACCTCAGGAGGACCCTGCAGCCTGGCACTGCCCTGTGCTGCGCAACAGCTCTCATCTCCCCACGCAGCAAAGAACTGAATCCACATTATTCCCCAGCAAGAAGGTGGCAGTAGCTCCTTTTGTACCCGCTCTCTGTTGGATAGTTCATGCAGGTTACGCTTACCCTGTAGTTGATGCCCAAACCTAGTGCTTAAGGCTGTGGATTCTCCTCCTCTTCTTCCTGTCCCAAATTCAGGAATTGCAATTCTGAGCCTGATGCCCCTTTGGATCTAGCCTCAAGGTAGACCTGAGAACAGATTTAGAGAGGGAGCACATCCTGCTTTCCCTCCTATCCAGAGCAGCGAAGCAGCTGGCTGAGATCTCTATTTTCCAGGAAACGTTGAGTTATAAGTCATCTTCAATCATTCATTACAAATGTAAATAATATTGGGGGGAAAAAAGGGAATGACAAAAAAATATACAGTGGGGCATCAGAAATTATCCTTCGGGAGCATATAGGGTTTTGAAGGCAGGAACTTCTGCTTCCTCCCCCAGTTCACGTCCTGATTAAAGGTGCATGCATCCATCTGAAAGCCAGCATTTGCTGCCTCCGTTGAACATTTTCTCCCCTTTGCAAAGCTGTGTCAATTTCCAAGTATATTTTAAGTAAATTCTCAGTTGAGTCATTAATTCTTTCAACACATCAGAAAGAACTGAACTAATATGACCGTAAATTCAAGCACTTGCAATACCAGTACTTGAGCCTAGATCTGTTTATTATTAATATTAAATATCATGGGTAGCTCTTGAAAACTTTTCTTTCCCTTTTAAAACTGGCAGTCTATCAAAATTTTATATAAGGTTGAGACCTATAGTATTCTTGCAGCTATAAATATGTTAATATCGTAAGCCAAACATTTCCCCCTTATTGTTAGTGTTATTTCCTCTGCTTAGTCTCCGCGAATGTGCCCAGGGAGCACATGAAAATTATTGGAGTCTCAGCTTCCTTTCATTCCCCTTGTCAGCAAACCATGGCCAGAAAACATAGACGAGGCCATTTTGGAGGAGGTGGGGGCTTCCCCAGCCTTTGCAGATGGCACGTCCTCTCCAAGCTGGTTCAGCACTTTAGAGGGGATGGACCCTGCTGCCATCCCTCTGGACAGACCGCCTGTGCCAGCATCCTGACCAGCATCACCCCGTGCAGCAGGCACAAAGGGCAAGGCAACGTCTAGGAGATTTCGCTCCTGTGATTGTAAGATTCAAACAATGTCTCCATTTGCTGTGTCAACTGCTGATCTCGAAGACTTTGTGCCATTAAATTTGTGCTCTGTCTCCTTAGAGGTGAGGAGTAGGTAAATGCAGGTGCGTTTTGCATTGTCCCTGCACTGCCTGAGGCTGTGGTGGTCCCTGGAGAGCACTTCTGCAGGCTATTGCAGCACATGGACCTCACCTACGCTGTCTGTGGGCCGCTTTGCTATCAAGAATCTGCCCATGGCAGTGAATAGCAACCCAGGAGCATTCCCATTCTCAGCGCCACCCCTGGGTTGTTCCCGCAGGTATCCTGCCTGCCCCTGGATAGCGTTGGGGTGGCATGTTACTGTCGTGACATGTGGCAGAATAGGCCACCACAAACTTAATTTATAGGCTCAATACCATTGAGTTTGCTGGCTCTTCCTCTTTCTCTTGTAGCAAATGCATTTTCTCTTGCACACCCAGCAATTCTGGGATTTATTGACGTTAATGACATCATTACTTCTCAGTTTTAGCAGGAGGCCCAGTGGTGAGCAGGTGGGGACACTGAGTGATCTTTGCTTGAAAAATGAATCTTGCAGATCAAACTTAATCTGCAAGAAAAGGCGATGGCACGGCTGTTGTTTGTGCATCACTGCAAGACTGCAGCTTGAATGCCATTCGGGTGTGTACCTGCAGTCTTAAAGCACATTTGCAATGGAGAACCTTGCACAGTTGCAGCCATCTACGCTGTTTTTCAAGAGCACCTGATGCTCTGCAAGCAGCTGGTCAGTACTTTTTCTTTCATGGTTCTGGTTGCACACTGGAAGAAATTATTTTTCTGCCGGTATTTAAGATGAGCTTGCTGTACAAGGCTGCACAGTGATGTCTCCGTGGCATGGGAACGTTTCCTGTTGGAAATGCCTCAGGATCTAAAGCAAAATGCTCTTATAAACGACTTAGTATGACTCTTGGACAGAAAGTAGCAGCAAAGCCATTCAAAACTTATATTTTTGTTCTCTGCAGTAATTAATTGCACAAATCAGGCCCTACACTTGTTCTTTCAAGTAGCAGAAGAAAGATTATGAGAAAGGTTCAATAAATCAAACATGGAAGTGTTGCCACCAAGTGGTACAAGTTGTGTTAGGCAATGGCTCATAATTTATAGATCACAGTGATGAATCTGAGATGCCCCGATGTATTTATAATAAGATCCTTTTTTGCTTTGTTTACCTATCTGGTTTTTTTGTGTGTGATGCATTTTACTTCCCGTGGTGTTAAATGATCATACTAGCATCCATCTGCATGCAGTCACGGGCTCTATTACGTGCCTCTTTCAGCTTCTTCTGGAGCTGCAGGCAGCGGAGAGGCAAATATGAAAGGTCTTCATGAGTATGGGACTGTTCCGAGTGTTTCCGATGCAGTCTTCTGTCTCATCGGGATGCGGTGTACCCCTCCCTCCGCAACCTCATGTGCAAGCAGCGACAGTGGTCCCGCAGGGGAACGTGTCTCCCAGGCCCTGACCACTGGTCGAGCAAAGCCCCTGCCTGCCCCCGTCGTTGCCAACACAGCCCCTCCTGAGTCACTTTGACACTTTTGAAACCATTTGTGAATTTGTATGGTTTTAAATGATGCTTACATGTGTGCTAAGGTGTTTTGTTTTTCAGCCAAAGTACTAAGTATGCTGTACTTTAGACACAAGTTTTTCTTTAGTGTGCGGGAGCTGCATAATGCCCTTTGCTTGCCTGTTGTTTAGAAAGCCTAGATTAAAAGAAAAAAGAGACAGTTTTTGAGGAGGCAAGACTGAGGCGCTTATTTATTATTTATATTGTGAGGCACACAACATTACTCTTGAGAGGTGCTTCTCCCACGGGGACAAGGCTCCCCAGAGCTGCTTGAGGCAGCAGCAGGAAAAGTGAGGGCTTGTGCACATGCACACCCACAGGTGCGCATGCGCGCGCACACGCACACACACATCCCACCTCTGGGTGTGCATGTTTGAAGCCCAGCATATGCCAAGGGTGCGGAGGGTCTGCAGGCTCCCACCCCTCTGCCTCCCATGCAGCATGGCTGCTGGCACCAGCAAAACCATCGGCTGAATGGTCGTTTTCCCTTGGTGGGTGGAAAGGGGTCGCTGGTGCAGGACCCTGGAGCTCTCAAAGTTGCGGTGGGCCCTCACACAGCGGTGGCGGCGCTGTGCTGGGTTGGCCGCAGCGATGTCGGACATGTGGAATAGGAGCCCCACAGGAAAGATTTAGGTCAAAACCAGCTTTTTCAAAACTGACATCTTTTCTCAGCAGAGACCCCTGCTTACCTTTCTTTCAACAACATCTCCCTTTTTCTCTGTCTTTGGATAATTGCCTTTTGTTTCTTAGAGTGAAAGCCTGAAGTACTCCTAATTTTTTTTATTTTTTTTTTAATGTTGTCAGCGTTGCCACCGTTATCTTCAGACCAAGCAAATGATGGCAAAAAGCAGAAGCAGTCACCAAGATCCTTTAATCCCAGGTTTAGTCTCTGTTAACCACAAATCACAGTAGAGGAGTTAAATTAATGCAGCTGATCTCCTGAAAGGAACCACTAGAAGGGAGTTGGCGAATGTATGTGATAGTGAAACCTGACAGGAGGAAAGGTCTACAAAAATCTTGCTGCATAACTTCCAAAGCTCTTGCAGGTGTGAGCATGCATACATTTAAATTTTACTTTTTCACATTATAAAAAGAAAGAAAATAAATGTTAACCTGAGTAACACCTAGCATTGTTACCCAGAGGGAGAAGATTATAATTAGGATATCAGATCTATTTCAAATATGTCTTATCAGGAGCAAGGGAACTTGCCTGAAATGGCTTATGTTTTACTCTATTATACAGAGTACGTTTAACTTGACCATTTATGCGTAGCTAATTCTTTTCCAATCCAATGACTGCTCTTTAGACATCACATTTGCGTATGATTCTTCCACTTATTATTACTGCTACTCCTTTAAGAAATAATTAACAAAGATAAAACAAGCAGACAATGTGATATAATAAATTAACTAGCGGATGAAGTAATTATTTTGGAAATTATAATAGCAAAATCAGGTTTTCTTCATTTTCCGGTGAGGTTTTGTGGGTAGAAGACGTGAAATCTTTATGACACTGTTGTTTGTACCTGGTTATAGCTGTTGCATATCTGCACATCTGTCACGCCTACATTTCTAAGCAGAATATATACTTTTTTCCTCTCTATTAAATTCTTTCTCTTCCTGAAGAGATCGAAACATAAACAGAAAATGTAGTAAGACCATGTTAAAATGAAACACAAAGGAGTCACTGGACAATTTGCTATGACTTCAGCTAAAATTCTGTCCATTGACAGAGAACAGTTTTAAGCAAGGTATCTGACAACTGTTTAGAACCATCTTATTTTTATTGAAACTTTACAGGGGCCAAGAAGCTTTCTAGTTGTTTCTACTTTTGCTTATGGGCATAACAGTGCTTGCACTCAAGGTGTTAAATTGCTAGTGAATATGGTGCTATATCTCTTTGACTGTCAGACTGACAGACAAAACCAGAAACAAAACGAAAGAAAGAAAACCACAAAAATCCAAGTATGTTTGGTCGAGCAGAGTGTGTGCATTTTGATGAGCAAAATGGTAAGCCAAATATTACAGGGCTATAGTGGGGTGAGAACAAATCTGGGGCAATTGACCAGAAGTAGGCAACCCACTCCCACCAAAGACATGTTCCGGCTATCTCCGAGGCAGTAGGTGACAGATGTGCCACGCAGCGTGCCCCGTTCCTGGATTGTCATCTTTGGAGATGAACCCTGGTCCTGCTGGACGCTGGAAGGAGATGCACGTAATCCATTGGGTACAAGGGGGTGGGGGATTTGGTTTGCCACTGCTGACTTACGTGGTGACTGAGCTAGGTAGCTAGTATTCCAGACTAACCTCTCCAGGTGTCTGGAGACACATCCAGAGCTCAACCCATGTCTTATGTGGCTTGAATCACCCCCGACAGTGCCAGCTGCTCCCGCCGGCGAGGCCGTGCGAGCACGCATTGCGAGTGCCCTTCTAGATCAGACAGCCCAGCCCTGCGCTAACAGACAGCCCCAAGTCCTGTTCTATCACTGGCTGTGGTTTGCTTGTTTTACAGACCTGCAAGAAAGGATTAAACCTTGGTAATGACCTCTGAGGAGCAGAAAAGAGAAACAGTTTCTGGCCCTGAAAGTTTCACTTTATTTGTTTGTTTGTTTCGCAGCCATTTTTGAAGGAAGGGGGAAAACTATCATGGGGCACTAAAGCCGAAATACCTGAGCTCCCTTCTTTTTGGTGTGTTCGAAAAGGCGTAAGCATTTAAGTAATAGAGCTATATGGCTAATCTACTGTCAGCCGTGAACTTTGAATTAGTTAAAATATATTAAATTATTATAAAATAATTGTCATATTAGAATTACAGGGCATGAACATCAGCACAAAGAGACCTTTCTGCACGCTATCCGTGCACTCAGTGAATACGTGCGCATCAGCGAACCCTCTTTCCGCACATCCTATTTCACTGCTGTGGCACCTTCCTCGCCACATCCCTGGGCTAGCACACAGAGGAAAAGGACCCAGTCACGCAGGGCTGCTGCTAGTTTTTGGAGATATCTCAAGCACTTGTGTTTGGAGGAAGAAATACATTCCCAAGTTTTCTGTTTTTTTCTTCCCCCGTATTTATTGCTTTAGGAAATGTCCCAGCTTGAAGTCCCCTACCCAGAAATCTCTTTTTCTTACTTTCTACACTATCTCTCTATGTTGTGATCTAAAAAACATCTTCAAGGTTTGCTACTAATTAGCTGGGGCAGTGGCCTGGTTAATGGTGTCACAGGGCTGCTTCCCCAGCAACAGCTGCTGGCATGAGCAGACCTTGTAATTTTCTGGATGCAATGTTTTCCCCACGAAAACAAAACAGCACCTGCAAAGAACAACCGTAACTGCAATGCACTGTAGCCTTTCAGTACAGAGCTGCAAAAACCTTCCTAAACCACACGTAGCGCTCCAGTGAAACTGAGGCCTTTCTGCTCACAATTTGTCATTGCTGCCGTCGCTGTTTTTCACCCTCCCCATATGCCTGCCTGGCGCGCAGCCCTGCTCGCCTGTGTCCGCGCCGTCTGGGGCTGGCAGGTGCCCGGAACGGCCAGGGCTCTCGTTGACGAACATTTCAGCTGCTCATCTATCACAGGAAGAAGGGCCCTAGTAATGGACTCCAGGTGTATCCACTGCAGCAGGGTCAGGCTTTGAAACACTTGTGCTGCGGCACGGGGAGTCTCTGGAGGAACGCTATTGATTTTGGTGGGATTGCTCCTGGGAATAGCTGCTCTGTGAGGAATAGAGGTGTTTTGCCTTCCTCCTGGACAGTATGGGTCAAATTTTTTTCTGAACAAAAAGGAAAGTCGGGGTGCAGACCCACTTTGGTGCAATTTGGGATCAGGGTATGGAGGTGCCAGGGCAAGGAATTTATTCACCACTTCCCATCAGCAGGCAGGTGTTCAGCCATCTCCAGGAAAGCCGGGCTCCATCAGGCATAATGGTTACTTGGGAAGACAAATGCCATGACTCTGAATGTCCCCCACTACTTTCTTCTCCCCCCAGCTTTATGTGCTGAGCCTGGTGTCATACGGTATGGAATATCGCCGTGGTCAGGTGGGGTCAGCTGTCCCAGCTGTGCCCCCTCCTAACTCCTTGTGCACCCCCAGCCTCCTCGCTGGTGGGGCGGTGTGAGAGGGAGAAGAGGCCTTGGCTCTGTGTGAGCACTGCCCAGCAATAACGAAAACATCTCTGCGTTATCACCAACACTGTCTTCAGCACGAATCCAAAACATAGCCCCATACCACCTACTGTGAAGAAAATTAACTCTATCCCAGGCAAACCCAGCACACTTGCCCCCTTGAAGGAACTTCACAGTTGCACAAAATCTCGCTGGCTTCTACCAGGCACTCCAGCCGAGGAGGTGGTGNCCAACACTGTCTTCAGCACGAATCCAAAACATAGCCCCATACCACCTACTGTGAAGAAAATTAACT
>VZSC01019021.1:0-36749 GCA_013398225.1 Steatornis caripensis
GGGGTCCTGGTGGACACCAAGTTGAACGTGAGCCATCAGCGTGACCTTGCCGCAAGGAAGGCTAATGGTATCCTGGGCTGCATTAGACAAAGCATTGCCAGCAGGTCAAGGGAAGTGATCCTTCCCCTTTACTCAGCACCAGTGAGGTCACACTTGGAGTCCTGTGTCCAGTTCTGAGCTCCTCAGTATATGAGAGAGATGGACATACTGGAGACAGTCCAATGAAGGGCCACAAAGATGATGAAGGGACTGGAACATCTCTCCTATGAGGAAAGGCTGAAAGATCTGGGACTGTTCAGCCTGGAGCAGAGAGGGCTCAGGAGTGGATCTTATTAATGTACCTGAAGGGAGAGTGTAAAGAGGATGGAGCCAGGCTCTTCTCCAGTGACAGGACTAGAGGAAATGGGCACAAACTGGAACACAAAAGGATTCATCTGAGCATCACAAAGTACTTTTTTACTGTGAGGGCGACTCAGCACTGGCACATGTTGCCCAGGGAAGTTGTGGAGTCTCCATCCTTGGAGATATTAAAAAGCCATCTGGACATGGTCGTGTGTGCAGCTGCTCAAGGTGGACCTACTTGAGCAGGGGGATTGGACCAGATGACCTCCAGAGATTCCCTCCAACTTCAACCCTTCTGTGATTCTGTGATTTTGTAGTTACAGCCCTTGGTGACTGAGAGTCACCTGCAGCCACCAGTTCTCGATTCCTTGCCATTAAGCTATAGGCTTGGGTATCATCTGTTTCATTCTCCCGGTGTAAAGGGTAGATTCATTTTTTCATATTTTCCCTCTTCAAAACACAAGAGGAGGGCTGGGGGAAGGGAGGGGGAAGTGGCCAGGCCAGGGAGGAACAAGGGTACCATCTCCAGCGACCGCTCTCTGCGTATGGCTCTTTCCACTAACATGCTCCATGAATCCTGCAGCACGGCCCCAGCTCCTGTAAAACCCAGAGAGAACGGGCACGAGTATCTGAATCACAACAGCTCTCTCTGTGCTTCTGCAGCTGTCGCTGCTACAGCACAGACTGCACCCGTCTCATTGAAAGTTTGGCTTCTTCTGGCACTAAAAAATGCTGGGTTTCCCGTTCAGAGCGATCCATTGGCAGCCCAAGGGTCAGAGCAGTTCCCATTTCTGCTTCATTGTTACATCCCCAGGTGCCAATGTGTGTTTCATACGGGGCAGAGAAAGGTCCTGTTTCACTGCCCCTTTCCACTCAACAAACATTATAAATAAAACCTTAGTAATGCATGCTTTATTTCCTTTCCAACACGGATTTCCCGTGTTGATGCTCTTTTTATTATTGAGGTAGATATGAAGCAGTTTTTATGTCCGCCACAGACTTGAAGTGAGCTAGACACTTTCTGCAAACAGGGAGCCGTTCATCTCCCCTTCATTGGTTTTGACCACCTGAATAAATGTGCTTCCACGCACAGTATTCATTTGGCTTGTTTTCAGTATTTCTAATGGCTTGACTCACACCTTTCCCGGGGCAGGCTCCATTAGCGTGTGAATTAGCAATCCCACAAGGAGCTCATTAGTGCCAAGTCAGAGGTCTTCAGTTCATGGTAGCACCTGGTCCATTGGTGCACCGAAAATGCTTGTGCCCGCTCCATGAGGAGCAAAAAATGCAGAGTGTTTTTAAAAAAAAACCATCATTGAAGGGACTGAAACTGTGGTGTTTTGACACCTGTCCAACCGGAAGAATCCACATCTGCCATCTATGGAGATAAGCTCTTTTATTCCAGACTTCAGACAGGCTGCAATGACGTGACTGCCTAGGTAACAAAAAAATTGAACTATTATTTGCTGTTCTTGGCAGAAGCTCCTACCTAAACTGTATGAAATTCCTTATCTGTTAACGTTCCCAAAGGGATACGTGTTTTAGGAGGGCTGGGCAGCCACCTACATGACCTTAAGTACTTGTTTCCCATACACAGATGTACCAGCACACTCAGATGAAACACTGAAAGAAAGAGGTGCTTTATAATGTGGCACTGAACTCGTTTTTGCAACTCCTTGCTGCGAGGTATTCTTGCACCAAATCTTCCAGTATGGCAAAAGTAGGAGTCAGATCATTCAAACGGACCTGCAGGCTCCTGCTGACATCGACTGCTAACCTGCAACCTTCCTGATGCTTTTGTGTAACATCCAAGAGGCTGGCACACTTGGAGAATATTACCCTTCCTAATGGTCTCTGAGGCAAGGGAATACACCAGGATAAATGCATCATGACCCAAGTCCCTCTTCAGTACATCGTTATTCTTTGCTTGGCTAAGGCAGCCATGTGGCCTGGGAGAGTGTGGAAGTGAAATTTCTCTCAAGCTGCACCGTTTTCTAAAGGCCGTATTTCCCTCTAACCCCATTTCCCTCCAATCCTCCCTGTTGTAATGGGGATAGTTTTCATCTCCTGTCATCATCAGGAGGGCTGAGAGATGTTGAAAGCACTTCTTCTTAGAAGAAAGCATTGTATGGCAAAGGAAGCATAATGGCGCTGACAGCGCAGGGAGAGCAGATATGACTCCCTAAAAAGATTTTACAGCCTCATTTGCATTCAAAAAAAGAAGGGTTTTTTTGTTAGATGCAGCAAGGAACATTGTGAGAAATTCAGCAACTCAAGGTATTGCCAAGGGACAAAAAGAACAAGGGTTAAAAAAAAAAATCCAGTCCTAGCAAATCACATTTAGTTCAAGCAGCAAAGATTGCACGTAAGGGAGTGACCAGCCTGGGACTGATGCCACTTCCCTCTCCACTGTAGGAAATTAGGGGGCCTCGTAGGAATTGCCCCCAAGCCCAGCCAAAGCTTCATTTCTGGAGAAGGCATAGATCTACCCCATCCTTCATCAGGCCTCTCTGCCAGGATGCGGCACAGACAGAGGCAGTCATGGCTGAGACCTGCACAGCGGACCTCTGCTGCAGCATGACAGTGCCACATGGCCCAAGAGTGGATGTGGCACAAGCCAGAGCTGCTTGTGCTGGTGGTGGTGGTGGTGAAGGGACTGAAACTTGGTTTTAAATTGACACCTGTGTGTGATCGCAGAGAGGTTGAACTTATGAGCGCCCATCAGCACTGACCAGAAGAACAGCCAGCACCTTTGCAAAGAGCAGGTATGGATAACCTGACCAAAATGACCCAACCTATCTTTCCCCCATATAGGACCAGGCTGGTTCAGACACGACGCTGCAACCTAAGTGTACCCAGGCTGGGAGGTTGGCAACCATTAAATGGTGCTTGGCATACTGCTCTCCCTCCCCCCCTTAATGTATGTTAAGAGGACATAGGAAAAGCATGGACTCTGATAACAGTCCTGGTGAATTTGACGTTGGATCAGGCAGATTTCCATTGTCAGAAGCACAGAAAAAAAATGTTTAAGGATAGGAGGATCCTTTTGCCAGGTGGAACTGAGCCAGGCTTTTCAGTTCTACACACAATTCTAGCTCGCTGCAAAATTACCACTGCTCACCGTCCTCCTTCCAGCAAGTGGTGGGATGGCAGAGGCTGGCGATCTGGATTCCAGGTGAAAAACAAGCAGAAGCAGTATGTCAGGGCTTTAATCACATCTGTATGAGATGTGGTTTTTCCTCCTTGCCAGATGTACCTTTTTTCGTACACAGACATTAATGCTTGTGGAACAATATTTGATCAGCCTAAATTTTCAGGTTGATCTCTGCCTGTCTCTCCAGTTGAGCTGCCCAAGGTTTACTCCTGCTGCCGTGGCTGGCTCTGGGCAGGATTTGTGCATTCGTTGCTGCGTGCAGCCAGAGTGAAGCGCACACAGGGTCTCTAACACACTGCAGTGGAGCCGAACTGCTTCTGATGCAGCTGGCTCAGCCCCCTCTCTGCCATCCCTGGCTAGTTCATTAGCATTAAAATGTTCAAAGGGATGGAAATTAAATTATATTTAGGTCAGAAACATATTTTAAGCAAAAATACCTATTATATTTAAAACATCTTGTTCAGAGACTCTGTCTGCTGCTTCCAGGATGGTTGCACAAATGCTTACTGTCCTTAATATGTTTTCTAATGACGCAGCAGGCGCTTCCAAAATCTGATTTTTGTTTAAATATAAATTAGGTTCATTCTTTCTCAATCTAATTAATGCTGGTAAATAAGAAACCACCTTCTGGCAGCTCATTTAGGTATCCCAAACAGGCAAAATCCCAGATATCCCTGGGTAACTTTGAAAGAGAGAGAAAATAGCTCTACCATAGAGGGACGCGGTGGTAGTCCCAGATAACCTGGCACTGCCAGTGCTCTGCCCTCGGCAAGCAGGGAGCAGGCAGGTGGCTTTCCAGGAGCGCTGGCAGTCAGACATCACTGCCCATGCCTTGGGCTGCCGCTCCTTTTAGGCAGTGGCCCTTCCATGACTCTCTGTGCAATCACATCTTAAACAGCTTCAAGCATCTGGCTATGCCTCCTCCTATCAAGACTGCATGAGTGATGATCTTCTTGGACTTTATAAATATTGATCATTAGTCTGGAAGCAGCTCAGCAGACAGAAGCTACTCTTCAGCCCCAGCGCCCACACTCCGGCAGAAGAGGCTGTGTTGACTCACAGTCAATACACTTTAAACTGGAGTGTATGGTGCTGCTTAGGGATCCTTGGCTGTCCATGCTTAGATCAATACTCCAAAGCCTCCTGTGAATGAGCCAGGAACACGGTTACCTTGCCCAGAGCTTCCAACGGCATGCAGCAATGCCAGTCCTGGAGCAACCCAGAGTGATTTTTTGCAGCGCTGCGTGACACCTCTCTCCTCCAAGGGACTGAGCCCATGGCCTCACTTGTTTACGCAGACACAGACCAGAGTGGAGGCGTGGGGCTGCGGCTGCCTCTCCGCCACAACCCACCCAGGAGAGCACACTGGATAGCCCACTGCCATGCCCTGGTGCTGACACGTCCTTTCACCTGCTCATAAACTTTCCATTTCCATGAAGGCTTCATCTTGCATTTCATTCCAGAGACGATCTCTTCTCTCCTCCTAAGGGGCACAGCAGGAGACAAGAGACCCAAGCACAGCTGTCTGTTCCCCTGCCAGGCCCTGTCAAACTTCTCCACAGCATGCTCTGGCACTGCAGGCATCACTGAGGCAGGGCTCCTTAGATGTGCCAGGGAGGAGGTAATGCTGTTTTTCCGCCCTTCCTCCAGGGGATCTGAAAATCCCTCGACTCTCACAGAGCAACAGTCTGTTCAATCTGAGTCTGTTTGAAGGAGGTAGCAACACAGGAAAAGAAGAATTGGACGGAGGAAGCTGATTTTTGGCAGCTTAGTAGAAAATATTAAAACGTTACTGTTTTCCAGCATTGATAGAGGTCTTCCCCTCCATCAGCAGCTCTGGCCTGCTCTGTGCTGGGCCATGGAGGACACCACTCCACTGCAGTTTCCCTGACCCATGATGGGAGCAGGGACAGAGGCAGCTTTCGCACAGCTGGCAGAGCCACCCAGTGCCTCGGACTTTTGGGGAGAGGAGTAGGAGCAGCTTCAGGAGGAGGAACTTCTTTACTGTGAGGGTGCCAGAGCACTGGCACAGGCTGCCCAGAGAGGCTGTGGAGTCTCCTTCCCTGGAGATATTCAAAACCTGCCTGGATGCGTTCCTGTGCACCCTGCTCTAGGGGCACCTGCTTTAGCAGGGGGGGTGGACTGGGTGATCTCCAGAGGGCCCTTCCAACCTCTGCCATTCTGTGATTCTGAAATGCATTTTTCTTTCTAGCCTGAGCTGCAGTGCCCTGGCCTCAAGCGCACTCATCACATAAAATGCACTTTCGGCTGCAAGCAGACACAGAAACTGGTTTGAATGGGGTTAGACAGAACATTCACCCGGGAAGGCTTCAGCGCTCAACCATGCTCACGGTGTTATTGGGTTAGTGTTAATGCAGCACATGTGTTCAAGCAGCCAGAGGAAATCGCTGGGGCCTTCCTCAGAATTGATGGCTTTACCCCTTGGCATCAGCACCAACCTCCTGGCGGTGGCTGGCTTTGCCTGTGCTTGCAGTAGCAGCCATTCCTCTTCCGGCATGTGTGCAGAGCCCTGCTTCAACTGCAGAAAAGAAAAAAGCCACTAGTGATTGTACGTGCTCCCATTCATTGAAGCAGTGGTTGTCATGACAGGGCAGTAGGAGCTTACAGTTGTCCCTTGACAGCAGCTCTAACTGGCTGGAACAGAGCAGAGCAGCCACCCCTTCCAAGGGCCAGAAGCTGTTAGAGAGGGCAGGAAACGACCACGGCACCTGCTCACGTATCTTGGTCTGGCCAGTGCTCCTGAGGGCTGCATGTGGTGGATGTGAGACGCACGGCATGCCCTACAAACCACTGCGCCAATTCCCTCATGTGCAGGACGTGCCTTGCTGAATGACAAAAAATTACAACCACTGTACAAACCACAATTAAATGTGTTCATTAAGTAAACCCACTACTTTATAGATGATTATGCTGGATATAGATGCAATATCAATGCTCTATTTCTTCACTTAAGCCTTATGAAACCTACAGTTTGATTTTGCAGACTAAAAGCTCAGTATAAACTACTGGTGAGTTATGAGCATGAGTAGTTGTACTGTATCCCAGATTAGTTCTTGGTTTCTGTCTCTGGCTCCTTGTAAACCTACCTGCTTTTCTCTAGTGCTAATCTTGCATTCAACCAGATTAAATCTAGAAAGAATTGGTAATGCACTTTTTTTTGTTAGCTCATCACTGAATCTAACTTACCAGCTTCGTGGCTTGATTATCTAGGTGCTTGATATCTAGATCCTGCAAGTCCATCTACACAAGAGTACCACTTCAACTAGCAATACAATGTCTGTGAGATATCCTCCATCAGCCTATGCTTCCCTTGAGGAATGAGGAAAGGAATGGAAGTGCTGATCAAAAAGGGCCTCCCACAGCACCAGTCTAATGAAACGTCCTTCCTGGCAGTGCAGGAGATTCCAGGAGGCATTCAAGGAAGCTCTGGTGAGGAGAAACAATGTGCAGTAGTGATATAATGTGGGATTTCAAACAGTCCTTCCCTCGAATGAGAGCCTTAAATTGTTCTGCTTTCTTCAATCGAGTACGTCAAAATGATAAGCAAAAACATTTCCAACTAGGCACATGACAAACTGGAAGATGACAATGGGGAGAAGTTTCTGTTTATTTATTCCTCTTTAAAATGACTTAAAAGCAAATTTAAAACACTACTTAAAAAAAGATGGGGTTCAAAATATCAAGCAGCTGAAAATAAAACCACAAAGGAGGCATTACAAGGTTAGCAGAACATAGAAAGCATAGTTAGTATAAAACAGATTTACGGTCTCATTGAACAGCAAATTCATGCTGCCCATGTAAATTGAACAGTAAGTAATACAGCCCCTACCCTCTGGAACACAAAATTCTTTTATCATTTTATTTTATTGTAGTACTGGATAGGAAAACACAACAATTTTAAAAAACAACATTTTCAATTGAAAGAGAAAAACATTAAAAATATGATATTGCTCTGTAGGCACGGAGAAATGTTTTTCTATGGTAAAAGTGTGCCAAAGCAGAAGTCAAAATTGCATAATTCCTGTTAAAACAATACAGCCCTGGTGTGACTGCAAATCAAAACTAGCTATGCCATTTCTCTGTCACTGCCTGACTGCGGCCATGCCCACTATGAACCATTGGCAACACTGGCGTTTGGACTGGGCTAGGTAGAAGTAACAGGCAGCAATACTGGAAAATGAAGGTATCTCCTGAGAAGTCAGAGCGCTCTGACAGCTCAGATCCACTGAGGGGTTTTGTTACACTGACAAAGAGTGACTGTGTGTGCTTGCCAAGGCTTTCACTCCGCGTGTTTCAAGTTACACCTGACCTTGAGGTGCTGAGACCTAGTAAGGAGTGAATGGGAGCAAGAAAAGGTTGCTGCCCACAGGGCTGCTTAGAAATAGCCAGTCGTGTGGCCAGTGGCTGCTGGCAGGAGGTCAGCTACAAGCCCTGCCCAAGACTGCCATCAGCGGACAAGTGCTACCCACTCCTCACCGAGCAGAGGCAACTGTAACGTTACTTACACCCTCTTCTGCAGAGCACTCTGATCAGGCCACAGAGCACTTAGGTCCTCTTAGGGCAGGGATGTGGACTTTACTGGGATCCGCAACAAAAATCAACAAAGCAATAGGGGGAAAGCAGCTGCTGGGGCCTTAGAGAAGGTTAATGCAGTGCCTGTGCAGGGCACCCTGAAGTCGGTTTTTACCTTGCAAGCATCCTCACTTCTGAGACTTGTCCTCCCCTACCCGTTTGGCAGCCTTCCTGCCCCCCGTCTCTGGTGGGCATGATGCCTGAGATTAGCAGTCCCGAGCCCCACTGTCCCTGCACACAGGGGAGGAAAGATGCACTTCAGTCTTCTGTTTTACTAGGGAGTCTCTGGCTTAAAAAGTCACTTTTTAAAGAACACCATGGCAGGAAGCAGTTAATCAAACATATCCTCGAACATGCGTCGCCCCATGGCTATGTAAACCTCTTTCTCTTCTGGTGTCATCTGGGCCACCAGCTCAGGGCGCTGGCTCACTTGGCTGTATGAGTGCGGACGCCCAGCCACTGTGACAGTGGGGTCCTCTGCCACCACCTCAAACTCTTCATCCTCCTCCTCATCCTCCAGCCCGTATGTTGTGGTGGCCGTGGCAGGAGGGCGGGGAGGGGATTCCTCCTCCGACTCGCTTGTCTCGCTCTCAGAGTCACTAGCGTTGGCACCAGAGAGAGGAGCGGCACCTCCAACAGTGACTGTTGAAGCAGAAGGTGTCTTCTTCTCATGGATAAGCAGGGCACGCATCACCTCCTCATTGTCATCCAGAGCTGCTCGGCCCTCCTCACGCTCCTGGAAGGCATCCAGATCCCGGCCCCCTGCAAAGAGACGCAAGGGAATGATCATTTCCTCACAGAGATCTGGGTAACGGCCCTGAAGGACTTCTGGACTCGTATTAATTACTGCCACTGAGCATGCTTACCCAAGTCACATCCTTTCTCTACGCCAGCTCCTCCTGTCCCCCTTAGAAGACAGAGTTAGTTACGTTTTTTCTCATAACAGCAGAACAAGTATTGACACTTCCTCAGAGCTGGGAGGCCTGGAGTCATGTGGCTCCCAGCTGGGAGCCTTGGTCAGGAGCACATCGCAAGAGCAGACAACAAATGCATGATGGGCAGGCACCTGGAAAAGACGCCCCAGGGAAGTGCCTGACTCAGGCACCCCTCAGCTGGGCTGATGCACTTCCCTCACTGTGGAGCAGAAAGCAGTCCCTGGGACCTAAATCTGGTCTTCCAGATATTCAGACTATGCACCCAGTGCTTACACTTGTCTGAGCTATGGATACCCAGATTATGCACCTAATGATGATGCTTGTCAGAGACACAGCATGTATCTCAGTGCTGTTTCACACGTGAACAAACACAGGCTGTTTCCTTTTTGCCTTTGTTTCCAGGTTGTATGACCACAGCCTGGAGGACTTGCGGTGATGATGAAGACCATGGGGTGTTGCTGGCACAGACCATAAACACAGAACCAAAACCAGGCCCTGCCCTGTCGAGCTCACCATCTATAAGGATTAAGACAGAGAAGCAGATGAATTCAGGCAGACAGTGAGTATGTGGAAACGATGTGTTATAAAACAACATTCAAAGTAGCTGTGCCTCGTACGCTCAGAGGTGCACCTATCAGGCAGGAAGGGGAAAAGCTCATTGCAGGAACATGGTGCTAGCAAGGGGGATCTCTCCTGCAAAGCACATGCAGCTTACAGCCAGCAGCCAGGCTGTGGAAGGTTGCATCAAAACAGCTCCTGCTCTCCACCTGAAACGCAGCCCAGCCAGTCTCTCTGGCTCTCTACCTGGACCTCTTATTTGAATGGGACTGCAGCTTCCCAGCTGA
The DNA here is from genome assembly GCA_013398225.1 of Steatornis caripensis. Classification (NCBI taxonomy): domain Eukaryota; kingdom Metazoa; phylum Chordata; class Aves; order Caprimulgiformes; family Steatornithidae; genus Steatornis; species Steatornis caripensis. The sequence goes on from VZSC01019021.1 coordinate 9,870, forward strand.
CAGACACACGGCCTGTGCTCCTCTTTCGGTAAGCTTGGCAGTACAACAGCTGGGAGGGTTTGACATGGCTTGGGTAGGTAGGGTGTCTGCAGTTCATGGATTCAAATGGTAAAATTCTGTTCAAAAAGCGGCATACTGCAGAAAACTTACCCTGATCCTACATTTGATGAGAGGACTGTGAGTCCACCGAGCACCAATAAACCTACAGGCAGTATGGAAAAAAAGGAAACCTCCCAGAACAGAAAATGAAATACAGAGAACCTTACGTAAAAACAAGGCCTAAAAGGCAGGGCAGACTCTCCATGGCAAACTTTCTATCTTGCACATAAAGACGCTGCCTATGAACAGTTGCTGGAGCCGAGGTGATGGCATTCTGCTTTCATAAATTAATGCCACTTGCCTGCTTCTCCAAGACCTGGACCCTCATGGTTTCAGCACCACGTCCAGGCAGTTGGCACCCAAGCCTTTCCCTCAGGGTCAAAAATGCACTGGTGACTTCTTTTCAACTTGAAAAAAATGCTGAGAAATAGGTGAACTTAAGGGAGTAAGTTCTGTATTTAGCACTAAAAGCCAGGGGAGTTTGTGGACACTCCTTTCCTGTGGTAAAATAAAGGCCAAAGACCAACCCCCAACTTCATTTGACTCATGTTTTTATTGCAAATGAAACTGGAGTAACAGGTGATGGCTGCAACTACTACTACTACAATTAATGCACCGGCAAAATTCTTGAAAGAAAGGAAGAACAAAGGTGTTGTGTTGGCAGCCTTGTGCTCAGCTTGTTGCTTGTGACTGTAGAGCCTAAGAGGCTACTGGAGAGCATCTCTGTGAGATAATATTGTAGCTTGTCACATTGAGAGCTGTGAAGCAACCACAGCCTGGGGCAGCTCCATAAAGACTGACTTTGTGGCTCAGGAGTGGGGCTGTCTCTTGCTTGCAAGAACTGTTCCTGCCAGATCCAAGCAGTGAATCTTTTGTCAACAGTCCCAAGTTTCCTTCCTCCCTGTTTATGTCATCCAAGAGCTATAGCAATGTGTTGCAACAGCAATTTCAGGCTACTTCCACAAGTCCCCTCTTTGAGCTCCAGTAGTAGTGGAGGTCAACCAGTGACGCCATTGTGCTGTAAGGAGATGTACTCCCCTCCCCATGTCCTTCAGTGGCATCTGAGAAACATTTATGCTGTGTACACCAAAAGTCATCTCAAGGAGCCAATTCAAAACTACAGGTGAATTCAATGTCTAGCAGAAACATGGGGTGAGAACTCACCATGGCCTGTGAGTAACGACAACATCTGCTACAGACTGCAGGAGGAGGTTGTTTCAATCACCTCAGTTTGTTTAATCTACTTGGAAAAAAATCCATAAGCTTGAAACGTGTTACAAGCAAACAAGATCATTAGGTATCTTCTGACCACCATTTCACATCCATTTTCTTCACTTCTGCTATACCTATGTACTGCACTCCTCTCCTAAGCATTGCACTGGTTCCAGGGTCTCATGCTTACACATGCGGTTCCCTTTTGCCATCTTCTCTTCCTAGGGCATCAACACTTTCATTCTGTAATCCTCAAATGACTTGGAAGTCTGCACCTATTGATCTACTCTTGTAAAAATCATAGATGGTCTCCATTTCCTATTTTTAGTGTGCAAGCTTACATAGCACACTTCCCAAAGCAGAATGTTTCTACTAGTGGTTACAAGATCTTGACTATTGTCTATGGACAACCTGATACCAATATGAATGAGAATAAAAGCAAAGATATTGAAAAACAAACAGAAAGCAATAAAGACTCACCTGCCATGGTGACAGACCTTCCTACTGTAGTCCCACAAGCTTTATTTCTGACATATTCTTCATATAAAACACATTTTGAAAAACAATAGGCAAGGCGGTGGCTGGGACCACAAAACCACTGCTGGTAGATTTGGTAGGCTTCAGAGTGACCAAATGTTAATAAATGTTGGTTTTCAGCAATGATCTATTAGAGGGGCAGCTTTCTAGATGAGACTGAAAGACCTTTGTCCAAAAGCAATAAACTCTCAAAGTGAAAGACATTACAGACAATGAACACTTTAGAAGCACAAACAATTTTGTGGGTAACTCAGCTTTACTGACCCAGATTTCAATCCTGGATCTAATAAACCCTGATTTTTTACATATATCTACACACAGGTGCTTTGCACAGCAGAGGGGAGCAGACAAAATCTGGAGTGTAGGGGGCAACAGCAGTACACACACAGGGGAACACATTTTTGAGAGCACTGTAAAAGCATCACATAAGCAGAGCAGTACTTCTGCTCTGTGGATTTTCTTACCATCTTTGATTTCATCAGGGTCATAAGCCCCCTGCACCGTGCTCTCCCGTAGCCAAATTGGTCTCTCCCTGGCCGTCTTTCCTTCGCTTGCAGACCGGTTAAGATCCTCCTGGTCCTCCATACTGATGACAACATTCTGGGTATACAAGTCCTCATATGATGGCCCTTTTGTAGTCCATGCTTCCCGATGGTGTCCACCTGCGAGGCCAGCTGCTGTCCCTGAACCAGCACCAGCTGCACGCTCTTTGCTATATAAAAGCCAAAGAGAGAAAAACAGAGCACTCAGAACAGCCCTTCCTTGGCCAGCACTGCAACACTTAAACTATGATTAGTTATCTCCCATGATCTGCACTGAGAACTTGCATTCTGATTTCTAACACATGGTGCCAGGAATTTCTACATCAGCTTGACAGTTTGGGGAACTTGGGGGTCTCTAATGGGAACCCTACATGAGGCCGTGGCAACTTCCACAACAGAAACTGAAAAGAAGAGGCAGCACTAAGGCTGATGATGTGCTCATGTAAAAACAAACATAAAATCCCAGAATACCCTGAAATAAAAGTTGCAGCAGCAAAACATAGTTGAACAGTAATCTGGTATTTGGAAAAGTCTCTTTTTGGCCTTTTCACAACAACCCTATACTGCGTTTAAAAAAAGTCACTGAAGTTTAAACAAGTCAGACGATAGGCCCAGAGACCCAGCGTGCTCAGATCTGTGAAGCATTATTCATCGCAGGACTCATGAAGGAGTTAACTCACCATGAAAAACACAGTCTGAACCTATGCTTGAATTGTGAGTGACAATGCCTGTGGCAAGCCACACCTCCTGTGTTACACAGGAGATCTCTATCATCCACAGGCACAGCTTGGGGAGGACTAGGGATTCCAGCCAGAAGAGAAGGAAAGATGAGAGGGCACCTTCAAAGCAGAGGACTAGAGCTGGGCAAAGGGCTTTGTGTGGTGATGGTGAGTCGCAGGAGGCAAGACACAACTGTCTTCATTGCGGAAAAGCTGGAGAAAGGCAATGACTGACGTGAAGGGCACAGCACTCAAAGCCTAGCGCTCCTTTGTTTTCTGAGAGGAGCTGCAGCCAGCACATTTTCCTCCAGGCTCATTTCTAGCTCAGGAGACCGATGAAGAAACATTCCTGCTTGGATCTGATAGAAAGAGGACATCAGGTGGAGTATTTTCTGCATAGCGATAGCAATAAGCCTAAAATACTCTCTCTGGCTGTGCTGCTACATATGCACTGATCAGGGAAAGCAGCCGAATGGAAACTCACTGCTCTCCAGGTGGGGAAAGCCAAATGTGACCGTTCCGCTACTGCAAAACCGTATTTCATCTTCTCAGAGAAACAAATCCACTGCAGCCTGCAGCTACCCTCAGCCATATAATTTCAGTCATCTGACTGCCAGTGTTACCTAAGGCTTTTCACAGGTAACAAGACCTGCCTGGACTCCTCCTCTTGTCCAGAGCAAATCCATCAAGGATACTCACGGTGTCCCTGCTCTGCTGCCAGCTGAGCTGACGGAACTTGTCAGTGAACACGGTTCAGTCACTGCTATGTACACGACCTTTCCTCCAACCAAGAAGCTTAAAATAAGGTTACAGGTGGAGAAGACCCAAGTAACATGCAATTTTTTAAATTCAGCAAGGACTTAACCACTGCTTGATGAGCTAATTCTGCTCGATTTTTAGGGGTAAACAGTCAGGGGAAAATATGCAGGTAGGTGACCATCTCTCTTCTCCAGACAGAAAACAGTGGGGTGTTCAGTTACAGTTTGGATTGAGGGCTACTCACAGCCTCCCAACAGTGAGCTCCCTGTGGCCTTTTAGCAACGTATTTCACAGTGTCTGAGTTAGCGTGTGTCCACCCACTAACCGCTTCTCTCCTGCAGCCAGCCCCGCTAGGAGAGCTTCACAGCAGCTTTGAATGCTGGGGCAGAAGACTCACGCACACGTGTTGATTATATAACCCTAAGGAACCACACAGAGACCTTCTTCCCAGTGCGTTATTTCAAGTGTTGGTGCCTTTCAGCTCTCCAAGACAGGCGTGCGTTCTGTGAGAAGCACCACTCTGCTTCCCACACAATAGAAATCTCTAACTAGCGTTTCCCTGACGATTTTATGTAATCCACTCTCCTCCCAAGATATACAATGCAGCTGTCCCTCCCCAAGACTGCAGCATGACAGCTAAACACTCAGTAGTGCCAGGAACTGCCTAATAATACTTTTGCACAGAGGTCCCTGTAAGTGTGCCTCAAATGGACTTTCTTCCTACATGGTATCATTTAGCAGCAAAACACTTACTCCATGATGTCAGGAACATTTCAACAATGAAAGTAACAACTCCTCTTAAGAGACACCTACAGTATGAAGGACTTTAAGCCATCTACTGCAATGTCCCGCACTTAGGTGGAACCATCTAGACACTTTCTGTCTACTTTAGGGCCCTGGTGAGCTTTGCAAAGGTGTCTCAATTTACTTCCTTGTTTGTGGAAATGCAACTTCAGCAACGCTGTTGGTAGAGGTCAGCAACCCCTCAAGACTACGTGACCCTGGCAATACTCCTTACTGCCAGAAGAGATTTTACTGTCAGCAACCCTGTTCCAAAGCACAGGTTTAAATACCATGAATCAGGGACCAGCAAAAGGCCAGATGCGTGAGCTGCCTTACGGGCAGCACAGAGCAGATGAAGGGAGTGCACTCTTCAATCTCTCTTAGATCCAAGATCTGCTTTCCCCCTCCTAGGTGTAGACTTTGCATGGCCACCCTGCTGTGATAGATGCATTTGACCCCTTAACCAAACCAGTGGCAGTTTGGTATAGGTTCCAAAGCAGGTGAAGGCCTAAGCCATAACTGGGCCAAGAACTCCTCTAGTTTTGATCTGTTCTCTGAAATCCCACAAAGGAGCAGAGTGACACAGTCAGCATCGATGCATATGAGCTTGAAACACTGATCACGCGATTAACACATGAATAGCAGGTGGCTTTTCCAAGACTCATTTTATCAAGGAACAACGGAAGTTGTGGATACAAGGAGTCTCATGCATACCCTTCCCATCACATGTAATTTAACTACGAGCCAACCACTTTATTCCACAAATATGACAGCCTAAGTGAGCTGTCTTTGAGCTCTCCTTGCAAGGCAGCGTGGCTGCGTGGAGGTCATCTCCCCTTGAGCTGGGACACCTCTCAAGGTTGCTCCACGAAGCACAGAGACCTTTTACCAACGGCAGATCTTTGGTGACTGATAGCATCCTGAATTAATACTAATGAAACATTATTAATCCAAGGAGCTATTAAATACTAATTATAATAAACTTTTTACAGACAATTCCACTAGATGTAAATCGTTGACTAAGTCTGATACTAAGATTGGATTTAGCTGCATCTAAGCTCCATCAAGAGTTTACAAAGCAAGGCGGTCAATTCTGAACCTCATGACTCAAGCGGAGGGTCCTCCTTATCCTTCTGCATCTCCAGTCTCTGTGTGAATCAGTCTAACTCAATGCAATAATTAATCAAGTGTTGAAACATACTGCTACTTCTTTCCTTTGAGCGAGGTGCATTCCAGCAATTCGAGACAAATTGGCCTAGTCAGCAGGATCCTAAATCAGGATTTGCGACACCTGCAACCAGGAACTGCTCAGATGGCGGCAGCTTAGTGGCACAGATGTGGCTACATTTGCTCTGTTACCTATCAGTTGTTTTACCCTGATGGAAATCCTTTAATGAGTGGTTAGCTGCCTTTAAAGGCAACATAAATAATCCTTGACACAGCTGAGGTGTGGCCCACAGAAACCACACTGTGTAATGGGGAAGCGACTTGAACTTTTCATCTCAATCCTGTCCAGACTGTTAGGAAAAGGTCTTGCCTAATGGAGATAATAACTCTTTTTGTGCCATGTTTGAAATAAAGCACTTTTTCACTTAGCTGCTATTAAGAGCTTCAACTTCACAGCAGACAACCCGTGGTCCTTGATAGTACGACCACAAAATATTAGTTCTGTGAAGATTTTTGTTACATAAAATCATGCTATTTTGACATAAGAAAATGGAGGGAATATTAAAATCTGTTTTAGAAAACCACAGAGGAGGGCTTTGGTAAAGCAGGTTCTTTTTGAAATCTGTGGGGCTAATTCATGCTCTGCCAAGATTAAGAAAACTAACGGCCTCCTAGAAAGATATAAATGAAGATCTGCCCAGTTTCCCACAGCAGGTGAATGACGGATATGCAATGTCAGCGTGGTCGCTTAGAGCCGTAACCCTCCCGAAAACACATGAAAGCCCCTGCATTGGTGCAAAGAGAAGATGCAGGCACTTTGTGACCTTTTCTGTTTGTTTCAAAATCATCAAATGTCAGTTTTGTCAATGATTTCAGATGCTCAAGACTCCATAAAAACAGAGAGAATAAATAACCCAGGGTTTGACACTTTTCAAAAAAGTCTCACAGCAGCACTTTCATGCAATTAGCTGATTTAAATTAATAAGAGTTAATAAATAATTAAATCATTGTATGTGCTGAAGCAAGTTGTGTTCAAGTAAGCATTTAAAAAGCCACCTATTTATTTTGTCATTCCTTGCACAGAGTATATTAATCATTTACAATGTTTTTTAAGTATTTAAGAGTCAAGTAAGTGGGTGCTGCTATTTAATCATGGGACTGCACCAGGCTTCTGCTGTGATAACTTCCTGTGCACAGAAGGGGTAGACTGAGAAATTACTCTCTTTTTGGTGGGGTTATCCCAGTTCCACTACTCAAACTACAGAAAAGGGTTTTTAAAGCAAAGTCTAGTGATTCAGCTTGGGCATAAAGGCTTCAAAGACTCCCCATATCACCAAAGACATGCTGAGTGACCTTGGAAAAATCTCTTCCCCTCTCTCTATTGCTTCTGTTTTTCTATCAGAATAATGAGGAAAATTAGCTACCTTCTCAGCTAGAAAAAGACTATGAATAGACAAAGAATTTTTTATTATATTAATTAGAAACTGTCTAGCATGAATATATGATGAACACTCTCTCTCAAGGTTAGCCTGAGAGAAAAAGAGAGTATTCTGCTTGCTGTCCCACTAACTAATGCCAAGCACCCCAAGGCACCGTGGGAATACGTCCCCTCATGGTATATATTTTTACCCTTGCGTGTTTAATTAATTTTTTTTAAATACAGAGAAGTGCATCACATTTCACCACAGCTGACAAAACTGACAGCTCCCCACATCTTTCTGCATTATTTAAACATCATCTGTTTTTGTACAGCTAGGAATGTTCTGAAAGAAAGTGTCATTTCCCATGGGTAGGAATATTTTACAGAGTTTCTGACTATAACATGGTCTCCTCCTGAAAAGAAGAGGTGTGTAACAAGTGGGAGAAAATCAGAACTAAAAAATACCCTTATTACAAGTAATGTCTTCAAACTAGAATGTTGTTATATGCGGATCTGAAACGCAAAATGTAGAATGCAGATGGCTTAGTTTCAAAAGCTGGGTAGAAGCAAAAGGAATAGATGAGAGACAAGGGTTTGAGAGAAAGTAGACCATGTATACGGCACCTTCAGAGCTTTGCCAAATGGCTACAGTTTGCATTTCTAGTGGGGCAAGGGCTTGATATACATACCCGCTGCAGCACCACAAGCAGCAGGTAATTCAAGTACCCCACCACACAGAAAACTACATGCAGGAGGCTGACCACAAGAACAATAATCTGCCCACTTTAGTAAAAAAATGGTTGCAGCCCTTTGTCTCTTTATAAACCCCACACATTCTTTGGGGAGTCTGTCAGTTGCTTGCTCACTTGGTGCTCAACAAGTAAGCCCTCAATGCAGCAGAGGCTGCACAAGGTTTGGGTATGCCTCACAAAGCAGATGAACGCACTACAAGGAAGCAGTGCCATGAGAGAACACCAGGCGCATTCCCACCTCTGCTTCAGGGCAGGAATCTCTGTGGGTTCTGGCTCGAGGATTTCATAGGCTAAGTTAACGTCTTCCGTCTCACGAAGCAGTGCATAGATGGGCTCAATCTGCTCATTAAATCGTGCCACGAGTGTCCTTGCATCCTTTTTGGGCATTGCCGACTCATCTTCTTCGACTTCAGTCTCACAGAAAGTACATCGGAAAGTTCCTAAAACGAAAAAAGTTGCTAAGCATTCGAAGGAAAGCAGCAGGTCCATCTCTATCCAGATTTTAAAACAGCAGTGCTTTGCTGTTTCCTTAGCTCGATGCTAAATAGCTTTTCTCGCCCTGACAATCCCTTCCCACACTTTGTGTACCTTACACAAAGCATACCTGGTTATTATTTAAGCGGACAACAAAGCAAGCATTTCGACGCCATCCAGTGATACCCAGTTGGGTATAGTTTCTCACTCTGAAAAGCCCAGATGGGCTGCAGCACCCCCACTGAGACATCTCCTAATCTCACCCCCTCTTTCTTGCTGCACATTTTAAATGTCAGCTACAACTAGGCTGTATAAAAAGCTTCACAATATACTGTTAGGAGTTGAAATATCATTTGTTTCAGGTGCTTGCACTAGTATCTTCCCGGCCGCATGAAGAGGCTAATTTCACAATGAGGCAGGGTCTAGTTTTACACTGCACCAACCACTCTGCAGTAAGTGCTAGTATAACCATTTTTACTCTGCAACTAATGCAAAAAAGATGGCTTCTCCCTCTGTTTCAGGGCCAAAAGATGCAAAATAGTCATTACTGCAGAAAAGCAAATGCAAAAACTTATCCCACCTATTCCCTATATTAACTTCTCGAAATCAAGAATGGAGAGATAAGAACTGTATGAATGGCAAGTAAGAATAAGCTAATTTTACAGACCTCACCAGGATCTATAAAAAACCATTAAACATAAAGGTAGCAGAAATGGTGGCACAGCACTAGAGTTACAAAAAACTACTGAACAACTGCACAGCAGGCTTTTCAGTTTCATTGCTCCATCTGCGGGCAGGACCCTTAGGGCACTACATGCACAGTAGGACCTTACCACACAGTCCACTACAAGGGGAGCAGCACACTGTAATGACTTATCCTTGCCAGTGCTGGACTGAGAACGTACCACTGTCTCCTCAGAACACTTACATCCAGAGCGATGCTTGCAGGCTTCTTGATTTCTCTTGTCCCTGTGTGATTTTTTTTTATTTATCCATTCTGTGACACCTATACACATCTAGCATCATCTCTCAATACCCCAGTAGGGAAAGGAAAATATCTTTTTACTAATAGGGAGCCTGAGGATAGGTCATATCAGGGAAATGATAAGCTTACGTCTGAAAATCAGTATTGAAGCCTGCTATATCTCCTGTGCTACGTACAAACACAGTCAAAAGAATGGGACTTGCCCAAGGCACACACGCATGATGTAATGAGACAGGCTGGCAAGTCAGGGCTTCTGGTATCTTGTTTTGCTGCTTACACAGATTTGCTAGTCTTGTCACTTCAATTTTCAGTGTACCTCTATCTCCGCCTGTAAGACAGCGATAAAAAAAGACCTAACTTCTTCACTGATGGTTGTGAGGGCTAGGTGATGCTTGCACGCTTCTTGGAAAACACACAAAAGCAGTTTATGACAGGAGGTAGATCTGTTGCCTCTCACCACGGTCCGTAGAGATGCAGTTTTCTACCTCGGTACCATCTGAAGTAGCTTTTGCTCATCATTACTCACAAATTAATGTGAGTGTGTTGTATACGTGCCCTGTAATGTGTACAGATTTCCTGCAATAACCTCTCCCTTAAGAAAGTTTGTCTTATCTACATGTAAAAGCTACAGCACCCAATAATAGCAGTACGCAAAGTAAAGGGTAAGTGGATAAAGTGCTCTTCTCTCCCATCCAAGCATGAAATAATCTGCTTTTTTTTTTCAGGCTGTAAAAATTGCCCCTACTGATTCAAATCCTGTACATTATATAGGCTGTCAGCCCGGCAAAAACTGAGGCCAAAGTTTGGTCTCCTTATCCGACATCTGAGGCTATCGGCATGAGAAATTGGCAAACGAGTTGAATCAATTTAAAATAATGAGCAATCTCAGTTTCCGTAATGGACTAAGTGAACAAACACAGGTTAATGAGGAAAACTCTCCTCTTTTCACATCCCCCTGCAAAAGTCCTGTTACATGTTCCTGAGACAGCTCAGACTTTTCACGCTTTCATCTGCGAAGCCCATGAGTATTTGCAAAAGATTAAGATCGTAGAGAGAATGGTTCCAATTCAGAGTACCAAAAAATCAGAAAGTAAATACAGCTCTAATGAAATGGAACTCCTAAAGCTATCATGGATTTGATGCAACTTCCACCCCTCAGGGTTCTTAATAAGCAAAAAAAAAAAAGGTTAATAGATGAATTATGTAAAGAATCTGGGAATGAGTGAAATGACACGCTTCTTCCATTAATATGCTGATTTTTTTCGAAGTGATGCAGCATTTCACAAGAGGCATATGCAATTAGAGAACTGAGAAGATGCTTTGCCATGGCAGATGGCATTTATATGTTGCAAACCTCTTTTGTTTGACTTTAAGAGGTCACAAAATGTCACCAAAGCTTTTACGACACGGCACATCACATCAGCAGTGAGAGGTGTTCCTTACAGATATGAACTGCATGTGACAAACATGAAGTGGAGGCCATCCAAAGGCTGAGAATGGCAACGTTCCCACTCCAATGATGTGTTTCTTCCTTCGGCCCTTACCTGACTGATAGTTTTCCATTCAAATATGCTGCATAAACCAGGACAAGCAGATATCCTGGAGCGAACAGACATGAGGTTTTCCTGCATCTTGGAAATGGTAATGGACAGCGTATACGTCCGCTCCTTTCCAGACATGCTCAGGCACCCAACAGACCTCTCTGCACGTTAAAAACCAGCCATCTGAAGGAGGTCTCCTCATCTGCTCCCAGACTCTCCAGGGCACATACACTGGTAAGGTGGCTCCCCAAGGCACACTAAGATTAAAGCAACTCAAGCTCTGAAGTATAGGGCCGGAATATTTAGAGATAACTCCTAATGACTTGATTCCACTTGAGAGAAGGAAAAGGTCAACTGCCCATGCGCATTGCACTCACGATGTCCAAGCGTGCATGCTGCATCTGCTACAATTAACACTTTTAACTGGCTACAGCCTCCTGAGTCTGAGCCCAGGTCCTGCTCACACCCTTCTCAAAGGGTTCAAGCCTCATCTCCAGCCCAACAAAGAGTCTTCCTTCCACTCTGTCCTTTGGGATAGTGCCCCAGATTCCCACTACTCCAATACTTACAAACTATTTAATTTCCAACCTAAACTTATTCCCATGCATTTCAAACCTATTTACTGTTGTGCCAAAAACTGTACCTCAGCTCAGCTAGCTTCCATCTTGCATCCTTTAGGTGTATTTACAATCTGCTGTCTTACTCGGCCCTCCACCTCCATTTTGCCACATATTTTTCTTTGCCTTTTAAAACTGGCCACTCATTGCTCTGACCACACTATCTGCCTCATTGGGAACTTTCTCCAGTTTGCTCTCATTTTTCTGCTATAAAGCTGAAAGTATACACAAGAGTCCAGATGATTTCTCCCAAAAGCCCAACAGCATCAGTGCTTCTCTGATAGCCACTGAGACCTTTTAAGATGACAGCGTAAGAGATCATGAAAGTGCTGCCTCAATTATCACAACATCTAGCAACGCTCCCAGATCTTTCTTCCTCCTTTGTAGTTTACAGCTGATGAGCTCCACGTTTATAGAAGTCATTTGCATTAGATGCTAGGTGCATGACACTGTACTTTATACTATAATCTTTCAGCTCCTTTGTATTCCTCCAGCATTCATTCACATTCAATTCTTTATTCTTGACTGCATCACAAAACATTAAGCTAATTTATTTTCAAAATCTCCCACAATCTTCTTTTAGAACTAGCATTATTACCATTACATGGAGAGTGAGCTAAGGCACAGATGGCACAATTTCAGAAGTATCTGCTGATTTGAGCAGTGCTTGCCTTGAGATGCCTAAGAAATGTTTTTCTGAAACTTTTGTTTCAGAAAAAAGCATGCAGTATTTTTACCAGTCTTCTTCCAGGCTCTAGAATCGGGTATCTCAAATGAGTTAGGTACAACAGCTAATGACAGTCTTTGAAAAGTTTAGCTCAAAATGAGGAGTCCAAGACCACACAGAAACTCAGCCAGCCTGGAGGATCAGATCATGTTCCTGTGGCTGGTACAGTCATTTTCTTCAAGTAATTCCCTGACTCTCACACTGCACATTTTTCCTTCTTCTGCAGCAAGGCAGAAAAGAAGTGCATTATATGCGTACACCTCATGTCTGTTACTGAGCAAAGCATATGTTTTGTGGGGGCAAAAAAATTATGTGGTAGAGAAAAAGTTACAGGATTTATAAGCAACTTTTAATTTCAGCACACTCTAACCCTGAGTGCTTCATCTGATGTTAAAAAGAGAGTATTGAGGAAAAGAGTTTCCTAGGTTCCTACCAACAGGGAGCTGGACAAATGCCTCCCGCCATGTGACATTGTGCCAACATCCATATGGTTAATCTGCAGACCTGGAGCCCTCAGTTCCGCACACACCTCTGACATTTGACTGAACAAAACAACAGAGAAGATCACAACCTGCTAGTGCTCCACAGATTGGCTGCAGGGGGGAGCAGGCTGCCTCGCCAGCTTGCTTCCTGGCAACAAAGGAAGGATGAGAAGGAGACACCTTGGGTCCTGCTCCAGCTTCTCAGAAGAAATGTGCTTTGTAGGAACCTGCTATCCTATCTGCTATCCCCAAGCCTGAGGTTTCCTACCCAGCTCTTCCCATCTGCTCCCATCCCAGTTCCTGGCTTTTCCCTGCTCTGATGGTTCCGTTCTCCTTGCTAGCAAGTCCTGATCTATCTAGTCCTGCTTTCTCAGCCTGGGCATCTCTCACTTCTCAGACTTCCCTGTCCAACCTCCTTTTCCTGGGCTGCTTTTTCCAATCTCAGCCTCTCCCCACTCCCGTGCCTCTCTGCCCCATGCTCTTTGATCTGCTAATTTTGCTTCTTAATTCAAGTGCCAGTCATCACATTATTTCCCTGTGTCAAGCCAGAGACATTAAAGATCTTTTCACAACACAACCTGTCATTCAGAACACTGTAACACAGGCAAAGGAATATACACTTCGCCGATCTCCTCTTCCATTTTCTCATCAGCCCGTTCTTGAAAACGGCCAAACTGTTTTTTGATTAATTTTTTCTAAGTGATTTAAACTCAGTTGGATGCATAGAATAGAAAAACTCAACATAAAGTAAGAGTCTGACAAAGTTTTCAACAGAACAAAAACCACAGAGCAATTCCTACGCCCGCCCTCTGCAAACGATCCAAGCTCATGTAATGGAAATACTTAGCAACCTAAGTAATAGGCAGTGCTGTCAGTACAAATTATAATTAACTTCCTTTCATTTCTCATTGATTTTCAAGATTTAGAGGACTGTTTACGACAGCACCTAAAGGCATTTCTCTCCTGAATCATTAAAGACACAAACAGTAGGCCGAGTGGCTACAACAGATCTGGATCATTAGTACCATAACATAATCAACATTAGGATATAAGGATACCCACCGACTAGAAGTAGCAACCTGAGGGGTTAAATTGAAGTAAAGAGAGTTTTAATGTTCTTAATGGACTGAGCTAGCAAGAGAGCTAATTGTTAAAACAGTTGATTGTTAACTGGATTAATGATAATGCAGATTAGACTGTAGGAGCTGTTGATCTTCAGTGACTCCCAGACTTAAACAGACTTCTCAGCCCTCATTAAACTGTCCATAGCATCTCAACAAGAAAGTAACCCAGTGTGTCTGAGTGGGAAATGCGCTCCTGTACCAGGGAAAGATGAGTCTTGTCGATTTTATCGGGTAGCCTTCTGTGGCTCCATCTCTCTTTTCTCCCCATATTGGAGACCTATAGACCTAAGTACATTTGGATTCACATTTGACTTAAAAAACCCCAGGGTTTTTAGGCAAAAAATAGATAAATTCAGCAATAAAATCTGTCTCCTGAACATCACAGCAATTCCATTCTCTCTTGCAAGTTATTCAGTGTTTCTAGGCATGCATTAAAAGAGCCAATTACTCAGCACAGTGTGTTACATAAAATGTAATGTCACATCTTGTCTTTTCAAGACAGGTTTCATGGTCCACTGGATCTCAAGCTCTTGAGGACACTCCACAGCTCAGGGCTTACTGCAGTACTCTATCTTGAAATGCGACACAGAAAGTGTATGTTTTTATATTAGTCCTGTTTGGGATAGTCCAGAGCAGATGCTGTTGTCAGAGCTTCTTACGGTACAAGAACGAACACTGGACCATGCGTAGTAATTGTGAGCATTTTGGGAAGATTTGCTAACCCCACTTCTGGAATAAAACATACAGCTTTGCCACTGAAACCCAAAATGCATCAGGCTTCATCCCAACAGTCTGAGAAGGCTCGCTTTAAAATTTCTAACTGTAGAAAATTGCAACTGAAATGTGTAACACTGGGCAGAGACAGAGCAAATCCAGAACACGTGAGTAGTATCTGAAAGCAGAGAACTGAAAAGTACACAGGACGACGCTGCCTGGGAGATAGTCGGTGCAGTGGCTGCAGTTTGAAGTCGAGCATACAGCACCCCTGTGAACAGCACTGCAACCAAATCGCAACACTCACCAGATGAGGCCTGAGAAGACATGAACGTGGACTGCTAAATACAGTGTCCTCCCCCCAAAACTGTCCACTCACTTCGTAACAGGCTAAGAAAGTACAGCATCCCCTCTACCCCTTTCTTTCTTTCCTGAAGAGGTACTACCAGGTACATACAATTAGGATTACGGGCAGGAAGGATGGCAACAACCAATACTAAAGGCTGGCTGATGCGTCCTATAATCAGATCATAGACTGAAATTCGCTAAAACATCTTTTATATCACAATTCTGCCTCAGATGAGTAAGGAAGCGTGTGGAGTGCGCATTTATAAAATGTCAAGCACAGCAGTTCAGCTAGAAATTGGGCTAGGAACAAATAATGTAACTAATACTGTTATCTGAAAAGAGATTTTAATGTCTTTATGAATTTTTTTGCAATATCTGAATTCCTAAGAAAGCTGTGTTATCTACCATTTACAAATGGGATCAAGACCCCAAAATGAAGGCAAATACCCATTCCTTTTAACTTTATATGCCCCAAATCTAGATCCAGTTTCTCCCAGGTCTGTACATATTCCAGCATAAATCCTACCGAGCCAACAGCTATGAGATCAATGCTTCTCGATATAAGGTTTTAAGACAGGTTTCTGTGAACTAGAGAATGAGCAAGGATCGTTCACCTGCAAACAGCTTGTTTTCACTGACCTGTTCAATGTGAAATTGGGATGTATGGTGGAGACAGGAGGATAAAATCCAGGTCCCTGTGACAGCCCGCATGTATAACAGGTTTGGGAAGGAGTCTTATATAATTCTACCCTCCAAAAAGTATTTATTCTGTGAATTCAGTAAGTGCAAAAACCAGTATTTGATCATACAATTCAACACCATTTCATAATATATGCACATTAAGATACAGCTGTGGCTTTTTGAGTACCTGATTTTGAGCCTTAATAATGCTTCTTAAACATTTTTCTTGTTTAATATAGATTCAGAGTATTGAATTGCACATCAGGTATTAAACAGAGAGTAAACATTTCATTTGGGATTAGTGTCGATCAGTTTCTTTTCAAAGCTTTTATTATTGTAATACAGATGTAGCAGACACAGCATTTAAGGGCACTTACGCAGTAGCACTATTTCTGATTCAGATGAGGTAATTCTGCCAGAAACATGTTCAAGAGGGTTCAAAACTGCAACTCACCGACACATGAAAAATTATCAAAACAATTTCTTTAAAAAATAAAAACAAGATGGCAACTTACAACAACAACAAAGAGATAAAGGCATACTCTTAAACACACAGCAGGATTAGCAAAAGATGAAAGAAATATATTTCGTAATTGCCATTAACCAGTGCCTCACTATAATCAGAAGGAAACTTCACTTAGCCAGTGCATATGTTCATGTATTATTTATTTTCCCTGAGAGCAGTGTGTAAATGTATAAAAATTGAGGGACTTGCAGTCCTGGAAACAGAAGGTCTCTCTGTTAAGCTGCAGAGTGGATTTTACTCAGGCAGTTACATTATCCTAGACATAATTTGGAAAAATGTTGGTGCTGGAATGTTATCACAGATGGCCAAGAATAGTGTCCAGCACTTGTTCTGGGCCCTCTCGGCACAAACTGAAACCTGCTGTTAACAGAAGTAGGAGCTGCTGAGATAAGACACCCTTGGCAACACCTTTAAATACACAAGGACAGCAGCTTTTTCCCCTGAAAATCTCAAGCATTTAGGGACAGGGAAAGTAGAAAAACATTCAGAGACTTGCTCCAGATCCCCCTGTTTCAGGCAAAGGCAAACATGAAATACTTCCCATGCCCGAGATCCATTTGTTAAACCACACCAGCACTTCTGATTTTCTGGAAGAGTTCTATCCTCCATGTTTGCTGTCAGTACTGAATCCCTTTAGTATCATACAACAGATTCCCTGAGGCGAAAGATTTACAATTCTGGCACACCTGCTACTATGCTACTTCTAGTCAAAAAGGGCTTCAAAGTCAATAGGTGGTAGCTCAGAAATGTCAACAACTAAACCCTTTTACTTTCAAATTCTCTTCAGACTTAATGTGTGGCAAGAAAAATTCCCTACTGCATGAGCTTCCTCTACAAAGCTACTAGCACCGCCAACAGAGAACAATACAGGTTAATAAAAAACCCGCAAAATGTCATTTTCTCCTCATCATAATAAACTCCAGTTAAAAAGAAGAGCACCCAAGGGAACATGCCATGGATACTGACACTTCCTATTTCATGCAAATCTACTCAAGTACACACAAGAAATTTATTTACGAACTCAGAGCAAGAATAAAATCCTTAAACCTTTGTCCCAAGGCAGTATTTGAAAGGCTAATGGGGTCGATACCAGAGGCATGCGTTTCCACACCAGGGCTTCGAGCAGTGGCCGGCCTTGGGATGGCAAGAAAGAGGAAGCAAGGTAGCGAGCTTGAATCCAGTGCACTGTTTCCAGTCTTATTTTCAATGGCGCCGCATGATGGGCGAACACCAAGAGGACAAGCTACTCTTCAGACTCTTCTCAGTGGTGCCCAGCAACAGGACAAGGGGCAATGGGCACAAACTGGAACACAGGAAGTTCCACCTGAACATGAGGAGGAACTTCTTTACTGTGAGGGTGACAGAGCACTGGCACAGGCTGCCCAGAGAGGTTGTGGTGTCTCCTTCTCTGGAGATATTCAAAACCCGCCTGGATGCATTCCTGTGCAACCTGCTCTAGGCTAACCTGCTTTAGCAGGGGAGTTGGACTAGATGATCTCTAGAGGTCCCTTCCAACCCCTACCATTCTATGATTCTATGATTCAGTCTACTTTTCCCTTTTTGTTTTCTGAGAGGGTTTGGAGGCCCTTCACAACGAACGAAGCAGGTTTTTCAGATGCTGGTTACTTAAGAACAAAGACGGTCTATTATCAGAACAGACACCACGTTACCCTCCTTACTGGAGGTCTGGAATAGCTCATAGGCAACACTCATCAGCTATTTACTTATTTGTGCAAGAGATCATGTGCCTGGCCTGCAGTTTTTGAAAGGTGCCCCAGCACTGCAAAAATATACAATAGTATGTGGTAAGAATGACTATTGCTCTCCAGCTGACTTTTTGCGATTCACTTTTTGCTGGGAATACAAAGGATGATGCAAGCTAGCATCTTCTACCCAATTAACTTGTATTCTCAGCTATACAAAAGGTAACAGATTCCCTTCTGAGACTGGTGCACATACCCTTCACATGGAAGTCCCACCTTTTAACTGCTGCCTTACACAGTACTTTTATAAATCTATTGATTCTTTTCATATTTCTCACATTTTATCACATGAAGCCTCAGGTAACAACACCTGCCATCAAGAAAACTGGAATTTCCATGTATTCTTTTTGGTACCTTTGGATGTTCTTCTGGATAGTCATGCCACTCCCTGTTCTCTTTTCTTCTTAATGCTATGCCTCTTAAAAACTCCTTCATGCAAAAGTTCTTCTTTCTTTACTCTCAAAGGATTTACCTTTCCCCTCTTCCTTGTGAAAACTGGGCATGCCAAATGAGACACCCCAAACTGGTCCAAGTAATGCTGTGTGAAGGGCTACCTCTCATGGCTGGGAAAGGGAAGTCGAGCCAGATTCCATCTGCAGGGGACCCCGTATACAACCCGGTGCTCAGTGCTGTGGCCAGAGCTGGCAGAAGGGAGTGAGACAAGTCAAAAGAAATGCAATGGTAAAACTTCCTCCAAAGACGGTGCACTCAGTGCCTGACCGCCCTTCTTCCCTCTCCGTCCATGCAGAGCCATTACAGCAATGGGAGCGGTACTGAAAGCTTGGGCAGCACTTCGTGGCCAAGGCAGTGGCTGGCTGGAAGGATCCCATTTTCTCATTAAGTAGAAAAGAGTGAGCAAATGGAAAGAGAGGCTCCCCGGGACCAAGCTGAGCTCTAGACTGCAGGAAGGTGCCAGAATTGGCGTGGAAAGAAAGAAGCTGGCAGTTTCTAAGTGGCAGAATTGCGCAAATGCTAGGAGGTAACCTGGTGCAGAAACAGAAGGAAGCTAACACACACTAGGCCTACAAAATGTCGGAAAAAGAACTTAGAGAAGGAGTAACAGGGCACCAGGCAAAACATGCAAGAGAAATTGATGAGGCCCCTCAGATCCTGGCCCATTATACTGAGATGGATTCTCTTGTGAAGGTGAGACTGAGGTCTGGGTAGCTCTCTCTCACACTGCCTCAGAGAGAGAAGCAATGGAGGGAAGAGATTTATCTCTTGCCTTCCCAGAGAACAACCTTATCTATCCCTTCTCTTTTAACTTGTGCAATGGGAACCACATGGGCCTACAGAGGTGAGAGGGACTAAAACAACAGCATGGCCTAGAGAGACAGCCACAAGTGCCATGGGCACATGTTAAAAAACAAGATTTCTGTTAGCAACCCTTCGAAGACTAAATTCCCAGCACTCTCACCTCCCCAGCCTACTTGGAAAGCAGGTGCTGTTTGCAATTATTGCTCTTTGTAAAGAAAAAACATCTTCTACAGCTAAAGGCAATTTTTGCCTTCTGCACTGCAATGTCTCATCACAGGTTTCACGGTAAAAATGAGTAACGCGCACCAATGGCACCTCTGCACTGCAGGGGTCGTGCATATACCCCGTCTTACCAGCATCCAACCGCTTATTAAAGAGCAAGCCATCCCGTGTGCGCATAACTTTAAGTCGTCCTCTCATTCCAGCAACTTGCATGCCAAAAGCAGCAGTTTGGAAAGGCAAGGACAATGAAACAAATTGGTTCCTAAGATTATTTCATTTATTAAAAAACTAAGTAAGACAGGACATTTCAGACACTAGGGATGCAAAAAAGAGCCCAACCCTTCTGCAGTGGCACACAGGAGAACTGATCAGAAACAAAGCCAGCGAGACTAGTTTTCCGGTTCAGCCTGACCTATGCCTAACAAGAAATAAGCCAGTAATTTATTTCCATTCTCATCATTTGCAACACCAGCAAGAGAAAAGGACTTGTTAGTATCAGGAGTGTTTTAACAGTGTTTCTGACCTAAAGATTACTGCTGTTGCAGATAATCTGCTAGTAATGTGCCATCGCTCATGGAGTTGTTAAAGACAGAGATTGATGAAGCTTATAGTAATGCCAGACAAAGCAATAAAAAAACCTCCTTGACATCTGCAAATTTTGAGTGTCCAGACGGACCACCTCTCCTTATGCCATTCTATCTGATTTCTGCTTTAAGTTCATTTCTTCTTACTGCTAACATCTCAAATTAGATCACCTGAAAAATAAGAGCTGAAGAGGCTTAATTCAGCCTTGCCTTGTCTTCCACTCACCGTTACATACGGAGCCCTCAGATTATTTTACATAGGAAACACCTCTTCAACAACCTAAGACAGCACTACTATTTAAAAAGAATGTATAAAAGAAAAGAACAACAGATAAAAAATGTGAAAAACCAGCAAATTTCATCCCATCTTTGTATTTTACAATGTATGTTTGTGGAGAATATGCTATTTAAGGTAGACTGTACAGACCTGACAGTCTTAGATATAGAAGTATTTGATGTATCACCTAACATGTCTTCCGAAACAAAAACATACGTTTTCCATAAATTACACCCCAGCAAAATGTATCCTTGGACATCAGACTGGACGTACACTGAAAGGAGATGCCATGACAGACAGCCTGGACAACAGAAGCTGAAGACACAAAATAAGAAATTTAGTTTAACAAATGTTACTAGGTTAACAAAATAGACTGACAGGTTATCTAAGTGGACTAAGTGATTGAAATCACTGTTGATTTCCATGACAAAAACATTAACCAAAAATGTACTCCCTATTTTATTTCTTAATTTGATCAAACAAAACATCTGCTAATTCTTACACCATTTAATTAACCTCTTTAGTCAAAGAGGAAAAAAAATAATAAAGGTAACATGGATAAACTACCCTTTGTATCAGTAAAGCATCGAAACTCTGGAGCTGTACCTCTGGTACTGCCTTTCAGCTCAACATGTTGAGTCAGCCTTCGCCTAGTCTGTTTTGCAAGCCTACAGAGAACTAACCTTTGCGAAGTGTTCTGAGCACAGAAAGCATAAAGTGCTTTCCTCTGACATGGATCACAAATCCAAACCAGGCACACCCATGGATAATGTTTCACACTATCCACATAGATAGTGCTCGTAAAGGTCCCATATAAACCTCTTAAATGTTTTTATTTCTGATGATCTAGAATTCCACTGAGACAAAAGGAAGAAGAAAGTGACCAGGTTTTCCCAATTGTTTTTTAGGCGCTAGACATACCTGCAGATACATAAAAGAGTGTGAGTACTTTAAAAAAAAAAAAAAAAAAAACTGAAAACATTACTGTGTTTCTTTTGATACTGTCTTTTCCCCCTCAGAACCTTCTCATATCTTCACAAACAAGTCCTTCTCTGATAACTCATTTTACAGAGCTGCTCTTCTTCTCTTCCTTCCCTTGTCTCAGGGGGAGCAATGGCTTTACTGATCATGTGCCACAACAGCTCCTGATTAATTCTGATAGACAACTAGCAGTTAGCAGGCACGTCATCATCATCGCCCTAGGATGAATAATAATCTGCCTCGCCATCTGCTCCCAAATTTATTTTTAACCAGTCATCGCTCCCTCCAGTGCGGCAAGCATGGCAGGAACGGCACCCTTCCCCCTGGAAGTGTGCTGCAAGGTGGTGGCAGGGGCCAAGGGAGGAATGTCCAGTTGCGTGCCACTGAGCATCACAGTGGAGAGGAAACAGGCGGATAAATGCAGGATTAGAGGGAAGAAAAACTGCTTCTTCTCCCTAGAGGCAGGCAACTGCCTGTTCTCCTCCAGCAGTCAGAGAGTGCCCCTCTGTTTTTGCTTTGGACAGGTTTGATAAAGTTAAATGCTCCAGGGTGGCAGAAGTAGGGGGAAGTGATGTATGTTGACCATTTACTGATAGGAATATGCATCTCCGCATGTACTGAGGACCATGCAAAATTTCAATGTAAAAGCTTTTTTGATCAGTTCACCTCTGAAAGTTAAAACTATACAGCACTCACAGACAATGCCCCAAGCGAGTTGTGCTGTTGTCCCCGCTAGTCTTAACCTACGACACTCCTTGTGAAGCACAGACTTGATTCATTAACTTCCTTTGAAGGAGAGCACCAAGATAGTACATCAGCACAGGAAGCTAGCTGGGAGCCACAGGAAGGAGACGAGTACAGGCTTGATGAAGTCGTAGGGCAGCGAGAAGGCTCATTTTGTAACTGCATGGCCCTGCTTGCTGCCTTCACGCTGGCTTTCGGGTACAGTAGTACAGTCCGGGAAGTGACAATTACTTTGTTCCTGTGGCTATGCCACTGCTGAGAAGTGCCGCCGCCACCAGCAAACTGCAGGTGGACAATGACCTATTTGGAAACTGATGTCATGTTGTAATAGAGACTTAGAGAGAAACCAGGTGGAGCCTAAAGCTTTGTACAGCTGGTAAAATGAGCTACAAAGCTTTGACATGTTGTCAGCAAGATCTGATTATTATCCCAGAGAAAATAGGGAACTACAAAAAGCAGTCTCTGGGATACGAACAAGAATTGTCAAATCTAAGAAGGACAAACACAAAGGGCAAAAAGAGAAGCTCTGAGGGATCTGAGAAAGAGCACAAACATAAAAGGACCTTAGCAGGTCTCCAGTCCAGCCTCCTGCTCAAACCAGGGCAATTAGACCTGGCTGCTCATGACTTGACCCAGTCATGCCTTGAAACCTTCCAAGGGTGGAGATTGTGCAACCTCTCTGGGCAACCTGCTGCGCTTGCTTGACCATCCTCATGGTGAAAATGTCTTATATCGGGTTGGAACTTCTTGTTTCAATTGATACTCATCACCTCTTGTCCTCCCACCAGGCACCACTGTGAAGATTCTGGCTTTGTCTTCCCGGTAATCTCTTGTAAGTGACAGCTATTAGATGCCATGCAGTCTGATGCTAGACAGTCCTGCAAAACATCCTCATAAGCAAACCAGACAGAAAGGCTAAAGGTGAATTGATCTTAAGGAGGATGCACGAATGAAAATTATTCTCAACAAGTAGGTATCAATAAGTTGGTATCTGCTGGGATAGCCCTATGAAGCGAGGCCTGATGACAGTTAATATTTTCCAGCAACTGGCAGGTAACTAAATTCTATTAATTTAGTTCACAGTTTAGAGGGCAGAAGAGGTTACAAATGCTTTGGAAGACAAGACTGCAATTCCAAAGGGAGAAATGCTTGGAGTAAGTATTATGAAATTCACTAGAGACAGGTAGAAAATACTGCACTTGAGTTTAAAAAAAAAACAAGGGAGGGGCGGTCATCAGAAGGGGAAAATTGTTTTGGCAGCTCACTGAAAAAATCTCAGGTTTGTAAGAGGACAAAACAAGGAACTAACAGTGTTGTGCTGCAAAAAAAGCAAAAGAAAATCTGTCTGCAATGTATATTAATAACTACGTCACGCAAAGCATGCAACAATAGTATGTTATCCTGGTTTATTTTGCCCTATGAATATCTCTGCTGATAAACCAGGTGCAGCTTCAGATCCCATACTTGAAGGTGGGGACTGACTGTAATGATTCCAAAGGAACAAAATGAAACAGTTTAACACATTTCATTAGGGAAAAATTGGAAAGACAGACTTTAGTTTGAAGGTGGTGGTGGTAAAGAACAGCAAATTTTGAATATTTAGTATGTTACACTAATGAAAATGGTGACAGACTGTTCTTCAATTTCACACATACACACAAAAGATTACTCACAGCTTTAATCTGGGATAAAAAACCTTTAGGTTAGGGTATTAAGAAAAACTGAGGATAAGCGGCACTAGAATATGCTAGTCATAGAGGTTAAATTTATCCTTGTTCAAAATAGGCTAATGGGCTATCTCTTCTAACGCTGCACTGTATCTGAAAATAGCCTTCAGCAAATTCTGATATGCAGGTATGTGTTGTCGTATACGCATTCCCTACTTTGTATATACTTCTCAAAGCAGAAACAAAAATAACATTTTTAAAGCTGCACTAAACAAAATCGACAACCAAGTAAGAAAAATTCAAACAGAACTTCCCTCCCACCACTGAGGGCTGTTTAATAAATAAGATTGCTGACAACAGCTTTCCTTGGAAAATTATCGTTCTGCTTCACAAACAAATGCTTCATCTCTTGTTTTAGGCTTTCTTCTGTACATTTTAATCAAAAAAAGGCCAATTTTAGGATATGTTTTCCTACTATGCTTATGCTGAAAGCCAGTAAGCCTGTAACTGAAGGGTACCAAACTGCACCCCACCTCTGGAGCCCTGTAGTCCTTAGAAAAGTAACCCGACAGTGGTATGAAAACAGTGTCCAGAAAGAACTGGTTCAATATGCAAACTCCAGGCAACAGTGTGGATACAGACAGAAAATCTGGCCTTTTTAGAAGACACTGGAATCATACTGCAAATGATCAGGTCAACTGCCCTTTTGCAAGCACAGCAAGCATTTGAGAGCTGCGAGATACACCTTTCCCTTGCTGCAGGAAGGAACCATGCAGGCTGCCCTGTTTGAGCGGTTGCATACCATAGTGATCCAAACCAGGGGGCTACTGCACACAGAGCCAGCGATCCACAGAACAGCTGGCCTGAGTAGCTGCAGGTCTGTGCTATGCTATGCTGTGCTGCATACAGCAGCTGGCCTTCAGGCCTGTGCTGCACATATACCCTGGCTGCAGGATAAACTTGGCCAGTTAATCATACCGGAGGCCTTTCCAGGCAGCTCTCACACTACCAGGTCTTTATCTTAAAGTGAAGCAGCATGCTCTCATGTGAACTTTCTTTGGCTCAACAGCAGAAATTATTAATAAAATTTTCTTCCAACAAAACTCCTGTAAGAACACCAAGACCATCACACTGGTGAACCCCTCCACATACGGGGTTCTCCACATTGTGCTGTCCCCCGACTGGAGGTCTGTCCAATGCTGAATAACATGGGATTCCCAGCATCAGAAGGGATGTATGATCATCCATTCTCCCTTTCCTTCTTGTTAGTTCAAATAAATGGTATTTTTCAATACCTCACAGAGTCTGAGTGCCTTTCTTACTGGGATCATAGCAAACACTCGTACTTAGCAAAAACAGCCTTACACGACTGACACAGACCATCTGCTAACCTGTTTAAGTGAAAGTAAAAAACACAGCTGTCACACTAACCAGTATTTCACGTCTGACTCTGCACTGAACATCTCATGCTCTTGTCCTGTTTTTCCAGTCTCCAACATATGCAGACTGAAAGAAGGGTATAAAATTGCAGGTTGATTCGTACGAGAAATTCTTAATCCTCACATGCATTTCTATTGCTGCTAGCACGCTCGCTTACAAGTGAGGCACTTACAAGTAAGGCACACACTCACCCTTTGGGATACTCTGGACAGAGTGAACTTGCCAATTTGAAAGTGGCCTGGGAGAGAGTTTAATCCAGTTTGAATTCATTTAAGTGCACTTTTAAATTGTTTCAGGGGTGAAGACAAAAATTTACAGATGAGGTATGTTACCAAAAGTGACCTTCACACTCAAAACACTGTCCAGAAACTGAGCCAAGACATTTGTGATCTCAGTTTGCTGTATGTGATTTTAACAAACCAAAAAAGAGCACAGTAGAATAATGACTAGCATAAAAAATACCTTAAGATCAAGTGATAGTGTTTGTTTTTATCAATAAAAGTTTTTTAAAAAATGAATATTTTTCTTAATGAAAACTAAAACCTATTATTTTTGTAGGACAGTTCAACGTTTCTCCTGGATTGGATTGTTCTTTACAAAAGAGAAGTTTAACGTACACCAGACCATATGCAATCTTAATTTTAACATGTGCCAGTTTAAGAGGTCTTCCAGAGTCACAGAATGAAACTGGCACTCATATGGTGCATACGACAGCTAGAAATGTCTCTTCCCACTGGACTTAAGACCCCTAAAACCAGACAAGAACATAGGGGCTACTAGTCGGCAGGGCTCCCTTCACAGGTGGCAGAGAGAAAGAAGCTACAGTACAGACTACTTCTGCCTCAGGTGTCCACGTCTGGTCTGTGCTCTAAGTTAGGGAAGACAAATACCTTGCCTAGTATCAATGCCCATGTGTGGGAGGAATCTCCCTCCCCCTCTTTCCCATTTATCCAGTTGTATTATTGCAATATTTTCTAAGATGCTGCAAATACATTTTCAAACAAAACTAGTGTTGAGGATAATTTTGGCTTCTTTCCAAAGTCTTCAAAAGAGTAGAAAAGTTACCTGCATCAGCTTACTGAGCTGCATTCTATTTTTATTTTAGCCGTATTAACTAACGAAGAGTGCCACCCCACATTTGATATTTTGCAGCACAGGCAGATGAAAGGTTTTACAGTTTCAAACTGTGACTTGAGAAAGAAAATAACAATACCCCAGCCTTTCAGATTTTCTCTAAGGATGAGAGTTTGGAAGCCTGAACTCAAGAGTCTCTTCCTGGGTTTTTCACCAATTTATTTCCAATTGGGAACACATCATGTACACGTCTATGCAACTTATGTTTCTATATGTTGTTTCATCAATGACTTGAAGGGACAGCGTACCCTCAGCAAGTCTGCTGATGATACAAAGGTGGGGGGAGCGGCTGACTCACCGGAAGGCTGTGCTGCCATTCAGCGTGACCTGGACAGGCTGGAGAGTTGGGCGGAGAGGAATCTCATGAAGTTCAACAAGGGCAAGTGTAGGGTCTTTCATCTGGGGAGGAACAATCCCATGTGCCAGTACAGGCTGGGGGTTGACCTGGAGAGCAGCTCTGCGGAGAAGGACCTGGGAGTGCTGGTGGACAACAGGCTCACCATGAGCCAGCAGTGTGCCCTTGCGGCCAGGAAGGCCAATGGCATCCTGGGGTGCATTAAGAAGAGTGTGGCCAGCAGGTCGAGGGAGGTGATCCTCCCCCT
>VZSC01019021.1:44093-60128 GCA_013398225.1 Steatornis caripensis
CAAATTCAGACAGGAATTTCAATGTTCATAGCTAATAACTGATTAGCAGCATGCTTAACAATACAAACCTTTATTTTTGGCTTTATTTCGTAATGCCTCAAGAAAAAAAAAGAAAGCAATGAATATATTACCTATATGCATTCCCAATTGCACATATTCCTCAGAAAACATGGTTAGCAAGAAACAGAATGAGCACTATAACTTGTGGAACATTTCTGTCCCTTCAAACATTTTAAATACAAATCTGTTCAACACTGGCATATAATGTTGGTTCTCCATTTCAGTTGTGCAAGTTTTAGATACACACCAGGCTCTCTGCACTTCTGATTAAGGAAAGCAATGACAACCAACATACAGTCTATGGGCAAGGAAGGACCCTTTAGAAGAATTTGCACTTGTGTTCCTCCTGCCATTTTTTTCCCCAAGAGTTGCTTTGTCGCAGGCAAATGTATCAGGCCACATTTAAGTATAACCACTAAAGTGTAGAGCCCTTGAGTTGGCTGTCTCGTAGGCCATGTGTCCACATTCAGAAAGAACATTTCTGAGACAATATTCCAATTCATACACCAAACCTTTTTGAAATGCACAATAACTTCAGACACAGTGGAAGACCAAGCCAAGGAGGCTAAGAGAAGCAAAGTATTTTCGTAACTTTGTAAGCCACACAGAAATCTCTGGACAAGTCTCCTGAATGCTATGCCTACGTTTCTCCACGTACTATACCAACATTATCTTTATCTACAACACTGACATGCGTACAGCTTCACAGCAGCTGGTCACTCTTTTGGAAAACCTGCTGTCGAACTTCTTGTACCAAAATTTCACATACAGTAGAAGGAACCAGCAACTTTCTATTAAAATGAACTTCAATATTGCTTTGAATTTGAGATTGCTGTTGGTAACCTCAAACCCATCCACCGCATTTTAAGAACCAGATTGAATCTGGCGGGGACACAAGGAGTTCTCATTCTTGTAACTGAAAGGAAGCAGATTTTGTGCGCTGTCAGAGCACGTGTGGATGGCAACTGCAAAAAGTATATGTTTGGCATGTAAGAGGATGGTGTGACTGCCAGCTATCAAGCATTTCCATTAGGGCACCTGCTGCAGCTTCACTTGGCATGCTCCTGGAAGCAACTCTGTCCTCGCAATACTTGGCTATTTTGAAAACTGGCTAGCAGAAACCATCTTCATTGCAGCCCCTGCAACACAATTCATCAGCTCACTACAGAAACCCTATCTTTCTCACTCACTCATACAAACTGGTACTTCCTGGTAAGCTGGGAAACCAGTCTGAACTGACATGGTAACAGAAAGAACAGCTGGAATGTTACCAGAGGGGAAGTTGTTAATTTTTCAGACAATGCAACAGATTACTGGAAAAGGATATTTATCCAAACTCAAAGATCAAGGCTCAAATCTACACCTCTTGAGTACAGAATTAAGTGGCAATAGGGACCATCTTTGACCTTCTTTTCGACACATGAAAAAATGAATTCATGCCTTTAAAGGGTGAAAAGCAAAATGCAAGAAAACCCCCCCAAACAAACAACAAACTCAAAACCAACCCGCCAAAATAATCACACACAAGAAAAAAAAAAGCACACCCCACCCCCAAAACCAGCCACCCACATCAATCTCAAAACACTTTACCAGACTGGCAAGAAAAAGACTCTCTTCCCTTGTCTTCCCACCCCTCAAGAGTAAGGGATTTCACTCTTCCGTCACAACTGCTTTTGGTCAGGTTATTCTCAAATTCAGGCATTGAAAAAATATCAAAGAACAGAAGATTACTTCACTAGAGATACTGAAAATTATGCCTGCCTCAGAAGGCATCTTCCTTTAACAAGAAGCAACTGAACTTGAAACACCTTACCTTGCAAGGTAAGGTATAACATCTTATCTTGTAAGATGTTACAATTTCTACTTCTGTCTGTAAAGGACCTATTTTTCATCCTCAAAAAAGTACTCTAAAGCTCCAAATAATCAAACCAAGTGAGTCAGAACTCCTCTAACCATGGAACTGGCTTCAGCAAACCATTCTGGGCCCTTTCCATTTATCTTCTAGAGTTTGTGTACAGCTTAGTAATGTTTACAAGACTTCTACATCTACTTGTATAAATCTCATTTTGTTCAGGGCTCCCAAAAGACTCCTTCAGAACATACTCATAGATGGACAAGAAGTTTCTGCTGTGTGCCTCCACGCAGCAGACAGGCAGACACATTTCCGGTGCATCTGATAGGTACACGCAGAAAACTGGAAAAAAAATAATCCTTAAGTCAAACACTTTCTCTTGAAGAAATACTAGATGACCGCAGATACTCTGCATTTCCACTTCACCCTCTAGAAATTGTGAATAACTGAAGCAAAGCTGATTGAATCGACATAATGAAGCATTTCATGGTAAAGCCACCGTTACCACCTATCTCTCAATCTTATAAGATTTATAGACTCATGAAGGATTCACACAGATGCCTATTACATTTCGCTGTTACTTACCATTTTTGACTGCTGCAACTATAGTACTACTATGCTACCTCACCACCCATCAGGCAACACTGACAACGCATCGACACCATGTTGGACCTGCAGCGTGCACTGGAAGACATATTTCAGTACAGGACAGACACACTCAGGCCTCTAACTTCTACCCTGATAGCACTCTGGGAGAAAAAAAGCCACGCTGTATTACTCTGTTCACACTTGAAAAACAAAGACACGAGCTTTTTCTAGCCAAGGACCAAGTATGGCTATACAAAGACAGTCCAGGGGCCCAGTCAGCAGTTTAAAATACATTTCTCTAGAGCACTGTATGCGATAGAAGCTAATAAGCTCTGCCAAGGGGTCACAGCAGGTTATCAGTGGAGAATGAGGCATGCAAGGTGCTCTAAGGACACAGCAGAGCTGTAACTCAGTTGTGAAACAGCAACTTGATCACAGCGTGTCATATATGTGCAGAATTGCCTACACATCTTTATTTCTCGCATGTAGTTTAGATAGCAAACTCCAGAAAATTCAAAAGATATCAACCAAATTTGCTTCTGCATTTCACAGTAACATTAATCTGCATTTCATGCTAGTGTTTCCCCTTCCAGCTGACCTGGGTTTGCAATTAGAGAAGGGGAGCAATTTAACATTTAAAGCCTTAAAATGAAAAAAAAAAAAAGAAGTACCTTCAGAACCACTTTATATTATCTAGAGGAACACCAAGTTGCTCATTCATCTCAATGTGCACACCATTTTTAGCCCAACTAAATTAAAAATACTGTAACAGAATTTGAGGATCCAAACACATTTGTCTTGAAAGGTAGATTAAACATTTAAAAAATGGACTGCGTGAGACATCAAATTATTGATCATTCAGAAGTGCCAGATGATTTAATACGTATGCAATATAAAATTGGAAAAGAAGAAAGGAATCCTTTCCTCTTCTCACTAAGAACTATTTCAGCTCCAGCTCCACAAGCTCCAAGCTGACAGTTCTTCCTTCTGTCCTACTGTGGATAAATTAAGCCAGACAGTAAGCAGAGAAAGATGCAACTGGACAGAGGGAATATCCAAAGGAAGCTCATTAGGAATTAAAGATTTTATTTTTTTCAAAAAGCTTCAACCAAGAAGACTACGCCAAAATACCAACTAAGCCAACATACTATACCCTCAAATTGCATCCAACAGCAGAGAGACTGCAACACAAGTAACAGGATTCTACACGAGCTCCTGATCTGACTTACAGATACCCATGCCTAAAAGGATGACACACTTTGCAGATGGTATTACCAAGGATGCAGTTTCAAAAGAACACCAAGTTACTAGAGTAAAAGATAGGAATACTGCAGTCCAGCTTTCATCACTGCAAATGGCTTAGCAATATTCACAGATTTTAGAGAGATGTTGCTGTTATCTATTTCAATTTGCAAAGCCAAGAGAAAAGTTAAAGTCATAACCTTTACTTGAAGGGCAATTATTTCCTGCACTTCTAATAATAAAATGTCCTATGCAGACAAAAAAAAAGGTATCAATACTGTAAGTCAGGGCATGCGTTTATCAGATACTTTTTTTAAATCTACGGGACACAGCACATCAGCCAGAGGTCAAGGTATAATACAACAAAGTGACCAGCCAGCACTATAAAGGCAACAGCTTTTCTGAGCTACTCCAGTGACTTAATAATCCTCTGGTATGATGTTCTGCACAGCACAGGCTCTTAACACTACCTTCACCTATTTCTCCACCAAGCTGAGAGATCCATGGGTAGACTAGATCGTTATCTTTCACACAGGGTGTCCAACCCACAGGGAATGAGTTCCAGTTACAGGTGTAACCTACACATCTTGTAAGTCATTCTAAAGAGTTATTCTACTTTTAGAAAAACATGCATTAATTCCAATACGTTTTTCTCAGTTTTTCCTTCCCTGTGGCTCCACGCCTTATCAAGCTGAAGCAGAGTAAAGCTGACAGGAATATCTCGAAGCCTTTGCCAGAAATTTGAATACAAACAGAGAAACTAAGCAGAGCATGGGCAGTTTCCTTCTGTTGGTGTTCGCCAAAAGCTCTCAGTGGCAGCACAGACAAACAAAATGTGCCTGTAAAGTAAAGAAAAATCACACTGATGGGTTTACATACACTTGGAAAGCTAACAACAATTTAAAAAAATCTTCACAGAATTTGAAGTTGTTCAAAACAGAATTGCTCTGAATCCTTTCATTTTCAGGGGAAGTTTCTGGTATGCCAATTTAAAAAAAGACTTTTTAAGTCCTGATTTTGGCTGGTAAAAAGCTGTAAATTGTTGTAGTAGTAATCTCATACAGCACATGCATTGCAGTACATGCTAGGCAAAGTTATTCAGAATGTCTCTTCTGAAAATCATTAAACTTTAGGACAAGAATCAACAGTATAAAGATGAAATAGGATTGACTACATAGTGTGAATATACAAAATAAATAGCTGTAAGTGATCTATTTTTCTATTGGCTGAAAGGGACAGAACACAAGAAGAGATGTACCAGAAATAGACACAAGAGCTCCACAAGAAAAGGCAAGACAAAAAACAGGTAGAAGGGGAAGCATAGGAAAAAATTAACAAAATAGCTAGGACAGGCTCAAAAGTAATTTCAATCAGATGAGGAAATTTTGAAGCTAGTGCAGAACTTGCCTGAGGAAGTGGAAATTCAAAACTAGAAGAGAAGACAGACGTGTTCTGAATGTCTCACTGGGGATGACGTGAGAAGCTAAGCACTCAGAAGAAAAGGCAGTAGCTCTAGAAGTCAACACGTAAGACCAAGGTAAAAAAAAAAAAACAAACCCAAAGACTAGTCAAATGTCTAATCTCAGTAACAGGACCCAAACCATACAAATGCTCAGCTACATATAGGCTGCCTGAACGTGATATAAGGTGCCTTGTGACAGGTACAGAAAACCAGCTTCTCTGAACACGTTACATGCAATTCTGATATTAAATACACAAGTAACATGTGAGAGCTTGACAGTAAAACAAGTGGGGTTAAAATGACATTCAAGGTCTTGTTTTCCATGCTATAAAACTGCTATTGCCACCTTCAATCTGTTCTTCTCAAATTAAATTTCTTATCAGCACACAGAATAAGAAAGGGCTCCAGATACACAGTATGTTACTATTACAGTTCATCTTCAAGAACAGTAAGATAGCTATATCCAAAATCATTCACCAAATCAAGAGCAAACTGTGGGAGGGCAAAGAGGAGACAGGTAATTAGCTGCTATGATTTCCAATAACAAGAGACTCCAGTGCTTACAACCGCAAATAAGAACATCCCAACAGCACCATCTTCCTGATTCACGTCACCTACTTATCTTCCATCTTTTTCTTTCCAGTATTGTTCACATCTTGTCTAACTGAGTATTATAGCGAGGACACAATACACATCAAGATTTTTATTCATAGTAATAGAAGTGAAAGAAACGCAGGACTGAATAAAAACATATTGCAAATGCAGAAGAGAACAGAGGAAAAACGACTTTGTCGAGCTTTGTATTTTCCTTCTAACATCAAATTCACCTGCTATGCTGGTGACTATTCTGATACAGTTCGGTATTTAGAATGCCTAAGGAAATCCAGGAC
Source organism: Steatornis caripensis (assembly GCA_013398225.1). Lineage (NCBI taxonomy): Eukaryota > Metazoa > Chordata > Aves > Caprimulgiformes > Steatornithidae > Steatornis > Steatornis caripensis. Next base: position 50,188 of record VZSC01019021.1, read on the forward strand.
TGAATAACTGAGTGTGTGAGGCACTGCGGGATCTCATTTCTGTCACTCCTTCACTTCAACCCCATTCTCCCTTTTGCGGTTTCTAGTCACATACTTTCCTTCAAAGTGACCTTGAATTTGACAGTCAACTCCAACACTACCGTAGATTTCCAAATACGATCAGGGCATAAGAACAGGATACATCAGAGAGACCTTTCCTAACCAGACCAAATCAATCATGCAACAGAACACATATCCAAGAGCATAATTTCCAGTTCTGTGACATTCAATAAATTAATCAACCCAAGCCCGTATGTATAGAGAAAAGACAGCTCCCTCTACTGGGTGAGACAATGCAGCTCCTCCTGGCCGCCTCCCCCCGAACTCCACAGAACAGACTTGTGCATGTTTAATTCTCCAATAATATTTTTTTTTAAAAATCTAATCCACAAGATGGTATCGAGCTGTTTAGATTACTTGGCAATTTCAGGAACTGGCTTACAGAAACCAAATCTCTGTAGTTTCTACATTTAAAAGCACAGAGAAGAAAATTCTTCCCATCAGTCTGTGTAAGAGCCCGATGAAGTAAAATCCTATCTCTAGGTGAAACTCTTGAAAACCCAGTGTCCTTTACATCAGTGTTCCACTGCCAGCCCAGGTCTGGGAATAGACAGAGTTCAGCAGTGTTATTCACAATATGCATTTAACATCTGGCTTTTCTTACAGCTACTCAAACTCTTTCTCATACATCCCTGCCTCAAGAGATAGCCCTTAACTTGTTTAAGTGAACGGCTGCAGTTTTCCACCTGCATGAAGCTTCATCACAACAGCAGCTGCACGTATTTGCTAGCATGCAGAACAAAGAGTGATGAAGTATCAGAGCACAGATAGACAGGAGATGATGGCATAAGTGAAAGGCAATGACCTGTATTTCTGGTGCTTATATTAGGATCTTCTAGGAAAACGACTATCTTTTTTCCTTTCTCAGTCATACTACCTGAAACACCAGGCTAGAAGTAACACTTTTCATTCATACAGCATTAGTGTTTTTCTTTCTGTACATCTCAAAACACTCACAAAAGTGGGTAAGAACTGTCCCCGCTCAGCCTGTAACAACCCAGTCTGCACAAATTCCCACCAAAGGCGCTGCCAGGTCAATAGGCAAACTGCAAATCTGCAACATCTTGAATAAGAAAGTCCTTCTTAGCTTTGCTACAATTTTACACAGCAAACTTTTGCAAAATAAAAGCACACTATGCCCAAGTTGTTTGCCTGTAAAAGTAGAAGTTACTGATACTGCTTTTTTGGAGGCAAGAGTAAAAACTGCCACTGAGGAGAAAGTGTGGTATCTGGAGATCTGTTCGAGCCCTTCATTTACAACAGATGGGTCTAAACCACATCCTTAGAGCTAGCAGGCACTCACTGGTCATACAACCAAGTGACTCCTCCAACACAACATGCGTTTCTTTTTACTTTTCAAAAAGATTCCTTTGTGAGTGGAAGCAGCAGCAAGACTCTAGTGTTTCCATTACCTTGACTTTCACCATCTGACAGTTTCTTTAACATTTCTTTAACATTACACATTACACTGTCCTTGAATTTCCTGCAAGTACCAGACTATATTTGTTCAACCTTTGACAGCATGGTAAGTTTTCAGAGCTTTTTTGGGTTGAGATGTTTAAGGATAGAAAAAGGGATGGAGAAAAATCATATAGTCCTTTTAAAAACAGAGAGATCACACTCTCAAAGTAACATTTACACCATTTAAAATTACCTTAGTGGCAAACCTGCTACTCTGTTCAAAAATATTTTTCCAAACTAATTGGATGAACAGCAGCCAAAGCACATCTATACCTATGTGCCCTGAAAACATATCCTTCTTACTATCAATTATTTTCTCTCAGCAAATACATTTCCACCTCCCAAAACCACCAATCACATCTTCTGATGAAAAAATAAACACCTCAGTTTATTTCAAAATTATTCATAAACAGACTAAAGCACAGAGCTAAAAAGGCCTCCATTTAACAGCTGGTAACCTGTAAGAAACAGACCTCTGCTAAAGCCAAGAGACAGACACAGATGCTATGGTAAAAATTAGACAGCACTACAGATCCAGCTTATGTACAGGCTTTTCACAGGCACTCTGAATTCACAAATTGCAATGGAATGACTACAGTCATGGAGAGATTCTGGAAATCTCCTCACCACCACTGATAAGGAAGGCTAAGAGCAGTAACTTCCTCTTCTAGCCCTTTCATTCTACAACAATTGCTCAGAGTGTGCATTTGAGTTGTAACTAGGAAAGAGAAGCAGAAGAAAACACAGGACATCTAAACCATCCCCATCTCTGACTGACAAGGACAAAAAGCAGACAGTGACACAGGATGTCTTTTAACAACAGATTGCCAATTTCAGTGCAGCTTGGTCTAGACTAGTGCAGAGGATGCCCTCCATGGACTAACAGACTTTGGCCCTGCAGACCTTCTAATTCACAAAATTTTATCTACATGGCTGCAGTCCCGGAGCAGCTCAGGTCAACCGTGACTAAAATTCACATGGCTCTCAGCTACCCTCCAGCAGTTGTCCTGGCATGAGTTTCAATGACTGGGAGAGGTTTATGTATAGCGCTGGTAAGGGTTAAAGACATCCTTGGAAAAGGATGGCTATTCACTGCCTAATAAACCTTGGTCCTCTACATGTCTTGTCCCCACAAGCTCCCTCTGTGAGAGACCCAAAGGTGTCTCAGTTCTTTTCTAATACAAAATTCCAGAGGAGCAGGAAACTTTATGCAGACAGCACAATCCACTGCAATACAAAGCTGCCATTCTCACTAATAAAAAAACCCTAACAAAATTGCCCACTTATTTACTCGGAATAGAAACAAGCAGCTATCTCATGGTTTGGAGAGAATATGAGACCTTCTTAACAGCAGCTAGAGAGCTCTATCCAAACTGGTATTCCATGTAAGAGCTCTTGAGAAACAACAGTATCATCATGAACTACCTAGATGAAGCTATCACTGACTTAGAAGTTACATGAAGAGAAATGGAATGTACAAAAATTCTAGACAGGTATGTTCTTATTGGAATTAAGTGAAGGTAAACTGGCTGTCTTGTTATTTGCATTAATACTGACAGAAACCAACTGCTGGGAATTGCTGGGAAAACAGCACTCCACCTTTCCTTCCATCAGCAAAACGCTCTGTGTGCCAGCGAATGACTTCACATTGTGGAGACAGCCAGTGCCTGTACTGCAGACAAACCCTTGGTTGACCTCATCAGTTCCTGGAGCACAGGCCTTGCTGCCAAAGCTGAAGCCCAGCGTTACTGTCTTCTGCATGTCCTCAACAGCCAGTTCTTTGCTCTCGGAACTCACCGCCCACAAAGACTACAAGGATTCACCCGCAAAGTGTTACAGGTACCCTTGGGACAAGTGTCTCGTACTACCCACTATGTTTGTTCTCTGCACAGGCTCTCTACTCTCTCCTTACTGAAGCAGACTGCAAAAGCACTGCTCCCCTGCAGCCCAACACCCACGACTGTTGCTGCCACAGGTGATCATTACTGTAGAGAGAGCATTGTAGTTTCTACACTCAGTGGTAAGTGCAGAAGAAAATCTGTGCTAGCACTGCTGGTTTTAGTGCTCCATGAGGGAGCAACTTCTACTCTGAGAGCTGTGCTGGATTACAACAAATGACTGTTACTTAGTGGATTCTGCTTCTGTAGTACTAAATATCATTTTCATGGTTGTTCAAGTGAAAGAAGTTTCACAGTTCTTGATCTTTGGAGGCAGGAAAGAGGGAAAATGAATTGCTGAACATTTGTTGGGTATTTGGCCTTCTCCAAAGCAGATTAGACATCAGTAACCCTAGATTAAAAGCTTCACTAAACAGTGAATTTTTACAGTTTCTCATTATGGTACCTGACACAAAGCATCACACTCCAACGTTTCCGAGCGCTCTTGAGAGTTTTGCTCTTCCATTTTTTTGGAAAAGTAAGATCAGGACAAATAATTCACAGAATCACAGATTTGCAGAATGGTAGGGGTTGGAAGGGACCTCCGGAGATCAACTACTGCAACCCCCCTGCTAAAGCAAGTGCCCCCAGAGCAGGGTGCACAGGACAACATTCAGGTGAGTTTTGAATATCTCCAGAGAAGGAGACTCCACAGCCTCTCTGGGCAGCCTGTGCCAGCACTCTGTCACCCTCACAGGAAAGATGTTTTCCCTCACGTTCAGGTGGAACCGCCTGTGGTCCAGTTTGTGCCCATCACCCCATGTCCTGTCGCTGGGCACCACTGAAAAGAGTCTGGTCCCATCCTCTTGACACCCTCCCTTTAGATATTTATCATCATTGATGAGATCCCCTCTCAGACTTCTCCAGGCTGAACAGATCCAGGTCTCTCAGCCTCTCCTCATAAGAGAGATGTTCCAGTTCCCTCATCATCTTTGTTGCCCTCCGCTGGACTCTCTTCAGTAGTTCCCAGTCTCTCTTGAACTGGAGGGCCCAAAACTGGCAAAATTCAAAAGGAAAAATTAAAAAGCAAAGAAACCAATTCAGAAGGTGGAAGCCTAATACCCAAACCCTGCTCCCTGTCTTCCCCCCAAAACAATCCCACATTAGGCTAGCAAAATAGGATCTCGTCAGGTGCAGTTGTTCTTCCTTTTCTTCCCTGGCACAGAAGCACAAAGTGTTTGGACTGCCCCTGCAGACAATGACACCCAGAAAAGATTCCTATTTCATATGCATGAGACAGATATGCACCTCCACTGAGACTGAGACACACACTTGAAAAAGAATCTTGTTTACGCCCAACCACAGACAAGCCTGTAATTAATTTCTTTTAACTTTCATGAGACTGCTTTACACTGGGGAAACAAGGTTGTGCAGTATAATGAACTGGCTAGAAGAAAATTAAACAGTAACAGCTCACTCCTTGCATGAGCATCTCTAAAAATTTTTTGCATACCAAAGTCAACTATACATATGCCTTCTCTGCTAACTACCAGTAAGTCAGACAGTTTACAGGCAAGACCAGGTTATCCCGAAAAACCATGAGCTTCCAACAAGGACAGACTGCTTATTCACCCTTGAATTCAATTGCGGTAAGACCTTAATTTCTCTACAGCTTGTCACTCAAGCATTTTACCAGCATTACTATTTGCTTGTACAGACCCTGTAAGTCTGTATACATTACTTTGCTGTTTTGATCAAACATTTACCACCCGCAGAAACAGAGTACCCTCTAGCACAGGCCAAACTCAAGAGAATTTTCCTAAGACTGTTTGCTTAAAGTCCAGCACTTACAGGCAAAGCAGAAAGCAAGAGCATTCCGTTACCTGCACTCTTACCTGTCCTGGGGTCAAACAGCTGGTTGGCCTCCAAGTCTGTGAAAGTGCTGAAGCAAATGGGGCATTTAAAAGATGCGCGATTGGTGGAGTCTCTTTCATCCGTCTCAATCCTTCTCCTCATGTGGTCCAGCTTGTACTTCACTACATTAACCAGAAGGCGATAGTTGATGAAGTAGTAATTATGTCGGGTGGTTTTGCCATCTGGAGCCGTCTCTACCCTCATCCTGCATTTGATGAACTTGTCACCCTTGAGGGTGTTGAGGACTGCCCGCAACTGCTTCCTATCAAACTTAAGGAGCTCTAACATGTCCTCTTCCTTCACGCAGGGGTTCCTGATGAGAATGTCCAGAGCCAAAGCATGTTCAATGCCATAAAAGCCACGCACCACATATTTGGCAAGGCGTTTGAGAGCTGCCGGGACCTCAGTAAGGACATCTGGGTCAGTCATAGCAGGTTCAGATCTTGAGTGTCATGTATACTGCAATGAAAAAAGGCAGATGGATTCTTAGCTAGTCTTCTGACTTCAGAAGTTTTGATTTATCTCACTTAGAGCTAAGAAAAGCATGGGGTGTTTTCCATTTCTCTTTCCAAAGCCCTGCACTGTCTCCTTAGGTGTTAATAATGCCAATGCTACAGAAGTAGAGTTAGGAAATGGTACCTCCCATTCAAAACAAAATGATGAAAAACTTAAAGTGCACAAGAAATTAGTACCACAATATACAGCAGATTTCATTTCTACTCTGTCACAGACAACAGAGCTGGAATAAAAAAGCTGAGCTCCAGTAGACAGCTTCAGCATTAGCTGAGACTTGTAGCTTGGGAGAACCAGAAAAAGGCTATAGCAAGAAAGGTCCTCGGACAGCCCAAGAGTGGAGCAATCGCATGGTCCCAGTTGATGTCACTGAACCACATTGTAAGCAGCCCTGCCTGCTTCTACTCCTCAGACATCACTGGGCAGAGACACGAGGACAGCTTGCTAGTACTGACTGCTATGCACTAAGCTGCACCATGAGAACACACAGACTTACTTTCTGATAAACAGACCTTAGTCAACAGTCTGCAGCACAAAAACTGTTAGCATGACCAACTCCAACATGACAGATTGCTTCAGCCTGGATCTTACATGAGCAAACAGGTCCTTCCAAAGGACTGATCTTCACTTACAGTGTCTCAAATTCAGGCCTTGGAAACCCATGCATAATATAGCACAATACAAGAAGTAAAAATCAAGACTTAGTGAACATGAAGATACTGTGTATTTAAAAAGGAAAAAGTATTCCATGAAATATCCTTTGAGTTACTTATCACAACTTACCATGCTGTCTGTGACTAGGCAGTAATTTCTAAAGAAATATTGTATTTTCACTTTGTCTTTCTTCACCTTAGCATCAAATGGCACAAATGGTCATGACAATTACATGCTTCTGTGACATACATGGGATCATATATAGGATTGTATCGTGCAAGGAATTCCTCATATGGTCACTCCTACCACAGACACAGCCAAAAATGAAAACCCAGCAGAAAACTAACAGCACTGACTCTTCTGAAGCAGTCAGTTTTATCCAGTGGAGAGAAAAAAGCAAGCAACTCCATAAGGCACAGAGCAAAGGCTTACTGTCATTTCACAGGGTGGTTTTGTGCATTTTCCCTCCGCTCTTTCAAGTCTATACATGTGTAGGCAATAACATAATTCCCTCCCACTCATAATGTGCTTGGATTTCCATGTATGAAAGGCTCAAGATAAGCATGAAGTATTATAGGGACTTCTGAAATACCCATTCAGGGGGTTGTACTTCCAGTTAACTTCAAATAAAACTTTGAATAGTCTTTTCCAATATGGCACTTCTATGCTAGTTTAGGATATGAATAACCATTTCTTAAGCAAAAGGTTCCTTCAACTGAAGAAAAACGCCACACAATTAGTTTGTTCATCATTGCTAAGCAATTTTTATCTGTGAACTAATATCAGAAATATTTCAATTTTCACTTCCATTAGATGTTCCGCACACTGTGTATGTATCTCCTCGGCATTCCAGTCTCAAATAAAGGAAAGAGGAGAGTGACAGCAGAAGAAAGGATCTGGATGGGTATCCTATTTTCTTCATCAGTATACCACCTGTAATATCCTTTTTGACAAACACCATTATAGAGCTTTTCTATACTCCACACACTAAGACATCCTCCTGAAATCACCAAGCTCTACATGTAACCAAGCAGCTGATGACTCACTTCCATCAGCTAAGACAACTCAAAAATCTGTGATCATTTACCACAGTAGCCTGCTTGGATTTTATTTTTTTTTTTTAAAGAAAAGAAAGACTACCCTCTCAAAAAACTTTAAGCAACATTACCCATTGCAGCTTTACTTCTCTCCAACCCCTACTCTCTTCTGCAACTGAGGAGGTGTGTTCCTCTCAAGGGTTATGGCCAGTGCAAATGCAAAGCGATTATGCTGCAGATTGTGGAGCTTAACAGTAAGTAAATTAAGATTATCCTGTCTTTTCTGCCTTTTGGGTAAGAAAAGGACCACTTTCATTCTTTTCTTTTAAAATGCTTCCCTGCTTGAGCTTTTCTTTTTCTATAACTTGGGCCCAAATGGTATTCACAGTGCTCAAATTGAAATTAACTGAACAACATTCATTGACTGCTGGTGTGCAGGCTAAGAATAACTTACAGAAAACAATGCTTGGATGTTCAGCTCCAGCTTCCCTTCAAGGAAATAAAATTAAAACATGTTTATCATGGCATGAATTAGCCGTGAAACAAGTTATTTCTAGAGTCAGTTAGCTTTCTTTTGCATGCCAGATACATAATGATTCATCTCACACAAAGGACAGTTTTATAGAACTTTGTGTTAAAGTGTTAGCAATAAAGGATGTCCCATGATGAGTTAGCTATACAGTATTTTTGAATCTCTAAGTCAGACACAAACTGAATACTGTCACAGGACATTGTCCTTGAAAATCATTTTCATTCTGTTGGTATGTTTACAGTCTTTCAGTCACTTAAAGATAAATCTTACTTTTGACTGTATCTGCCAGCAACATACTGATAATATAAAACAATGTCAACGCAGAAGCTGGCCAGAAGCCTCTATTTATTCAAATTGATTAAATCTTGTTCAGAGTTTAAGCACAGTATAACATTCATGTAAAGATCAATTTTAAATAAAACCTTCACCTCAGAAGAGATTTAAAAAGTCAAATTTCGAAAGTCAAAAGGTTTTTAAGCATTGATCTCAAAACCAAGCAAACAAAAATTATCTCCTCACCAATTCACTGCCCCCTTAGAATTGCTTGCAGAAGAACTTGGCGACACAACTTGCAGTGGGCACACTGACCTTCAGAACATCAGGTGTAATAACAAAAAGTGTTTTTAAATAAGCACATCTCACTCTGGATACCTCATCTGAGAGCTAATGGAAAGCATTTTCTCTGCAAGAATCTCATTGATAAGACAGCTGCAGATTTCCACAGCTATTTTCAAAACAGGTTAAGGTACAATTTCCTGAATAACACAAACAGTTTGAACTGACACCTACAAGGGACCAGTAAATAAAACTACCTCTAAGAGTATATACTTTTCCCTTGGTTTTCAGCAATATTTAGAGATTTAATAATATTTCTTAGTGTCAATCACTCGAAAATACTTTTTTTATCTAGTGGGATCAGGAGCTTTTATACAATTCTTTCTTCTCCTCTACTGGAGATTTTCAGTGATGTCCAAATCTCCAATATCCCCAGGTAATAGTGAGGCATGGATATATGGAAATACAAGCATTCTGAGAACACCACAAACCATTCTTTCCCATTAATTTTCACTTCAAAAAGTTGATTAACATGGATTAAATTCTAAATTTCATTGTTGCAGAATACAGCCTTTGGGCGAGACAACCAACTGACTAGTGTTAGCTTTATGAAAGAAAAAAAAAAAAGAAATAAAGCCACTAAAGAACACCATTCTCAAGCTTTGCTACATGAAGGTCAACAATGCTGAACACAACTAACTTAGCTCTAAGAATGAGCGTGGACACATGTTCAGCAAACACCAGATTTTATACTACATTGAGGCCTAATGCCAAACTGATTGAAAGCAAGGGCTTGAACAAGATCTGTATAGTTGGATGAAAGACATTTTACAACATCATTCTTGATAATCATGTTCTCACGTAAGCTACATAATACACAACGATGGCACAAGAACGAGCATATACCACTGTCAGAACTCACCAGGCCAGGGTCTAACAAATTGTTTCTCTAGGAGAAGCTGACATCTGGCCCACAAAGAATTCCAGGCTACTGCATGAGCTGCAAATCCTTACTACCTTTCACCAGGCAAGAAAGACAGTGATCCAGCTCACAAGTTGTAATCCAGTGCCACAAGAATATTAATACAAAATTCAAAAGCAGGAGACTTTACCATTGCATCCTTGAACAGTGATTTCACCTTCAATTGAAGCAGTAAGTCAAGCCTGAATTAATTACGTGTCAAAGAAATACAGTAACATCTCCTAACAAGTTTTTAATGGACGTGCATGTTTCATAATAATGTCTGTACTGACCTTAATAATGTATGAGCATCAAGGGACATTGCGGGGTGGAGGGGG
>VZSC01019021.1:66164-82801 GCA_013398225.1 Steatornis caripensis
GCGCGCGCGCGCACAGGGAAGGCGGGGGGTGCCCCCTTCCCTTCCCCTCAGCCGCGGAGCCGGGCGCGGGCCCCCTCCGGAGATGCCGAACGGCGCATGCGCGCCGCTCCCTCCCTCCTGCCTTACCCCTCCGCCCGCCCGCTGCCTAAAAGCCGCCCGGCGGGACCCCCGGCTGCCGGAGCTGCCCTGCCCGCCTCTCGTCGCCTACCCTGGGGCCGGGCGTGCGGGCGCACCCGCTGCTCCTCGGAGCTCCGCTCCGCCCCTCCCTTCCTCCTTTGCCCCGGCCGGTGGACGCTGGCCGGTGGCCGTTACCCGCCGCCACCGGGAGGAGGGCGGCAGTGGCGGCGGGGGGACTATCCCCTTCTGTTAGTGCTTCTGCCCGTCAGCCTTCGGCCGTTTTACCTGCCCTTGCCCGATCTCCTAGGGGCTGTCCTCTGTGTGCGCTTGCAGGTGTCGGGAAATCTTCGCTCGTTCACCTCTTGTGCCAGAACCAGGTGCTCGGAAACCCGTCCTGGACAGTGGGCTGCTCGGTGGACGTTCGAGTAGGTGACATGCCGGGCCTCTCGGTAGCCCTTGCTAAAATCGTGCGAGGGAAAACAAGGGATTCGACATTCTATCTTTTTTTTTTTTTTCTTAATTTTCATTACTTACCGCCCCAGAAAGAAGAGTGTTTTGATGTTTTGTTGTGCTGAGTATATAATCTTTCGAAGCAAATTGTATTAACTGTGAGCCAGGCACTTGTGTGTGAGCAAGTTTCGACCTTGCAAGGTTGTTTAAAGCAAACAAGAGCTGTCATTTGTAGCACCTCTCCTTACCACAGTGGCCACTGGTGTGTTACAAGTCATGGAGAGACAAGTTTAGGTCAGAAGGCGCAGAATTTAAAGCCTGCTTCCCTGAGAAACAGTTAATGCACAGCTAAATTGTCAGCCAAACATACCGGGGGGAAAACAATTTGCTTGTTTAATTTGAGGGTACTGACCATGACCATAGAGTTGCTTCTCTCCCTGTCTGCTCGTTGCAGGCCGTACTATCAGAGGAATCACAGAATGGTCAGAGTTGGAAGGGACCTCCGGAGATCATCCAGTCCAACCCTGCTGCTAAAATAGGTGCCTCTAGAGAAGGTTGCACAGGAACGCATCTGGGCGGGTTTTGAATACCTCCAGAGAAGGAGACTCCACAGCCTCCCTGGGCAGCCTATGCCAGCACTCTCACCCTCTTGATGATGAATCAGGATATTCATCTAGCAGTTTTTTGGCCCAACCTACAATCCTCGTGGGATAGTGATAAATGCTTTCTTCTTTCATTGCTTTTTTTGCATTCTCCTTGGAATGCATTGCCATAGGTTAGGAATATATTTCCAAAATTTAGGGAAAGAAACATGCCAGTCTGTTTGACTGCGGAGCAAAACTAACAAGCAGATCCAGGGGCAAAATTGTTGATTGATTAATTTGGTTGAGATGTCAATGAGAACTTGGAGAGTAAAAAGATGTGGTCAGTTGGAATGCAATATGATCACCTGTGTTAATATTATTTCAGTACTACCATGTGGGTTTCAACAAGCGTAAGAAGTCATGATCTTACTTTTTCATTTGCTTTAGCCACGTGCTCTTTCTAAGCACATCATGAGGCGTTAGGTTTGTTAATACTGAGGTGAAAAGGATATTCCTCGCTGACTCACCAGGCTCCATCTCATATAAGAGCTATTGTATCTGTTGGCCACATTTGACTCATTCCATCTCTCTTCTACTTGAGACATTTGAAATTGTGTCAATGTGAGAATTTACAAATTTCTGTAAGTACAATAATACTTTCAGCTGAATGTGTAAGTGTTGTGTGGATTAACTCCTGTGAGCTGGTGCTGTGGTTATGCATGATGTGAATTTTTCATCAGATCCATGACTACAAAGAAGGAACTCCGGAAGAGAAGACCTACTACATTGAGCTGTGGGATGTTGGAGGTTCGGTGGGTAGTGCCACTAGTGTGAAAAGCACACGAGCAGTATTTTATAACTTGCTGAATGGTAAGTTTGCTTGGTGTAAATCTGATTTTGTCACTGTTTCTGTTACAAACTGTGTCTTGGTTCTGGGGCAGGATTCCTTTAAGTCTGGCTAAGGGCTACATTGTTCTCTTTTCTGGTCCCAGTACATTTACACAGGAAAAAAACTGATACTGTTTGTAGGCAGAATTTTATGGATTCAGTTTTGAACTGGACAGCTGTTTTAGGCAAACCTGTGCAGATGAGCTTCATCATCCTTTCACTTAAGTCTTGTGCAGCTGGTGCAACAGGGAGCCTTCAAAGTTGCAGTGGTGTCCTTTCCAGCTACACTTACAGACATAAGGGTTGCCTTCACCTTTCCGGGCCTGATATACATGCAGAAATATGATTTNCTTCATCAGCCTTTCACTTAAGTCTTGTGCAGCTGGTGCAACAGGGAGCCTTCAAAGTTGCAGTGGTGTCCTTTCCAGCTACACTTACAGACATAAGGGTTGCCTTCACCTTTCCGGGCCTGATATACATGCAGAAATATGATTTATATGCTCTTGTCTGTTCAGCTCCAAAACCTACAGCAGGGAAATAATATTTGAATTTATATGAAGTTAAATAGTTGTATCCTACCCTGGCAAATTTGAACTGTTCTCTCATAAAATTGCAGTATGCTGATAACCATCTTGCCTCCGCTCATTTAATTTGTTAAACTATTTTTAAGAATTTAATCTTGCAACTTGCTGTATATAGAAGGTATTTTATGCTTTCTGTTGAGATACTGACTTAAAGGCCTAGTTGTTTATCTGTACCACTAATAAGAGAAAATAAGAGATTATGAACTTCACAGTGCAGTATTCAGTTGTTAATTTTTGGCATCCAAGGATAGGTCACTAAAATGTATACCAGATTAACAGCTGCTTCTGAAAATCTGTCTGGAATGTTCTGCTTGATTCTCTTTTCTTGTTCCAAATCATTTGAGGGCCTTTAAATAATGTGTTAATCCATACAATAAACACTTTTGCTCAGTGATTATTTAACTAGTTATTTCTTCCTCCTTTCCCGGGAGGAAAACTGTGTGTAGGTACCTCTTGCTTATATTCTTAACCAGACCTCTGTAAATAAGGTTTGAATTGAGTCGTGCCCTCAGAGCAAGCATCTTTGGTATATGAAGAAAATTGATTTCTTTTTGACACCAAATCCACAGTATGCCAGTGAATGTGGGTCAGCCTTGGAAATGTCCCAGAACAGCCCATTAGGAGATGAAATCTTGAACCTATGTGTCTGAATTATAATTGAAAATGTTAATAAAATAGAGTTATTTATCTCTGCTGCCCAAAAGATATTACTAGGCAGCTCGCATATGCAAACTGTTGACTTTGGTAGTTAGCCTACGCTCTGATTTCTTTCATTAGATAAATTCTTTCATTTGAGCTTGTCTCTGATCTGATTTAAGAAGAGAAGATGAATGCATCGTTCTGCCTGACTGCTTGTGCTTTCTGGGCTTGCAGTGGTCTGAAAAACCTGAGATCTAAAGACAGTTAATATTTGGTTGTGGCAGTATCTGTATAGACTGTCAGGGAGACCTGGTTGTTGACCAGGTTAGGTACAGTTTGCTTTTGGTTTGACCGCAGGTCTACTGCTTTGGTGGCCTTGCATCTGGTGTGTGGACTGTGATAGCCTAGGACAGTGACTAGGCAGTAAGGCTGTGGGTTGCAGGCCTTAATGAGAGAGGAACATTTCCTTGAGTCGTCATTGGTCCTGCCTGTCCTTTTATGATGTTAACACAGTCTTTTTCTGCTGGTGCAACTGTGTAGGTTTTTCAGTGAAGCAGATGAGGGAACAGACCAATCAAAAACATAACTGAGGAAGAGTGTCTGGAGGTGGAGAGTGTTTCCTGCGGATTATGCAGCAGTGCCTCTGAATCTGTTGCTGTAGGCCAAGTTATGTTGTATCAGGCTATTTCTCTCTACGCTGGGGGCGGACACGCAGTGGAGTTGCCTTTTTATGCTGTTACTGTGATAATGCTTTGAAATAGGGCTGTGGTTGTGATATGCTGGGAGCTGTCATAGGAGAGTGTGTACACAGTTGTGTGGGGTAGTGGAGAATGTTTGTGGAGAGGTGTTTTGTTCATAGTGTATACAGGGGGTGGCACCTTTGCGAGGTAAGGTGAAAGATTAAATTAGTGAGTTTTCTCCACCTGTAGGCTGTGAAGTGTGTTGAGAATGAATCCTGCTGAAGATAAGGGCTATAATTCCATTTTGTCCTTGAATTAATGCTGGTTTAAAGTCTGGAGGAAGTGGGAACATTCCACGGGTTGCAGAAGGTGTGAATAAATAGAAGAAATCTGCTAGCAGGAGTTAGTAATTGAGTTAGGAACTGTGGTTATCAGAAGTGGGTGTCTGTTAATAGCAAGCTAGGAAGCTTGGCTGGCTGTTTTTCTACCTCAGAATTTACAGTTTGAAGGATCATGGTAATGAAAAATGCTAGAAGCTTAATCTTAAATACATGGAATCTTAGTAATTCTCATTTCTACCAGCCATTTGGTAGACTGTGAAAGTTTATCAGAATCTCGTTCCCTCTTTGGATACCTTCCCAAGTATGTGGCATTAGTTCTTGAAAATGCGGGAAAGCAGTAGAGCTCTTTAGACTCTTTGAAACAAAGAAACAGCCTTTAGACTTCACAGATAGTGTGACATAAAGGTAGTTATGTTTACCATTTAGGCAAAACAGAGAAAGGCTACGTTTTCTGCTGCAGTAATACAGAGTTTTAGTATCATTAGGACTAGACAGAGCAGAACCAGGGAATGCCTGCAAGCTTCTTGTGGATTAAACTCTGAGGTGGCTGTTCATTTCCTGCTTTCATGAGATTTTTCTTTTAGCTCTTAGCCAATTCCTGATAAGCAGCTTTAAAAAAACCTGTTGCATACTGATATTTTCAACTTTACTCATCTACTGTAACTGAACCGGTTATACATCCCTTGCTTCATTCTCAGATGTCTGGGAGCATGCAGATGTCATTTTGGTAAGATGAGGAAAAAAAAAATCTATCATTAAATAGCACCTTCCTGCCTTCTCTTTCACTTTAGGCATAATTTTAGTGCATGACTTAACCAACAAGAAATCATCCCAGAATTTATATCGTTGGTCTTTAGAAGCACTCAACAGAGATGTCACTCCAACAGGAGTACTTGTGACAAATGGGTGAGTGAAAAACTTACATGCAGGGTTAAGACACAGTAATTACAAGCTGTTACAGAAGTCTTTGTTCATCCATAAGGCTACTTGAAGTCCACACAAAGTTAGATATGGCTAGACTTCTAAGAAAGAAAGAAAAAAATGGGCAGTATCAAAGAAAAATGCTGTTCTTTTTGTTTTACACTGCAATCAGACCATTCTGCCATCAGATTCCTAAACTGTGTGGCAGAGACCCTCCTTTAAGGGAAGAGATGTCTACTGTGTCGCTCATTTGTCTGAGGCTTCTGTGAGAGTAGGTCCAGTCCCTGATACCTGAAGACTTGTGTGTCTCTACTGAGATGTGCAAAGCCCTTGTGCAGGAAGTGCCATGGGATGGCGTGTCTCTGTTGCAAAAGGCTTTCCCTCCATCCACCAAGTCTGAGGAAGATCACTTAATTATTTTTTGTTTTGGGTAGTGGGGGAATTATTTCAGGAGTGTGGCTAAAAAATGCTTAGAAAACTCTGCTTAAACAGAATGTTCATAATTAGCTTTCCAACATCTTGTCAAGTATTTCCTCCTGTATCCCGTGCTCCTGTTACACAAGTAGTCAAGGAGGTTTTCAGGTCATTGATAAGCCTTACATGTAAGCAGGGAAGCAATAATAAGGGGTAGCTTTCTTTGGGAAGAGTATCAATTGTTTATCTGCGTGTTCTGCAGTAACATGGGAGAAGGGAAAGAGGGATTGCATTATACCAACTGCAGGTTTCTCCAGTTTTTCTACATGCAGGTTCTTCATGATTGTTTTGATTTTCAAAAGCTTAGCTTCTGTCAGTGACAGATACTTAGGCACTAGCAATTGCTTGGTCAAGCTGTTGCTGTTGGTTGTAAAATTACTTTCTAAAAATCTTGATTCACGTAAAGAAGTCAAGTGATTATCCTAGCTGAGGGGAAGCTGGATTTGTGATGACATTTAATTGCAATATTATTTATTTTATAAAGGCTATTTGTGATCATTATTCATATCTGAGTCAAAGCTTGTTGGAATTCACCTTATAGTGATTTCCTTTACTTCAATGTAGAAGAATTAGTAACTTGCCGCCACAGAATTGTTGTTGCAACCCTCTGTGATCTAAGGTGGAAACTGGTAGTGTTTCACAGTTGCAATTTATTTCATTGTCCCTCCTTAAAAAGTCTGTGTATGTAGGAACTTTAGATGTTCAGAGACACCAGCTCCCTGATCTGTATCTGATGATTGCATACACTTGGTACAGTACTGGAATTCCTGTTTCTTTCCTGCTTGTGTTAGTATTTCTTCTGTGGTTCATCTATGCCGAGAAGAAATCCAGCTTGTGGTTTCTTTCCTCATTCCTTTCGATCCCTGTGTAGCGACTTAGATGCAGAAGCCCTTCCTTAATTTACAGATACAGCACATTCTCACTTAGATAAATAACGACCCTTAATAAATAAATAACAGTTATTTGAAAGGGTCAGGGGAGCTGATGGCACCCCTGTGCCCACTTACATGACCATCGCTTCATTCAGGATTGTATTTGTTTCCCTCATCAGTGACTATGACCGTGAACAGTTTGCTGATAACCAGATTCCACTGCTGGTAATAGGAACTAAGCTGGATCAGATCCCAGAAACTAAGCGGAATGAAGTTTTGAACAGAACAGCTTTCTTGGCTGAAGATTTCAATGCTGAAGAGATAAATTTGGTTAGTATCCTTGTCACCAGTGTTGTTGTTTTTCTTTATATGGGAGTGATTCCAATTTTTAGTAAGTAAAGACGTTATTACAAAAATAGGGCTTTTGTAGATTTTCTTGGTAATACTGGAGTTGTGCACATTTTGGTTGACTGTCCCCCTTGCTTGGTGAAACCATCGTCTTTGTTTCACTATAGGGAGGGATAGGGGGGTGTTAGATAAGGTCACCACAGCTTAGAATTGGTGGTTGGGAGTTAAGTTTTCTTTTCCCTGTTCTTAATTCCAACACAGACTATCTTTGAATGAAACATCAGGATCACTTTATTTATACATATGTATATATAATGTGTATGTATATATGTGTAAAAATACTAATGTGCTGTGTGAATGCTTGTATGTACACACACATGCACGCGCAATCTCATGTGTAGCCCTTACAAATTATTAGCTGACCGTATAGCTGGTTGCAGAAGGAAAATGTGGAGCACATAGCGGGGTACTTAGAATTCTCTAGTTGATTCACAGAACAGAAGTCGGCCTTTTCTCTTAAATGACTGTGGAGCAGAAATCAGCAGATGCACAGTGTTTTCCCTAGCTGATTGCATGTGTGTGTGTCAGGGGAAAGGCAATGTCGATTTCCACATGTGTGGCTTCCTTGCATTGATTTCCTTGTGCTTGGTTAGTTGTTGTCTTGTGTGTGTTCTAGGATTGTACCAATCCCCGTTACCTGGCTGCAGGTTCATCCAATGCTGTCAAACTAAGCAGGTTTTTTGATAAGGTAAGTCAAGTCAATTTCATTGTGTTTTATTGTTCTATGTATTGAACGCTGTCTGTGATTTGAACATGGAAGAACAGTTAGCTGCTCCTTTCGTGTTCCACTTTTTGAGTTGGTTCAGGCCAGGTGTGGGGAGGCCAAAGACTGGTCTGCTTTTGGAAATCTCCAGAAAATAGCTGATTTGCTTGAAGGTTTGATTCTTGATCTGCATCGAGCAATGAAAAAGAACTCACAAAACTGCAAAGGGACTGCATACGCTTTTCGAGTCCTTTGGCAGGCCAGAGGGTTAGCAATGTGGGCAGTACAAGACTATGGTTAGCTCTGTTGATTCTGCTTAAAGCAAACTTTAGAGAGTTAAGAAATTTGGCATATTACTCTCCCTTCCTGGACAAGAGAGCATCAAGGCCTACTGGGAAAAATGACAGAAGGAATGCTCTGGTTTAAGCATCCCCTGGACAAAGAGATCATAGTGGAGCAGGTCACCTTCTGTAACAGATCATGCTTTAGAGGAAATTTGGCCTCAGTTTTCTTTGGAGGAGGGTGTAGATTGTACAGGGTGATACAAATCACTTTTTGATTCTTAGATTGATAGTACTGCCTCCATAGGTATCCTTCAGCACAGACAGTTTGTGCATCATTCTCAGAGAGTGAGTCAGGCTACCTCTTCTCAAGCATCACCTATGCCCAGGGCCTACTCAGAACCACTGGAGTTGCTATGCACCTGCAGAATGAGTTTTTTCTAGTGCTCAGAACAATCGCACCTGCAGAGAGGAGTGGGGATAACTGACTCTCGTGCAGTAAGGAAACACCCAAACCATCACCTCCGTTACTAGAGATGGCTAACTAAATTGTGTAGAAGTTGAGGATAACACAGCTTTATTAACAATGGCTGGAGGTGGCAACTCCTTCCACGTGTAATAAAGCATTGCGCTTAAAGCAGTAGGCCTGAGCAGGGAACATGGGTTCAGACCTTGTCCTAGTTAGCTATGAGTTTTGGTGCTCACTGGAACTGTTGATTGGAATCTGAGGTTATGCATATGCTGTGCCAGCTAAGGTCATTCTCTGTTTTTCTCAGGTCATAGAGAAGAGATACTTCTTAAGAGATGGCAATCAGGTTTGTCAGTTTTTGTCCTCTTTTGTTTTGTTTCTCCATGTGTAGTGTGAACTGCTGACAGTCCTCTGTAAAATACGGGCTTCGTGTGACTTACATGATAATCTATGCTGGTAACTGAATTTTAAAATCTGTGGGAGCACAGCTGTTTTGGATAGACAGAGAAATGGCTCATTATTGTCAGCTGAGTTATTTGTCTGTTGTGACTGGCAGTGAAATAATTATGCTAACATAGTAGAATTTGCAAGAGTGAACTAAAATGGGCAAATATGATCTCTCTTAGATCTGTCAGCTTCAGGCTACTTGGTTGCAGATTTAGGCCAGAGATGCTGTCCTGAATGTCAATGAAAAGGCTTTTTTTGGCACAGCTGGGACTAGCATTTCATGTTTTGTACAGGTAGTTTTCGTAGAACCAGTGGAGTGACAAGGAAAATGGCAGTGTGATACCAGTTTGTAATTCCTTCCTAAATGGCTGAATTAACTGGTTTCAGTACAGTTGGTGAAGAACTAGCAAAATGACTCTCTTGGTTTGGGCAGGCCGCTTCAATTTTTTTTGTGCCCCCCACCTTCCCATGCATGCGGGGAGTAGTGGCATTCCGCTTGCCGTATCTGTGAGGTGCTTGCAAATTACCGTGAGTAGCAGCACTGAAATACAGTCAAATACATCGTTAGATATAGCTCTGCTGAAAGCCCCGTAGGGAGAGTGGGGAAAAAAGTAGTCACAAATAACAAAATGCTTACTTTCTTTGAGCGTTTTTTCAATACCTTTTAAAAAGAAATTTGTTTTTTCCTGTTTCAGTTCTGCGTGATGCCTTTTTTCCTCCCCTCTCCTCTCCACATTCTAGTGAAAGAAAGCCTCCCTTAGCTTAATGCAGAAATCTGCTTGTGTGCTGGTTGTCTTTGATATGTGATGTAAAATTTTTATTTTTCTTATTTGATCATTTTTAGTGGTTAGCCAGGGACTAACTTTATATTCCTTATGGCCACACGCCAAAGATACAGCCTTCTGATGACTACTTTCATCTGCCTCACTGACAACAGCTCAAAAGCTTAAAACAAATCTTAAGTAGTGGACAGTCATATTTAGCGAGACAAAATCCAAATTGAAACGGGAGATTTCATTATAATCTCTTAATGTTGTTATTTGCAATTGTCTACTTAATGTAAATCTTATGAATGTGTTTGTGGGTTTTCTACAATAGGTCTCTTCGATCACTCGTGTTTTGAGGTATTTCTATTACAGATTTCTTCAGGATGTAAAGAATGATAAGTTGCAAATTGTTTGTAGCTGTGACTTTGATCAGATCTCTGATAAATAAATGTTACTCTTAATTAGTGACTTTGTAAAAAAATGCTAAAGCAGATAAGTTTTTAGCTATGGTGTCCTGCTACTTTTAAGTTATAATTATTGCATTTTTCCCTTTTGAATTCCCAAAGCAGTTTTGATGACATGAACCTTTGTGCAAATTCTGCCTGATTTTTTTTTCCCTTAGAGATCATTACTTTTCAGAGATGATCAAAACAATTCCTGAATGAATACCTTGCATATCTGTTTGAGTTTTGGGCCTGAAAACCCTAACTAAATTTGAATTCTGGGGGGTTTTAGTGGGTTTTTATTTTGGTTAAGCTCTTTAGCTTTCTCAGTTTACCAATGAAGTGTGTAACCTAAGCAATCTTCTTTGTATTGTAAATTACATTTTCGTCCCATGCCATCCATACATGCCCATGTTCTCCTGGTGTGATTTGTAGTGCTTCCGTTTTAGTATACTGCATTTCCTATGAGAGGGTGGAATTGTTTTGGGAGGATGTGTTTGCTGGGTCTGCTGTTTCTGCTTGTATGTAGTTAGATATCTGAAAGTTATTCTGGACTGTAACTAAATAGTTTATGATGCCACCACTAGGACAGACATCTTATACAGTGTTAGAAAGCAGTGCACCTCTTTCTTTGGGGGGTTCACAGGTGCATTGGATTGCAGATCTGTTTGGGATACCCTTAAGCCAGAGAAGCTTCTGATGGTTTCAAGTCGATTTTCTTTGTAAGCACTCATTGTCATGGCGTAAGCAGTGTCTACAGATTGCCTGCAAAAGCAGGAGCGCTAATGCTTTGCGTTATTGCAGCCATTTCTATTCTGATGGTTTTCTTAAAGCTTTTGGCAATTAATAAAACTGTACTTTCAACTGCCAGTGAAGTGCTGCTGTCTCAGGTTAGAAGGCATAAAGTCGGCATAAAGTCCCAACAGCTCTTTAATAGGACTTGGTATCTCTAGTCCATAGTTTTAAAAATGAATGGAGCAGAAATTCTTGTATGCATTTGAATCTAGAGGGAAAACACAGACTTTGAAATCTGTAATTAGCTAGTTTAGGATTTGCCCAAGAAATTAAGGCTTTCATTGCAACCCTTGCCAAAAAGCCCTAAGGAGCTCCGTAGGTCAAACGAACCATACTTAAGTTTTCTATCTTGTTTAATTGATAGTGCTTCTCTAGCAATAGGCTGAAGCATTTTAGTCCTGATTCTGGAGACATTTGTGGAAGAGGAAGGCATTGTTGCAGTTGGCTTGGTAACAGTGGGCACTTGAATGTGGGCTAGAGGAAGCTCATGGTGATTCTGACATGACGACTTATCTTTCCTGTCTCTAGATTCCTGGCTTCTCTGAAAGGAAAAGGTTTGGAGGAGGAACGCTGAAGAGCCTTCATTATGATTGAATACTGGAGAAGTGGAAGATGACTTCTCAGAGTTCCTAACGACATTCCCATTGGGACTGGATGCTTAAAGACAATAATGCTTATGTCAAGCAGAGTAAAATGATATTATGCTTTGGCCAGGTAGACTGCTGAAGCTACTTTTGCTGTAAGAGACTTGGGGAAGAATTTTCAAAAATCTAATCTGAGGCCTGGAGCATTTTGTAGGATTGCAGGCCGTCTGGATATACGGGAACATTTGGGGAAAGTGTGCAATAAATTGAATGCCTCTCACACTGCTGAGGGGAGCTTTATCATACACAGCACGTATATGTGACATCTTTGTCTCCATTGTGGGAAACTTATGGACAGTCTTTGCAATGAATGACATTCATCTTCCCTCTAAAGGAAAGATGACACTGAGTGGGCTTCTCATTTACAGTAAAGTGAACAAAACAAGTGAGCAAAATGTAAGGGTGGGTAAGGAATGGTCTGGAAAATAATAGTATGCCTTCATTAAATGAATGATGTTGTCTCACCTGGAACACGCTGTTCAGCCTGTTCAGCCCTATTCAAAAGGGATAAAAGAAACAGGCAAGAGATGAAAAAAGATTTGGAGCCTTAAAAAGAAAATCTTGAGTAGAAAACAAGTGGTATTAGTTCTGCTGCTTAAATTAAAATTGTTTACTTTGGAGAGGACAAAGTGAATCAGGTACTCCTGTTTATCTTTTCGTAATTCAGTGTGGCCTTGTTCTTAATATTAAATTGAGAGGCAACGCATTGAAAGCTGATGGAAAAAGTATGGGTTTATACAGTGCTTATTTGGAACAAATGTGACATGATCTTGCTGAGCCTGAGAGCTTAGCAGATTTGGAAAACATGAAATGTAAGAACATCCTCTGAATTATAATGGATAGAAATTTAAAAGGGATATAAAGCCCTGTAAAAAGTAGGAACTAAGCATGATTAGGAAGAAAGTTCTGTAATACGCATGTTTCTTTTTCATATTTATTGCTAAGGATAAAGGAGACTCGACCTGGTCTGATCTACTGTGCAAACTGTTGTCTTTCTGAATTGGCCACACTTTGCATGGTTTCTTACCTCCCCATAATTATATGGAGTGGTAAAAGCCTGATTTGTGGCATTTCTTCCTTCCCCTCCTTTCTCACAGTTACTTGTAACGGTTAAGCCTCTGGCAAAGGCTAACTGAGAGATGGGAGTTAGATATAAATACAGATTAATAATAAATGGGGATAGAAAAAAGTAAAATGCTGCTGTGAAATTGACAGCAAGCAGAGTTCTGCAGTCCCCAGATTACATCTGCCTGCAGCTCTTCTGTAGCAGCTGCTTGGAAATAAATGGAAAACAGCCTATTGTCACTAGTCAGGCACAAAAATGACAGCTAGGTGCACCAGTCAAACTTATTAAAACTATGGTTACTTGGCTTTTTCTTAGGCTATTTTCAGAAAGGTCTCAGAGCAGTTGCAAACATGAGTGCAGTGAGTTTTTAGATGCCTGTATGAAACAGGTTATTAGTTTACATTTACTTTACAATCAGGGAAAATAAGTTAGGGAAATATTCATAGCAGATAGCACAAGTCTGAGCTATGCAGCTCATGACAGCACCAATGGTGCTCTCTGCTCCTTTGACAGTGACAGCTGGAATTACTTTCTCAAGGTCAGGTACTGTCTCAGGGTAATCGGATCTGGGCTCCCTCCAGTTACCAAGGAACAAGGGAGACAAGATAAAGAGAACAGTACCGAGGAAAAGTAGAGCACATGGGCAAGCGGTAGAAGGTTAGCAGTTTGAGACAGAAGTTTACCCGAGGCTTTGGCTCCTGGTCTAGGCTCAGTTCTAAGTCTGGACTCAGTCATCCAGCTGTGAACCATAAAACACCTCCCAGGATATCTCCATCCAATCTTGACTTGACCTGCTGTGTGGTCTGACAAGTCACTTCACGGTCAGGTTCGCTGTCCCATCTGAAAGTGAAGGAGGCTTCCCTGGAGGCAAGGCTCTCATGTATCTCTTTATCAAATTGTAGTGTTTTCAACAGATGGGGAATTAAAGAGTTTACCAGTTTTAGTCTGGATGTTTAACTTAAAGACAGTGTCCACCACAGTTTTTCCAAGCTGTTTGTGTTGTCACAGCATTTATTCTGATATCACCAACCTTAACTCTGTCCTACATAACCAAATCATTTAACTTCAATAGTTAGTTTTAATGCACTGAAATCCTTTACGTAGCTGTCATTTGATTATAATTCTGAAGGGTAAAGGCAAACTTTCTGTGCTGTTCTCAATCGGTAGCCCTGAAAATAGTTGCAGACCTGTTTGACCTGGATTGCAGTGCTTTAGCATTTGTGTACCCCAGTTAGAATAGATTGCTTTGTACAACATCTGTGTGGTTTTTCCATGTAATTTTATCTACTTTTCTTCTTCTAGTATTTAATGAGGCCTGAGTTAAGGATATTAGCATATTTGAGTCATGTTTAAATATAATCCTGAAATTTCATGGGGTTTCCATGCTTGGGGTTTGGATAATTGCGGTATCCCTGCTTTGTAGTTTTCGCATTTACATGACTGACACACGCTGTAACTCTCTTGAAATAGCTCCATACAATTTTTATTTGGAGTGGTAGCTTCTGATTTCCTAAGTGTAATGCCGAGGCAGAATGGACTGATAATTATAAATAAGATAAACCATGGGAACTGGTAGAAGCTGTTGCAGGCACCATTACCCTGTTGACTCAGCGTAGTGTGCGATTAGGTGTATCTTTCTCTTTATTTTAATCAGAGTTAGGGGCTCCGTACACAAGTGCCACCAGTTTAGCACCATACTTCAGTTGTACGCGTATTGGGTTTGTGTACAGAGCAAGAATATCTCACACCTGCTGTGGTGTGTATCAGATGTCAGGATCCAGCAGGCAATGTGGAATGACCATCCCAGTTCTTTTAATTTACTTTACCCTTACTCACTACCCCATCCCTTCCATACTTCTGCATTACTTCTGTGTCAGAATGTCTGAACATCAGTTTTAAATTGTCACTAAAAAAACCCTGCGTTGATCTTTCTCCCAAATACTCATTGTCCAGCTAAACCATGTTTGCTTTTTGGATCACAGGCCTCGATGTAGTGGTTGTCTTACATCTGTGTTAATGTAATGTGAATCCCAACATCTTAGCTATTCTAATGGAAATAGGTCTCCAGTCCGGATTAAGTATCTTTTTTGTTTAGATCAAAATTATAATTAAACCACCATTATGTATAATTTTTCCTCTTGGGACGAGGTGATGTGTAATGGAGTCATGGATGTTGACGATGTTACATTTATTTTTAAAGGAAGTGCTAGCTTCTCATCAAGAACCAGGACTACTACATGAGCAGCCCAAGTCAGTTGCATTGCTGTTTGCACCTCACCTGTTTCAGCTGCCCAGAAAAGGTTCAGCTCCACTTTTGGGGCTGTGGCACCAAACACTTTCTCTGTGCCACACATGACTCCTCCATCTGTGTGGTTCACCTTTCTTTTCTCTGCTCCCCCACCATGCCCTCTGTGACCCTTCTGTCTCTCTTGCCTGTGTCCACCCATGCCCTCCTTTCTCTGTCCCTCCAGTTCCTTTCCTCCCAATTTCTGTCCCCCCTTTCTCTCCTCACTTCCCATGTCTCAGCTGTCTGACCACTCTGTGTCACCATGGATCATAAAGACCCCTCTCTTCGTGCTCCCCTCGCTCTGCCCTCTGGTTCTGCCTTTATTCCCATTTTTCTTTTTTCTTCTCTGCCATGCTTTGTCTCTCTTGCTGCACCACCTGCTTTCTGTATCTCTCTGTTCCTCTCTCTCTCTCTGTGTCTCTGTGTTTTCCTACATCTCCTCCTTCTGTCTGTCTCTCTGGTGTCTGTCACAGGCACACACATTTCACATCAGAGCACTTTTGCCCATATCCTTTAAACTGGAGCTACTCAGTCTCTCGGTGTTATTTCCCAGGCAGAAATATGTGCCCAGATGCTGTGTACCAGGGGTGCCAGGGAAGATGGCTCATGCACTTACGTTTGAGATGAGTTAGGCTTCCCATGTACACAGAGGTGAAATGTGTAGCAAATAAACAGTGAGTCCCCCCTCTTCCCAAGGGGCTTAGCAGAGCTTTCTGGTTGATTTATTTAGGGGACTGGAGCATCTCTCCTATGAGGAAAGGCTGAGAGACCTGGGTCTGTTCAGCCTGGAGAAGAGAAGGCTGAGAGGGGATCTCGTCAATATCTAAAGGGCGGGTGTCAAGAGGATGGGGCCAGGCTCTTTTCAGTGGTGCCCAGTGACAGGACAAGGGGCAACGGGCACAAACTGGAGCACAGGCAGTTCCACCTGAACATGAGGAAGAACTTTACTGTGAGGGTGACAGAGTGCTGGCACAGGCTGCCCAGAGAGGCTGTGGAATCTCCTTCTCTGGAGATATTCAAAACCTGCCTGGACACGTTCCTGTGCAACGTGCTCTGGGGGCACCTGCTTTGGCAGGGGTGTTGGACTGGGTGGTCTCCAGAGGGCCCTTCCAGCCTCTGCCATTCCGTGAGTCTGTGATTTATGACCAGTTTGATGACTGAGGAGATAGTCAGAAGCATGAATATGTCCTAAATATGCAAAATCCCTTAAATCCGCACCTCTTGATTTCCATGCGGAAAAGTAGGAAACCCATATGTACAGTAACCTTAAATTCTTGAGTATACATTTTTGTTCTTGTAGCAAGAGGCTTGCCTGCTCCTTGTGGCAATCTTTAGCAAAGGTGCCACTGGCTTTAAGCGTGTGAAACCTATCCAGTAATGAGGTTTTGGGTGCAACCTTAATACAAATTTTCATTATTGATAACATTTGCAGAGGCAGCTGCAATATGCTCCATTTATCACAAATGAGATATGAACTGCTGTGTCGTAGCCTGTAGTCAATAGATTTTTTGGTGAGGTATAGTGAAGTCAGGGCTTGAATCCTTGTTTCTCAGTTGATAAGGAGGTGACAGACTTTACTGATTGAAAACCTGCTTCTCCTTTTCAGCAAAGGGAGCTTAATCCTTCTATTTCTTTTGTGAGTCTGCTCTTCCCATTAGAAGTCATGTTCCTGTCTCATTTTCTTTACAAGGACACCAGTTCCTTTGGTTCCTTTATAGGATTGAGCAAATCTGTGGCTTCATGCACTTTTTTTTTTTTTTTTTTTTTTTAAAAAAAA